>RJWH01000033.1:1391510-1907739 GCA_004363575.1 Solenodon paradoxus
TGTGTGTGTGTCTGTGTGTGTGTGTCTGTGTGTCTGTGTGTCTGTGTGTCTGTGTGTTGGGGAGAGGGGGGAGGCTGTGGGGTGGGTAGGTGGGGTGTGGCTAGGGGGATAGGACAACCAAGATAAATAGCGAAATAAAAATAAACAAAAGTGCTTCTCTTTCTATGTCTGTCTGCCTGTTCACCTTCATTCTTGCCTACACCTTTCTTTAAAACACAAAAACCAAAACCCAACCAAATAACATGTCTAAGTAAACAAGTAGAGAAAAAAGGGTACTATTGATATTAAGCTAAATTAAATGACATTAAATATGATCAAGAGATAATAAACCAGATAAAGTCTATCACCTGAAATCTACAATAAAATGAATAAACTTTTCATAACAAAAAATTAAGAATTCAGCTGATAGGGATGCTGGCAGATTAAACAAATAAAAGGAGAAGCAGTTACCAGCAATTTAAACAAATAGATTATATCTAGAAAAAATAGAGAAAAAGATTCTTGAAAGAGCAGCAAAGCTGTAAAACAAAAAATTTTGCAAAATAGCTAATATATTAATAATTTTAATTCTAAAAAAGGAAAACGAAAGTGAAAAGATGAAATCAAGAAAGGTGATGGTACTTTTCATTTCAACTCTGGCATATAAAGATCTTGGAAGTTGTTATTCTCGTCTCTAACAAGAATAAAAATGAAAAATTGTAACAAATATATTTTCTTAGATTAGAGAATTGAGATCACAGGACACACTGCCATCCCAGGTGAATACAGAGATTCTGAATCAACATCAGATCAACTTCCCTGACAAAGAAGCCACTGGTGGCATAAACTGGTAGGAACATTTAAATGACAACTTTAATAGGTTGTTGAAGGCAAAGCGTGGACCCTGTGAGAGTGATGCATTCTTGGAGCTGCAGTTTTGTGGGGCTCACAAACTTTTGTGGATTTTATTTTCCAAAAACCTACCATTTGAAGGGCCAAATAAAAATGTTCTCGTTTATGGGAAAAGAAGGGTAGAGGAGAAAAGTCACTGATATAAGAAACTTTGGACATGTGTAGAGTTCTAAGAGTTAAAATAAAAGTAAATATAGAGAAAGTATACTGTAGTTGATAGAATTGTTTCATATAAGGGTATGTGGCACCATTTCTGATGCTGATAAACAAGTACAGTATAATCAAATAAACATGACCAAGAATAGTAGATGTGGAAGCCAGGTTTCTCAGTGCTAGAATGCTCACCTACCATTTGTGCAGGAGGCGTCTAGAATAACCCATGTGTTAATGCATTGGAGTGCGATGCATCTGCACGAACTCATGCATAACACACTATAGATACAAATGATTATGTATTAAAATGTAGACATGTGCATAGACCTCAGTATCAGTAAGCACCTGGCACACCCAGCAGCAGATCTTTGATTTTAATAATGTCGTCCAATAAAAGGAAGCAGGCATCTTTGGAGGAATTACTGAATTTACAACTGCGGTAGGAAATTAACCAGAAAGCCTAGAGCATTATGCAGTGCCAGGAAGTACTAAAAATATTACACAATAGCAGTGTGTCAAATGAACAAAGTGTCAATCAAAAAAATCCCCCAACAACCAAAACTGAAATTGGTTGTGAAAAAAAAATTAGATTATAGCACTAACTATAAAATAAAAATTCATGTGTTCATACTAATATCAATTATTGAATAAATAATTAAACATGATAGGATAGACGAATATCTGCAGAAAAATTGAAATTACTTTATATAGTCACTCTGATCTGTGATGTGTAGATAACTTTCCACTCCTTAAATGTTGCTTTAAAAGAGTAATTAATGGAAAAGGTGGCAAAAAACAGTAACTTTATAGTGGAAAATTCTGACCAAACACAACCACAGCCAGTTCTTCAAAGTTAACATCAACAGCGATAAGTCATGTTGTTAATGGAATGTATTCTTGATAAGATATAATGAAAATAGCATATAGCCTTATGGTCTACCTCCTAAACATGTAACTCCAGTCTAACCATAAGAAAAATAATGGATGAGTCCCAATTAAGAATCATGCTTCCTAATACCTGACTAGTATTCCTTAAGTATCTCAAGGTCATCAGAAACAAAGTTTGAAAAATTGTCACAGCGAAGAGAATCCTAAGACAAAGCAACTAAATGCAAGGTGATATCTTAGAATCCTAGAACAGTTTTTGGACATTATGTTAAAAAAAAAGACATCAAAGTAAGTAAAGAGTACAGATGTTAAATGAAAATACATAGATATTTGTTAATGCCATAAATATACCACACTACTGTACTACATTAATTTATTAGTAAAATTATGTGTAGCATATATAGAAACTATATTCACAAACTTTCTGTAAATCTAAGCTGCTCTAAAGTAAACATTTTCATTAAAAATAAAAATACATGATTCTTAACTTCTAATAGAATATATTAGGGAAAATAATGCCAGAATAGGATGTTTCTCAAGCTTTAATTCCTTTATACATCCTAGTCTGCGGCTTTTTTTTGAATTAACATACAATAAAATTACCTGTGTTTGCTATACAGTTCCATAGATTAACATTTCTAGATTTGTGTAACCACTACCACAGTGAGAATATAGGACTGTTCACGTGTACCTTGGTGGCCTAGTGGGTTAAACTGGGTGCAGTTCATGTACATCCAAAGGTCCCCGGTTCAAGACGGGGGACCAGGGAGACCAATACGTACAATTAAATAAATTAAAAATAAATAAATAAATAAATTGCTTCTTCCTCCTCTCTCACCCAGTCTGCCTACTTGCCTTCATTCCTGCCTGTACCTTTACTTAAAAAAAAAAAAAGAATGTAACAAATCTGAGATGTTTGTATTGTCACCCAAAGTCCCCCACGTTGCCTCTTTATATAATTCTCCTGGACAACAAACCCTCGAAAACCACTGATATGTTCACGATTTGGTCATTGGAGAATGTCATGTAAAGTGAATCATATAGTATATATCTATATACTGTCTTCTTTCACTTTCAGTTTCAGTTTTACACAAGTTGGATAGGTGATGCAATCATTTGCTCCTTTTTATTATACCCGTTATCCCGTTGCATGGAACAACCGCAGTTTATCCATTCAACTATTGAAAATATTTGCGTTGTTTCTAGTTTTTGACAACTATGAATAAGACTGCTATTCATGCATAGATTTTTCTGTGAAAGTACATTTTTATTTATGTAGAGTCAATGCCATGGAGTGGAGTTGCTGGCTCGTGTAGTAAATCTATATTTAACTTTGTAAGAAGCTGCCAAATAATTTTCCAGTTTATTTAAAAAAAATTTCCTTTTCTGCCAGCAATCTATGAGAGTTCTAGTTGCTTGACAGATTCATCAACATTTAATTTTTTTACTAGATTTTGTACACACTCATGCACACAAAATATGCAATTTTAACTACTCTAAAAGGGATAGAACAATATTTCATCATGGCTCTAATCTGAATTTCCTTATTTTCTAATAATGTTGAATATTTTGTCATTCATATTTACTATAGCATCTTTGGTAAAGTGTTCAATTATTTCACTGCTTTTTTAAGTTAAGGTATATTTTATACTGCTTACTTAAAATTATTTTTAGATCTTAATACAAAGCTTTTTGTTGAATACTTAGTTTTCTCAGTCTATATTTGTCTTTTGCCATCTCATTATTTCAGTATGTTTCACAGACAAATATTTTCAATTTTTGTAGATTACGTATTATCAGTTTTTTTAAAGTTTATGGTTTTGATATCGTGGTGAAAAACTATTTACATAACTCCTGGTCATAAAGATTTTCACCCATGTTTTCTTCTAAAACTTTAATAGATTTTGTTATACATTATTGTCTTCAATCCATTATAAGCAGTTTTTTCAATGTGTGAGGTTTCCATTGTGGCCTATATTTTTGTATGCACACTTCTATTTTTTTCCAAGATATTTTTGAAAAAATGATGAAGGTGTGCCAGAGACATTAAGTTAATGTTTTCTGTTTTAATCACGTCTTTTCTTTTTCCATGTCTGTTTACTGATTTTTAATCTCTCTTTCTCTCTCTCTCTCTCTCTCTCTCTCTCACACACACACACACACACACACACACACACTCATTTATAAACTGAAAAAATTGAAAGGCAGTTTCTGTGGCACAAATAATTACCATAATTTCAATTCTATAACAAGTGAACATGAAACATTTAAATATAAAGACTGATTAATTTTATTTATGCAATTATGCTTGTATTGTCTGGATATTTTTCTTTTTTTCAGAAGAAAGATACAGGCAGGAGTGAAAGTGAGTAGGCAGGCAGAAGGAGAGTTGAGGAAGCAGCATTTTTTTTTTTTATTTAGTTACTCACTCTGGTTTCTTCTCCAGGGAATGGGATTTTGACCCAGGTGTATATGGCTTTGCTCCTTCAGAGGCAATAGCCCTAACCATTACTCCACTAGGGAGCAAATATGTCTGCATCTTTTTACACATAAATAAGTGCTCATTTAACTGTACACAAGTGGCAAAATAAATATGCATCCAACATACATGACAATACATAAATTGTGATTTTTTTGAGGTTTATTAAAACGCACACGTACATAAACATACATATCCTTAAAGTTTTCTTAAAATACCCCTGTGAATCAGTGCAGTACCCTTCCATATGATTACATAACATTTCCTGTGAAGAAGGTATTTTTTAAGATGATGCATGTATAAAATCTTAAAGTCCTTATGAGAGAACGTTACAGAAAAATCATGATGATAATGTGACATGACAGGTTCTTTCAGTCTAGATGACTCCATTCTGCTGAAGATAGGAAGGGTCATTATCATGTTTTGCTAAAGACCTGGATATTGCATGTAATGACAAAGTGAAACTTATTTGTTGAAAGAGGTCCCAGGAGGTCAAGAATATGGATGTTATCCTCACTTTTCCCTTAAGTACAGTGCAAACTTGATTAGAGTTTGTTACTGCCAGTATTGGTGTAATAATGTCTTGGTCTCACTGTAGCTTATGTTTCAAATCTGGCCTCCTCCACTGATTTGCTAAGTGTAGCATGTTACCATGATTCAGGCTTCTAGAAAAATTTTCTATCTGGAAAGTAAAGGGGATCAGGATATTTGCAACATTCCATACATTAATCTTTACACATTAGGACAGTCAGAATTTCAACATAAACCTTTTAAATAAATTCTGAGAATTTCTGATGCCCTAGAGCTATGCTTGATGAGTAAAAACACAGAGATGACTTCTTTTTCATCTTCACATTATTAATATCAGAAATGAAAATGTCATCGTAATAGAACTACTACTACTCATAACACAGATATTTTATAATGATCTGAGCTACTTAGGTAAAGGATTATAAGCTTTGACTCTGGAGACAGATTTAACTGACATATTCCTTTTCCAGGAAGTGATCTCTAAAAATCTCTGTCCCAGGAAATCCTAAATCCCCCACAAAAATTTTAACCTTGTGTATCAGTGAAAGAATACCTGTCTGCATCTCTTCCTTGATGAAGGAAAGACTCAAGGTCAGAGAGGCTATGTCTTCTTTACCTTTATATTCAAAGTAACTAGTACTGTCTGACTTGCTGCTATCCAAAACATGTTAAATTTATGAATATTAAATATCTGAATTAGTGAATGGGTGAGATGATGAATAAATAAATGACATAACTTATAAATATCTTTATGAAATGCTTAGAAATGTTATGCTATAGCAAAGCAGAGAAATTTTAGTAATGGTATATAAAATAACTTGCATCTGTTCTCCTTTTTCATTTATAACATATTTTATAAATCCATAAAGAAATCACATCCTGGAAAATGGGTTGAGTCCTTCAAACATTTCTATGAATACCATCAGGTCTTTGTTGCTGCATCACACCAAGATATGATAACCTAAAGCAACTGCCATTTAACAATTGTGTGGGTCAGTATCTGTGCTGACTCACCCTGTCTGTGCCATTGCTCTTGCCTGAGGTCAGGTAAGAAGTTAGGTATCCAGCAACTCAAATAACGCTGCATGTTCAAAGGTGGGCTCATACACATGCATGGCAGCATACACTGGCCATTGATTTGACTACCTGTTTAGAGTAAGTTAACCTGGGTTTACTCATTTGGCAGGAAAAGAATTTTCCAGCAGTGAAAGAGAACAGCCCCTCCTCTGAGTGTCGGCCAAATTTCTACTTGTGTCATGATTACCAATGGTCTAGTGAGCCAAGGAAGTCGTAAGGTCAAGCTCAGAGTCAGTGTCAGTGGAGCATGACAGAGGGAATGGTGATTCAGTGTAGGAGCATTGGTGTGTAATCTAATATATAAAGTAAGTCGTATCACAACAGACTTGACTGTGCCTGACAGTGAAATCATAGCTCATTCACCATTGGTTCTATTCAGAATAAAAGAACCAGTATACAAGGTGAAATTCGTCTTCCATGTACTGGATCAAAACTTTTGGTAAACTATCAAGAATCAATTTTTTTTCCCCACTGGTAATATAATTGGATACCTAATTAGGATAATTTTCAATTGAGTTATATTTTTAAGGTGCTTATGCAACATAATCTAGTTATCAGAAAACTGCTAATTTATGTATATTTTCTTATTTACATGTAGTCAACCCAAAATGGATAACTGCTAGAATGTCCCTGTAGGTATTTCTGACCCTAAAATTTCTACTCACGCCAGAAAATCTTTCTTTCCATCCTTCCCACAGATTAGGCAAACCCAATAATTTTTTGTATTTCTACCTTCCATTTTAAAATTATCCACTAAGCAGGGCTAATGCTCCCTCTTATTAATAAACTTCTAGAGTTTAAATTAAAACATCTCCTTTGTTTAGTTAAGTGGATATCCTTTCTCCCTCCACTTCAAAGCATACTCCTTGAAAGCAAACCCTTTCCTGTTTTGCTCATTTTACAACCCAGCATCTAAGTCAGGAGTTCAATAAGTGTTTATATATTGTAAAATTAATTTGTAATTCAGTATGTCATGTCTCTTTGAATGTGAGACAGTAAATCTATATTCGCAAATCCTAATATGGGAAGTACCTATCATAAGGGCTCAATACACATTTATTAAATTAAATTTAAGTAACTATAAATTTGACAGGGTTTTTGGTCTGGTGTGGAATCTAACTACCACATACAACATTTTTCTTAGAGGAAAAATATGTTCTGAGTTCTAAAAATTTCTTAACAAATGAGCTTCTGCTACTCAACCTGTTCGGGAGATAGAGGACTGCCTGCAAACCCATATGATAATTACTTATCAAGTCGATTTCTCAGATGTTCTCCTTTAGGATTAAATAATCTAGATTACTGAGAATTGCTTGCTCTATTGCTATTTTCCTTAGTGGGTGTACCATACACATTTTAGAACATAATGAGAGTCGAGTCTTGATTATAGTATATTTTAAGTGGAAAAAAAACTTTATAGCAGAAATAAATTATTTAACATATTTTTGATTTTGAGTCTAAAAGGCAATGACAAAAATTGCCGCACACATTTGGAAAAAGAATATTTTATAAATATCAGTCTACCTTTATTCTTGAGGTCATTGCTAGTCTAGAGAGGATCATTTGTTTTATCCTACTGAGGTATTCTTAGTAGCATCCAAAATTCATCTAAATTTGCTTATTCTTAGTTATTAGGAATAAAAGTTTAGTTTCTTTTGTGTTCAATACATAATCTTTAAAAAGTTGTTCACCTTCTTTCTTTTCTTATTCTTTATCTTTGGTAAAATTCAATTCCTGGGATGGAAAAAAGCAATTGCATATTGCTCTAGTATTAGAGAAGTAGCATTGTTGAAGAAGACATGTCATTCCTAGAGCCAATGTTGCTGAGTGTTGTTTGGCTGTCCTGAGGTGTGACAGACCTTTCTAGAAGGAAGAAACAAAGGAAAGAAGAATGGAAAAAAAGGGAGAAAGGAAAGGAAAGGGAGAAAATGAACTGACATCATTGAACATATTCTTAAGATATGGAATAAAGCAAAGATATTCACTCTCATTTCTATTCCACAGTTTTGTGATGATCCTATCAACTTCTAATTGTCTAGGAAAAGATATAAATGGCAACCATATTGGAAAACAAAAAATGAAACATTATTTGCAGACTACATAAACAGGTACATAGAAAATCCTAAGAAATCTACAAATGCTGAGTAAATAATCGACATAATAGCCACTGGAAGTAATAAGTAAATTTTGTAACAGCTAACAGCAGTCAAAAGTAAAATTAAGTTTATAGTAGAATAATCAAACACTATATTTTAAATAAGCTTATTGTTATCTTAATTTTAGAATTTAAAATTCTACCAAATAAAAAAAACCTTAAATAACCCATACTATATTTTACACAAAATTTTGACCCATTGTAGTATTTGCTTTCAAAAGCTATTCAGTACTTACCTTAAGAGAGCTATTTTCAAATTTCTGAGCAATTTGTTTGATTCAATTATTCCTATCAATATCTCTAGCAATAGACATGTGTTTGTGTATTTGTGCAAAATACCGAGATATTGACATAGATGTATGTTAGCTTTATTAATATTTTATTTTGTAGTTCACCCTTCAAAAGGTAGATTTTGCAATTATTGTGTTCTCAATTTCACTATTAAATTTTATTCCTAAAAAGCATATCAGGAGATGAGCAATGTACTTTGTAGAAGCTTTACACATTCAATTGCACAACTTGATATAAGATTGCTGATAATATAAAACCACATCTGATAAGTAATAAAATTAAGTCATTATTAGTAGATACACTTGATTTGAGATGGAAGATGTGTTAATGGCTGTTAAATGAGGTATAGTGCATAAAGATTTATATTACAAAAGGTGTTTAAATTATTTCTGGGATAAATATAACTAACATATTTATGGGCCTCTGATTTGTAATGCTGCTATTTTCTAAGCTAACTTTATACAGCAGCAGTACTAATTTTTAAAAGAATTTTCCTTTGGGAGTGGAAAAAAGTATCTTATTTGTAAATAAACAATTGAGGATATAGAACAATGGATTGGAGTTGTCATTTTTCAAGAAAAATATGTTTCTGTATTTCAAAATATATCACTATATACTGAAAGAATGGGAATTAACTCCCACATTGAGTTCATTACACTTTGAATATTTTAGGAAATACATTTAAAAATTATCTTCCAAATTTGGTGAGTTCTGATAGTGAAAGAAATATTACACAGATTTATAATTCTAGTATATGGTGTGTGATTATATATCTAAAATCATTTTAATGTCAAAGTTTAATATTATAGCATACTATTCTTCAACATGAATTGAACCAAATCAATTTCATACTATTTTTAAGCATTTCAGCTAGGATTTCTTACATTACTCCCTTCTTGTATTTTGTGGTGTCATGTGATAAGAGGATTGGACACATTTCATCTGACTGTGTTCTCTTATACTTTCATTGCAGTATATAGCAAAAAAAAAGTTGTATTCAAATCAGTTTTGCTTCTTACTAGCTTTTTGTTTCAGTGCAACATACATAAAGTTCTCACCAACATATGTGTGCATTAACACCTATGAGAGGACAACTTATTGAGAGTTCTATTAAAATGTCTTTCAGTTTTCGCAGGTCTTGATCTGTCTCTCCCTAAGACTTCTCTTTTCTCAATGACACTGCATTATATTCAGAATTTATCTCAGCACAAACTGAATGTGGATGTAGTATTTCCAGGTCCCAGTTTCCTCACTTCTTAGGTACACAAATTTTACCAATTAAAAAAAAAAAAAGTGGGGGGGATGGGGGAATGATTCCATTGCAGATAGAAATGACTCAAAAATTTAAAATGTTTAATTAAAAAAAACTGATTCTCTACTCTTTTTTTGTATTGAGAGCTATTAAAATTAATTCTTTGATAATCTGTTGAAACCTTGAAAAAAGCACACATACTTTAAAAATTTTCATGTCTTGAATTTCCCAGAGTCCTTGTCATAAACATTATAGAATCTAAAAATTGTTTTGCAATAATAGTTCATTTTTATCATTTTTAGTATATTCTAAAGGAACAACTGAAGTCCCATTGGTCATTGCTCTCTACTTTTAGTTCTGAATTTACCAAATGTTCGTATCCTTTCTGATCCCTTTTCATTCTTTGTGAGAAACTTAAAGATTTGGATAATTGGCCTTTCTAAGTAGGCATGGCATTGTTACCAGGCTGGTTTTATAAGATAAAAGATGTTACCAGGTTTGTTTTATTTTCCCAGTTTTTTAGTACACTGCATTGGATTTCCATTTCTTCAGTCTTTGTGTCCCCACAGGAAAGAATTCAAGCACACAGATAAATGAAAAGAAAGATTTATTGCAGAAGGAGACTTAATTGCAAGAAAAAGCAATGCATGATACTCAGAGAGAAGGCAAGCTAGACCCAAGTGGGTTCACCCAGAGATGTATTTACAGAAAGAATGCATCTTCAGAGGAGAGGAAGGGCTGGACCCTGCTGTGTACAACAGGTGATATAAAAGATAGTACATCCACAGGGGATGGGGGGTTGGGTAGAGGGGCAAGCTGCCCCAAGTGGGTTCAGCAGCAAGAATACAGGAGACTGCATGTTCTTGGAGGTCAGGACTGACTGCCTTGAGTTTATTCAGCAACCCATGTATTCCTTCCTGTCCCACTTGTCCTCCCTTAGGCCTTCCCCTGGGGTGGATTCTGCTCCTGTGTTTCACAATGATCTATAGCTAGATTTACATACCAAAGTTGGCCTGCACGTGCTCCTTCCCATAACCACCTAAGTGAAACCCACAGAGGGGACCAAAACTACAATGCTAATTTCGTTATAATGAAGGAGGTCAACTAAGGGCAGGATTTTGTTCTTTCTGCACATGCTCCTACTGAATTGACTGAGACAGGGGTATTTGATTGCTGTGCCTGATTCCTAGGCTTTTGATTGCTTGGAGCTCCTGTGTCATTGTGATCAAAAGATACTTCTGGTCCTTGGTACTCCATCTTATGTCTAACTGACTCAGTGCTGGGGAAGGTCCCAGAGCTTGAAAGATGACTCTTGGTTTTGAGAAGGTTTAACGGGCTCAGTGCTCATAACTACAGGTGCTCTTTAATAAAACAGCCTTTGTCTGTTGGGGCCCCTCACCCCATGCTGATGTCTAGCTAGCTTCCTAACTGTATTTCTCAGGAATTTCTTAACATTTCCTTCTTTTTTCTTGTTTTTTTTTTTTTTTTTTTTTTAAATTGCAGGCAGGAATGAAGGCGGGAGGACTGGAAGGCAGGAAGAGAAAAGAGGAAGAAGCATGTTATTTATTTTTATATAGTTGTTCATCTTGATTGTTCTCCCCCAACTGGGACAAGAACCCGGGACTTTGGGATGTATGTTTACTGCTTTTCCATAAAAGGCAGTTGAACACAACACTACTCCACCAGGGCGTGCTTATTTCACAGATTTTTTAAATGATGGTTTAATAAAATTATGGAGACAATGTCCTTTCTATTGTCTACCGGATAACAAGTCTTAAATCAATGTTAGTCTCTATAACATCCCTATGTTCTTCTTTTGTTGTTGCTATTATTATTTTAGGATTATTATGTTCAGCGAAGACATTCTCATTCTATTGCCATGTCTTTACTTGATAAATTTACTATCAATCTTCACTGTGACAGTTGAAATATGCTATTGTGATGTATATTCTCACTAAAACACATTTTAAAAGATCCTTAAACACTAAAAGCATGGCAAGGGGAATAAATGACTCATCTTTCTCAGATCATCATCTGTAACATTTCTTTAGAGCAAATTTCCTTAATTTAAGACTAATTTAAGCTAAATGAAAAAAATGTTTTCTATTTTTCTTGAACTGAAATTAACCATATTTTCTTTACTGAACTTTTTCTTATCTGATTTAATTGTATAGGCATTTATTTTCCATGGAAAATATACATTGAAACTTCTATGTGTACTGAGGTTATACTAAAGTCAAATAAGTTAATTTCAATAAACCAGGCCAATATTAAAATCTATTATCTCCTTCAAATCAATGTGAATTTAAGATACTAATTTTCTTAATGTTTTATGCTGAAAAAAATCAATGCAATATGTCTAAGTAAAAAATAATTCATAGAAGTCATGGGACTTATAAAGGCTGTGAAATAAACTTTGGGAATTATGAATTGCTAAAAGCCACTGGTGTAAATATGTTGAAACATGAAAAATTTTAGATTTAGGACAGCACAATCTTTAAATCTACAAACATAAAAAAGCAGTAAGACAACATGGTCAGAGAAAATAATATATATATATATAATTTCTGTGTAAAAGTACAAGTGTAATCGATGACATGACAACTATTTGATATAAATTGATGAAAAATGTGCTAGGGATGTTGTTCCCATAGCATAGCTACTTTTAACTCAGTTTTGTATATGGAAAGCAATAGTTTTTATCACAATTTTCTCTAAAAAACATTTTATCAGTCTAATGCATCTGTACAGCTTTCTCAGTATATTATAAAATCATTGGAGAATATATGTTGGGCCTTATGGTTTGTAAAGTAGCAAAATACCAACCACTTTCAAATGATGAAGAGAAACATAGCTTTTTTTCTAACTTATTATTTAAACTGTCAGTAACTGCAGCATCAGGGATCATTAAACAATAGCTGGTTTTCTACAAAATCAGAGAAAATATTTTGAAGTTTCTGTGATACTTTATTTTGTTTTACTGCATATTGGCTGCTATGAATAAAAGAGACAAACTGAAAAATCTACGATAATGGTAAATAAAGCAATTTGTTTCACAGTTCACTTAGAAGGTGGAAATTCATACCAGAGTGCATTCTAGAAACTCATCAAAAATAAGTATATTCAAGGTTGGTAATTTCAATGTGGCATATTTTCATTTTAATAGATTTTTATTAAATTCATAAAAGTTAATGGACTAGGGATTAAGTCATTATGAACTCTGTCCCCAATTGTCTGTTATTAATGGCATTACAATAGTGATACTATTGTTAAATACTTTCATTCTAAATGCATTTTTTAGTCAATCATGTTTTTTCATCTCAGAGTTCTTACTTCAACAATTCCCCCAGATGATATTTTTTCAGAAATTGCAAAGCTTTGATGCTATGGTGTATATTTAAAGTATGCAGTGCAAATAATGCAAAATATGAAAACATACTAACCTTCATTTTGACCTTTTATGTTAAAAAGATACTGCTGACTAGATATTTAGAATTCTACTGGTACACAGAATTAGGAGAAAGCAAAGGACCTTAGCTTTAAATTGGAGCCTAAATTAATCTTCACAAATTATTTGATTTAGGCTCCTTCCTTATAAATACAACTTCCCAATAAAATACAACTTTGATTTTAATTTAAGATAAAACTAAACATTAGCTTTTTATTCAAGATTAATAGCCCACTTTTATAACTTATTAGCCTTATTCATTCACCATTATTCCATCTATATCATGTTCTGGGATACACATGTTTGTCTGATAAAATTTTTCTTCCAATAAAGCACCATTTATTTTGTAGCTCATCTGCTCAGGTCCAACTTACCAGTGATATCATCTGATAAATCAATTTATACTATTTTGTGACTCCCAAATTTTTAATTCTGAACTGTTTCTCTGTGAAAATCACGCTTTCTTCTGAGAAACTTTTAACTGACATGAGATGGGGCAAGAAGAAAATTACTATTTGAAAGTAAGTTGTGGTTGGGTTGTGTACAATATCACTGCTACTTAAATATAAATTATTTGGTCATGAATGGGATTTTTTTGCTAGGAATAGGCACTTAAATGGTTTAAAGACATTTATATATGTATTTTAAAGTAAAATTTAGCATAAGTGATATAACATCTAGAAGACACACTTTTGGAAGACTAATGTAATTGGGAGACTTGATATGGATGCCCTCATGTATTTTCTTCCATTCCAAGAACAAGGACAAGCCCTGAGGTAACTTACTTAACTCTAGAATTTTAGAGTTCAAGTCCTTTTGACAGGATTAACTTTGTCCTTCTGGGCAAAGGCATTATAATAGCTTCTTCTATTATGGAATCACATAACACTATGCGACATACCATTCATCAGATAATAAAATAGGGACCACATTTGTGGTATAATCTTAACTGTGCATATAGAGCTTTTGTATTAGTCTACAGTATATCTCAAAGCTAAATTTGATTACTGTTCATCTAGCAAGATATTTAAACTAACTTGAATTATGTAAAGTTGTACTTAAAGCTTAAATGGCACTCTCTTGAGTAATGTAAATAAAGTAGCCACTGCAGTGTACAACCATAGGCATGCAAGAAAGAATAAAATCATATTGTTTGGTATCCAAAGATTTAATGTTATCTTTTTTCTGGGAAATCTCTGATGCAGTTAAAAAACATTTTATTGTCAAATCAATAAGTATAATCTAAACTAAGCTTGCAAAATTTAAACTAAAAATAAGGCTACACATTTTTCATTTCATGCACAGATTAGGACTTTTTATCCCTTGACTCTTAATGAACAGATGTTAGATGCAAGAAAAAATTCAAGGAGTAAAATGTATGCTGAAACTAAAATACATAAAGTAGTTATTATGCTAAAAAGGTAGTGAATTAAAACATAAATAAGTTATAAAGAATGTATACAAATTTACAACTAATAGAAACATGATGGTTTCTTAATGGAAGGTTATGAATGGTGAATTTGATCAGATAAAATGAAGAAACTCTGTCCATATATGATCTATCCCTAGGCTATCTCATCAAAAAGACTATTCTGAACTATTCAATTCTTGTATTTCATACAACTCCCCCCCATTGGAAGAGTCATTTAATAATAATTGATCATTTTTGACTTAACATATTTAAATTGAAGCGATGCCAGAAACAAAATCAGAACAAAATTCTTTAGCCTTCTGCCCTTTTTTCATCTCTGAGGGGCCTCAAAACAGAACACCCAAGACTGTAGAGACCCTGCTCTGGCATGCAGACTACTCTGAGATGAAAAAAATGGCTGCTTTGACTTTTTCCTAGCCTTCTTATCCTTTTTCTTAATCACGGCTCCCATAAAACTCTACCCTTCCCTTAAGAGAAATGATTATTGTTTGCTAATATCTAAGAAGAATATAGTTTGGGAAGATCTTTCAAATCTAAGAAACTGGTCTTCAAGGGTAAAGATAAGACCATCCCCTCTCAGTCACAGGAAACCTCCACCCCTTTCTTCTCCCTTCACCCTAGAACCTTTACCACATTCTTCAGTGTGAGATAAAAACCCTTTTAAAGTGGGACCAATCTTACCTAATTATGTTAGCTCCACCATGCAAATGTTATCAAATTACTATTTTTTTCCCTGCCAACTCATTTGACACAGTTTTGATTATTTCTATGAGACCAAGAAGAACCTAGAGGGGAAAAGAGAATTTTTCCCCTTTGGACACCACACACAGTTAGAAAATCAGAAAGTCCCTCTAAATAGTGAAGGTTAAATCTGACAGATTATGTGGGGACACTGGAAAACTTCTACAATCATAGTGAGAGATTTTAATATATGTACATCAGTAACTTTAGATTATATTAACTAATAAGGAAGTCTATTTTAATATATAGACAAAACATTCTATGATACAGAAACTTAACTAGCAGAATTAATCTGTAACTAATACGTGCCAGTGCTTCTTCCTCTTCTCTTCTTGCTTATCTTCATTCCTGCCTGCCACTTTGCTTTTAAAAAAAAAAAAAAAGAAAAAGAAAAATCTGTTTAAAAACTATAAGCAACATGAGATACTTATGAGACTGTTCACATTTAAAACGGATATTTGCATATACATGGTTTCTCAGAAATCCAGAAAAAATGAGCAAACCAAACCAAAACTAAGTAGAATAAAGAAATAAATTGGTATAATTAACATTAATTTAAAACTAGGTATAAAGAATTAAATATAAGCATAAGTATCTTCAAAAAGATTCACAAAATTAAAATCATTAAATCAGATATTTCTAAGCTTTAAAGCAAGCTATATTTTAAAAATTAAAGCAAAGACAATGATGTTTAAAAAGACATAATTATAATGATGCAGTGTTTCTTCAAGAAGATTAATTTTAAAAGAGAAATATATAGAGACAGCATGATTTACTAAAAATATACATGGAGAAAGAGAAATCCAGAGAGAGAGAAATCCAGAGAGAGAGAATATTTAGGGAAAGAGTTTCACAGTGACTTTGCTTTTTGTATTCTCTCTACATTTTAGTACACGTTTGTGTTATTTCATTTAAAATATTTTTCTCAAGAGCTTTATAGAGCTCTCATAATTGTATTTCATTAAAGTCTATTAGACCAAGAGCATACTGATCTCTTCCAGATAAGAAACCCTGATTACTTTGAATAATTTTCTTTGAAATCACTCTCTTAAATTTATCACTTGCAAGTTCTGCATTCTGCATAACTAAGGGAGATAATTACAAGGATACCTTTAACTCCAGCTTTCAGTATCAGGGTCCTTACTTCCTTCTAAATCCTTATCAAGAGCATTTGTAACATTTAGATTTTCTATCTATCTCTTTAACCTTTCTTTTATTTCTTTTGTTAATAGCATGTAATTTTAAATGTGGAGGTAATTTATATCCTATTAAATTTATTCCCATATGTTTTATCTTTTCTTGGTGCTATTGTGGATGGTATTTCTTAAATTCTTTTTCCTCTAGTTCATGGTTTGCATATAGGAATGCTACTGATTTTGGGTATTAATTTTATATCCTGCCACTTTTTGTATTCTAGTAGGTTCCTGGTAGAATTTAGGATTTTCTAGATATACTATCATGTCCTCTGCAAATAAGGGTTGTATGTAAAGAAACAAAGCAAGCTAATACATCTCAACAAAATTTACAGGAAACAATGGTAGCTACAGAAGGGTGGAAAGGAGGAGGAAAAAAAGAAAGGTACAAGGTGGCAGCAAAATCACTAGAAACCTGGTGGTGAATGTGGTGTGAAACACACACACGCTCAAAAGCATATATCTTATAAAGCAGATAGAGAAGCAAACAAAATAAATAATAGAGCAATTAAATTTTAAAAAAATTCTAACAATCTGTTAAAGGTAATTTAAACGTTTTCTATACTGCTTTCAAATTCTTTCAGTCTTCACCCACTTAAATATTCTAGCACCATCCCTACATTTGTGAATATTTTTTTAAGAGGCAACTTGCTTTTAGATACCAATATTTGTATTAGTTTTCTATTAGCATGTAACTAATTACCACAAATTTAGCACTTTAAAATCATACATATTTATTATCTCATAGTTTCTGTGAGTCAGGAATGAAATCATGGATTAATTGAGCTATGGGATTCAGAGTTCAGGATGCAATAAAGGGTCAGCAGTGGAATGTTCAAGCTAGTTGGCTAGTCAACTGAAGAGGTGTCAACTTCTAAGTTCACTTTTGCTCTTGATGGAGTTCACTCTCAGGTTACAGGGCTGATGCTTGGCTATTAGGCTCACTGCTGACCAGGGGCCAACTCAGCTTTTAGCTGCCCTCACAGCATCCTACTGCCTCGTTTTCTCTTAGTTCAGAACATGAAACTTTTCTCCATGAAGGAAAGCATACAAGTGAGAGCAAGAGCTTTCTAGTAAGACAAAGTTTTCTATGATAAACATAGTCATGGGAGTGACATCCTGCATCTTTTGTTATATTTTATTTAGAAGTAAGTCATGGTCCCACCTATACTAAAGAAGATGGTACTATACAAGGTTATAAACATGGGGTGGGGCATAGGGCTAACTTAGTATCTATCAGTGAGAACAATTGAATATATTAATTATTTCATCAATTACGTTGATAGCCTTTCTCATGATATTATACAAATTCATATATACACTCATTTTTTGACTACTTAGACTTAAAAGAGTTGTAGTCATAAGTTAGAGTCTTTCAAAATAATGAATTACAACATAATTTTATTATATTCTCTTAGGTTCCACTTTACGTTTTAATGCATGTATTATATACATGTAGATTCATGATGGCTTTATCTTAAAGTTATGTCTGATATATATTCTTCATATCATGTACTGCTTTTGTTACTGAATTAAAACTTGTCTAATATTGATGATAGTAATTCTATTTTCTTTTGCTCGTTCTCTTTGTTTCTCTTTCCTTTCTATACATCATTCTGAGGTACTCAAATTACTGTCTTAGATTAACAGATGTGAAATTTTTAAATCTTTTTCATGTATTTCTGAAGCATTATTTGTCTTAAATCTACTATGATATAGAGAAAGAATAGCAAAAAGCTGAAAGCATCAACAATGAAAAACAAGTTAACATTACCAAGGCAAGAATTGAAATTTAACCTTTTGATTTGATATCTTACATACATATATTTTCACAATATATAGCATCCTTCCATTCTTGTATTAAATATACTTAGGTTAAAGTGATCTTTTAAGCTCAAATTACCTAAGACTGTTCAGTTTCCCATGCTCATTGCTAGGAAGAAATAACATTGTTAAAATGGTTATCTTACCTAAGGCAATATACAGACTTAAAGCAATTTTCATTAAAATTCCTCTGGTATTTTCAAGGAAATAGAACAAAAAACTAAAAATTTTTATGAAGCCACAAAAGATCTCAAAGAACCAAAGTAATCTTGAGAGAAAATTAAAAAATAAAGGTATTCACACTTCCAGATTTTGAGCTCTACTGCAAAGCAATAATGATTAAAATAACCTGATACTGAAATAAAAACAGATACACAGATCAATGAAATAGAATTGAATCAATCTAAATTGACTGACACATATATGGTCAGTTAAAATTTACGACAAAGATGCCAGGAACATACTATAGACAAAAGAGACTTTTCAATAAGTATTGGTAGAAAAACTAGACAATTACATACAAAAGAATGAATTGGACTACTCTCAAATACCATACGCAAAAATTAAATCAAGATGGATTAGAGAGTTGGATGTAGAACTGGAAACCATAAAATACTTAGAAGAAAACACAGGTAATATGTTCCATGATATCAGCCTCTCTGTAGACTCAATTCCAACAGTAAGACAAAAGCAAAAATAAACAAATGCAATTACATCAAACTAAAAGTTTCTGCACAGTGAAAACAACCATTAAAAAAAAAAAGATGCCCTACTGACTGAGAGAATTTATTTGCTCATCAAATATTTGACAAGAGTTTAGTATTCCATTAAGTTCACTACTAGCAGTCCAAGTCTATCCTCCGTCATATAATTGACCTGTCTACCCTCTACCTGCTCTGCTGGTAACCACTAATTTGATCTCATTGTTTCATTCCTTTGTTTCCTCTATATCCCAACTTCAAAAATAACTATCTCCACTAATTCAAAGATATATATATATATATATATATACACATATATATACTCCCATGTTTACTGCAACATACGTACAATAGCCAAAAGTTGGAAACAACCCTAGTGTACATTGACAGGTGACTAGATAGGGAAGATATGAATTTAATGTGACCAGATTAAAACTATTACTCAGATAAGTTTCAAATTTTCAGAGAAGAGAATCCTATCAATCTAGCCCACTTACAGTAACATCGAGGCTAAAATTTTAGTCAATCTTGGAATTCATTTCCATTAGCTTCCATATAAAATTAACATTTTATATGTTTCTAAGAACGTATAGAGTATTAAACAGGTATTTATAAAATTATTTAATAGATACATATTGTTTTGTTGTTACAAATAACATTGAATTTTTTTTTTCTTTCTTCCTTCTTGAGGACATCTTGTCAAAGTTTTTTTTTTGAACTGAGAAAGAGAAAAACATTCCCTGACATCCACATTTTATTCAGTGTTAACAGCTAAGATTTACTATTGACATGAGCTAATACAATACAACTAGATACAGGTGTTTCTTGTTCAACACAAACAATTCTTTAGAACATAGACATAGAAAATGTCATCTGTGACCATGATGGAACAAGACAAAGGCAAAGTAACTCCATGATGATGTCTGAACACAAAATATGAACATTGTCCAAGACACAGGATTGAATATGTCTTTGTCCTGGTGAGTATGATTTCTGGTTCTCTACCATTCACAGATTTATTCTTGTTCTTTTCTGTTCTTCCAATAGAAACTATTTGTTAAAATAACCAGTTATAGAATTAATTCGACTTTCTGACTGTACCCAGTCTAAAGTACCATTTCCTTAAATTCCCTACCTTCCCAAAAAACCACTTTAGTCTGAATTGTTTGTCTTTTTAAAAACTTTCTTCCTGAGATGTTCCATGCTGAACATTTTTCCTTAATACAAAAATTAATAAGCACAGGTGTATTTCTGGTGACCTTTGGAGGGTAATATTTATGAAATCAGCTTCTTAAATATTCCTCTAATGAAAAGTTCATTAGATGTCAGAAGAGACAGATTGAACATGTGATTGGAATTAAAATGGTTTGTTTCTATATCTGAATTCCTTAGTTTACCTTTTTCTCCCACCTTCCTTTATTATTTTTATCTATTTATTTTAGCATCTTCCACCTGGTTTTAGTATCTATTTTATCAATTTTATTTAAAGGCATTATATGCATACATTGTACAAATTGGTGGGTTTGGACAGACATATACACACAAAAACAAAACAAAAAAAGCCCCACCACAACAATAAAAATGCCAGAACATTTCCACAACTCACTAAAGATTCTTAATTTAACATTAGAGTCTGTCATTTACCCATATCTGATCCCACTCAACAACCCAAACTGCTTTTTATACCGAGCTGTTAGTGGACATTTTCTAGCATTTATTAGGTCTTCAATCTTCTATGTATCGATCCCTTCATTTAGCATAGTGATTTTTGAGATTCACTTATGTTGCCGTACTTTTTAAAGTGGTTACATACTTTCATATTCTCTTAAGCTGTCTAGGCGAGTATAGTTTTCTCTACATCTTCATCAACATTTGTTATCAAAATATAAACAGACATACACAATTTTTAGGAGTTTATTTGAGCAAAATTGTATTATATTCTGGCAGTGCTAATATGAAAATAGGATTCTTCCACTTACAAAAGCCAGGGAAAAGATTTCCATAGAGAAAGAATGGCAGTAAAGAAAGATATTTCTTTAAATGCCTTCAGCTTTATACCTAGGTAATTATGACTGGTTCTCTTTAGGCTTAGATTTTATTTTGCTTCAGTAGTTACCACAGTATTACAGTCACCTCCTCAATAAAATGACCCCCTGGACTAATTAATTTAACTCTTGATACTATCAATTTTTATTTTTAACTATTTTAGTGATGTATATCTCACGATGGTTTTAAATTTCATTTCCCTAATGAATTATGGTGATCAGTTTTTCTTGGGCTAATTACCATTGGTCGTTTCCTTATTTTGAAATAGTTGTTTAAATATTTTACCATATTACTGAATGTTTGCCTTCGTATTATTAAGGTGTAAAAATTAGTTATATATTATGGTTATAAGTTCTTCATCAAATATAGGTAATATGAATAATTTACCCCATTCTGTGGTTTGCCTTTTTCTTTATTTCCTTTCTTCTTTTGAAGAGTAAATAGTTTTAATCCAATAAAATCAAATGATCATTATTTTCTTGGTGTTTCTTTTTCTGTAAAATCTTTGTCTAATTCACAATTATACAAATTGTTTCCATTTCTTCTAAGTTGTCAAATTTGCTGGCATATATCTGGTCACATACTTCTGTTCATTCTTTAGGATGTATTAACCCTTCTTTTTTTTCTGATAATGACAATTAGTATTCTTTCTCTTACAGTGTAGCTAGGTTACTATTTTCAAGTAATCAGCTTTTGGTTTTATGAAGAGTAAAACATTAGAAATAAATTAAGTTAGAAATTACTCTCTTTAGCAATAAAATAGGATAGATAAGTTAATTGTATTATATTTATTCAATGGAATTTGGTAGAGATATGAGAATGAAATAAATTACTGCCATGCACAATACTTTCAAATCTTACAAATTTAAATGTCTCTGTATGTCAGCTTTTCTTTTAAGCACTCAGAAACCTTCAGTAAACAAAGTTGGCAAAAATATTTATCATCAAGAGATTTGTATTATAATGTAATTATATGAATATAAACAAGCAGCACAATAACTAGCTCATATGATAAACTGGAAGTGAGTGCTAACAAAATAGACAATGTAGTTAAATAAAAGGGATCAATAGTGTAGCAATAGGTAGCAATTTAAAATAAGGTTACCAGGAAAGGATTCAGTAAGAAGCTGACATTAGAACAATGACCTGAGGATGTGATATAGTCAATTAATTATCCATGAAAATATGATGCTGACAGAGAAAACAGTGCAGAGAGAACATAGGTGGGAGAAATTCAATTAATATCTAGAAAGCCAGTCTATAGAGAAAAAATGAACAGAGGAATGATATAAAATTAAGCTAGAGGTAATATGGATAGATGCATGCTTATACATATGTATGTATTTATGTATGTGTATATAGATAATAGATATAGAAAACTACATAAAAGAGATTATCATGCTCAGCTTCATTATAGTTTTAAATTTTGTTTTATGAATATATGTTTATATAGGAAGTAAAAGCATACCCAATAGGTGTAATCTCAGACAAAATATGAAATGTATAATCAAATGAAATTTTAAAAAGTAGCAACATACTCATAGAAAACCAGCACATTAGACTGGGAAAGTCAGGTGAGAATTCATGTATAAGGCTATCTCAGCATTGTTTTGTTAAGTATGCAGTCTTTCAATAGGTGGCAGATAAGAGAAGGTAATTTTAAGAGGAGGTAACTCTGCAAAGATGTGAAAAGTGGATAACTGCAGGAGATGGTAGCCAATAACTGTAGTTCATCATGGCTAGAGTGGAAAATAAAGGTGATCTGGACAAAATGGTTGAAGATAAACATGAAAAAAAAATTAGAAGTTACTGAGTGCTCTGTAAATAATAAGTATTTTTTGCTTATATAATCATCTCATCAACCCTAAGGTAAGGTAGTTCTGTGACTCCGCTACATAACTGAGGCTTGTCACATGTACACCAGAGGTGGTGATGCAGATTTAACCCCGCAGGTTTCTGACTGCAGAGATGGCAATCTTAGCAACTGCGATGTGCTTTTTCAATAGTGTAAGCTGAAATTTGACCCTCAATTTTCAACAATATCAACGTTATTCAGTCTTTTATTATCGGAGAAACTGGGATGGAACAGGAATGAATCATGTCTATTTTTGTCAATCTCAAAGTGAAAAGTGATATATACTCTATATCAAATCAGCTTGTTTACTTGCACTGCAGTCTTATGGTGTCAAGATCATAAGTTAATAACTGGAAATGACTCAATTAGGCCGACAAAAGGGAAAGACATTATTTCAGGAAGATTTGGAAAACTTCAGAACGCACTTAAAAAGAAGTGGTATGAACTTCTTTACAGAAAACATTCCATCTAATTATTGAATTGAAATGTATACTTTTATAGCTTCTAGTGAACATATTCTAAAAAGAGGCAAATAGCAAAGATAAAGTTTGATGTTTTAGTAAATCATTCCTAGTTTTCAAAATCAAACATGAATCTGTAATTGGGGATGAACTGTTCACAGTAGCCAATTTTTACTATTAATGAAGGTAAACTTGATTGTATAAGCAAATTTGATGATGCCCAACAAACTTGAAGAACCAAACCACTGTCAGTTTACTCACAGGAACTTAAGTGCAGAGGTTTTGAAATTGACACTTCAGTAATTGCAGTAGTAATTGCTGGTGATTATTAGCTAAGGATATAAAACTGAACCCATCTTTTATAACTTCAAATCTTGTGCATTCAATTTTCTCAGTAATGGGTTCTCTTAGACAGGGCGCACAAAATTCAGCTGAAAGAGAAAGATCTGCAGCAGAATTACCCAAATCTAATTGTATTGTTCTTTCATCTCTCATCTGTCTATACTCATATACACATATATGTGTATATATTATATATTATACATTCCTCAAGCTTATTCATTTTACTGTGGTATGCTCAGTTTGTATCTTCTTTTATATGATGCTCATCTCAGGTTATTGAGATAATTTTAATTACAAACTTACTCACTTAGTTATGGATAATTTGAGGTCAGGATATTTAACTCAAATTATTTTTTGATGATTATCTGTCTCATTAATTGTCAAACAAAACTAATTTTTGACTCCTGAATCCATAGAATATAATCTTGGCACAGAAATTGGTTAGAAATATGAATTTGGAAAATCTCTGAAGAAAGATTCTGCTGTTTCAGCAATGCCACTGACAGTAGAAAATACTCTCCATGAAGGCACAACACACATACTTCCAGTTCTGACTCTTATGTGTTTTTAAGACAATGAGCATTTCATAAAATATTCTTTCTGCTGCCTTCCATTTTTTGACATACTAAATACAAATACCCTGTGTTGCTCATCAAGGGCCCTTAAGCATCTTTTCATTTTTCTTTGCATAATCACATTATTGCCTCAACCCATAAATCTGTACACGGTGATTACAATTCTTGCCCATAAATCCAAATTCCTTTTCCCCATATACACTACTTATTAAATGGGTCAGGGGAATGACCCTTCACATGAAAATGGGATTGTCCAGTTACAATTAAGTCATTAATATATCAGCAAAGTTACTGTTATTCAAAACAATGAGAATATAAATCCTTAAAGAGATTTACATTAATGTAGACCTGTGAATGAGCAACTGTGGTGTAATTTCTCAAAACCCGTGTGATTGTGTCACTTAATAATATTTACATAATATTTTAAGGTTCACATTTTTGCAATTATCATAGAATCACTTATGGTAGAAAATGTCTTTCTGATTACTGACAGCTTCTAAGATTTTTCTCTCAGTTTTAAAAAAATATTATCATGTCTTCAGGAATTAAAGTAGGTTTTATATAGAGTATCAACTACAATAGGAATATCACCAAATTTCATTGGTAAAGCAGTTATCTGACCCAAAATCTACAGTTTTCTGGGAACATTTATTTATGCAGTAGGTAAATAAAATGTGATATAAAATTACAAATTTAAGCAAATTGGGAAATGTTTTGAAAAATTCAAATTACCTAGAAATATAATGTTATATGCAAATTTATATAAGTAGAGATTTTATAAAAATGTTAAAAGTGTACTTTAACTCTCAAATTACAAATTTGGAATTTGTCAGTTTGAGAGCTAGCCATAATTGAGATATACTCAGTATTAAAGTTAAGTATAAAATTCTAATGAGCATACATAATTCAAAAGAATTGAACACCTCAAAATATAATTAATGTAGATATTACATATATTCGTACATATTCTTATGTATAATCTCTGTAATTTCTGTTTCTGCTCATCTTGAAAATTTCAACAATGCAGGCATGTCTCAACTTAGCACTTGCCAACTTTATAACCTTGGAATATTCTTTTAAAATTTCTGAGTAGCTGTTTTTCCACCTTTAAAATGAGTATATAATTTACTTTTATTTTGCATAATGAAAATATTTAACATGAAATATAATCTCACAATAAAATTTTAAGTGTTAGTGAAGTACTGTGTATAAGCATAATGCTGTACAACAGATTTCTAGAACTTACTTGACTTGCATAATTGAAATTTTGTACTGTTGATTGACAAATCTTCATTTCTCCTCTCTACCAGACCCTGAAAAGTAAGATTATATTCTTTGCTTTATTGAGTTTGGCTATTTTAGATACCTCACATTAATAAAAAGATGCTATATTTGTCTTTCTCTAACTAGTTTCATTTTGCATGATAATAAAGGACAGGCCTCCCCAAGATGTTCAGAGCAGGCCTTCCAAGAGGTGTCACTTTGCCGTGTGGACAATTTGGAGCTGAAGACAATTAAGGAAAGCTCACAGGACAGTTTTACCACTCCCATAACTATCTAGAAGAATGAAAGTTGAGGTATTGCTCAGAACTAAGGATTTACCAGAAATAATCTTTCTATTAGAGAAAACTATCCGTATGTCAGGGCATACATGTTATTAGAGAGCATCTGATCTTTATCATATAAGTCGTCTACCTCTTGTTATGCGAGTTTCTCTCCCATCTATCTCTTTGAAGACTGGACCCTTATTTTCCATTTCTTAATTTAGAATTAATACCCCCAGTTTCTTCTTCTTGACCTTAGAATCCTCATGTCTGTCTAGATTATCCATACATAAGTAATTAGATTTATTTTTTCCTTCCTGTTAATCTAGTGATGATTGGATTACTTGGCAAGCCAGAAAAGAATCCAGAGGAGTAGAAGTTTTCCCTCATCCTCAGTAATGTCCTCCAGTTTCATTCATATGTCATTTAAGGCAGGATTTTGTTTAAAACTATGATGAGAAGCAAGTCTGTTCAGCACATGGTGCTACCTGTCACCTGTGGTAAAGTAAAGTTGGATCTTCTCACTGGCCAATGGGTTTAGGCCAGTCTGTCTTGCCGATTAATTCTGAGGGATTAGTAAATCAATTCATATTGGATAGTTTCATATTTTTCACTTATTAGAAGGATAAATGTTGCAAATGTTTCTACCCCATGATACATTATATATAAATACACTGTTTATAGCATTTTAGCATTATAGCAACATATTACTACCTATATAGTACCAGGGTGTGCTTATGTTAGGTAAACTTGATTTATTTAGGCATTATATTTCCTAAGACACTTAAAATGCCCAGGAAGAAGCATATGTTATTTTTTTAAAAATAAGCATTCCATCTTGTTTACAAATCTTATGTTATTTGATTTTAGTCTTCTAAATATTAATATGTTATCATGTGCTTACATATAATAACTACTTATCAGGAAATATCAGTTCCACACCATCAGATCTTTTTGCAAAATAATTATTGCTTGAGTTCTAAGTTGATCCAGGTTGTTTGCTGCTAAGAAGAACATCTACATTATTAGTAAGTAGAAATAATTTGTCTTCTAGGCATTTTACAGGTGTCTTAACTAGAAAGTTTGATCAACAGTATAAATATTCAAATCACCTATTTATTTTTCATCAAATAGTATCATACATTATAATCGCATGATCTTAAAACTTTTAAATATATCCCTGTCTCTCTTTATAAAAATCAGGTCCAAACAAGGGTTTCTGAAACTGTTTCTGAAAACCTGTCAAAATAATACAAGACATGAGAGCATTAAAAATACATTGGAGTAAAAATATCTCTGAAATGAGGATGTCATTTCTTTCTCTAATCATCTGTTGCCATTAAATTGGAACATTGGTTGGATTTCAAACATAATAAGAGGTCTCAAATTCAATCGTCATATTATGTTATCCTTTGTGATTTTATGAGATGTTGTGTTAGCAAAAAATGGGAAAGCACTGAATATAAGACAGAGTATTATAAACTACATAACATGAGTTGACAACTGAAATTCAAAAGGGAAAATAGTTACAGTAGTTTCATATCAGATATCCCCATTAACTTATGAATCTCACAGAGAGGCTTAGTATAAAGGTCAGAAAAATATGTTGCCAGGAAATGTGCAGATCAAATTGCTGGAAAGATTCAAGATTCAAATTGTGCTGAATAGTTTTAAGATACTTATTTTTGAAAAATAATTCCTTTGTTTAAGCATTACATTGTAAAATATAAAAAGGGGATGGGAAACAAGTTCAATTTTAACAATACTATCACAAAACAAGTGAAACCAAATCCACATTTCTTCCTGGAGAAGAAAGTGAGATAAGATTTCTAGCTTTGAATAATGGATATTTTACATGGCAAAACTCATCTCTAAATGAAGACCCCTTTTAAAGCTGTGATATTATTTTATTTAAATCATCAATATTCTGGGCATGGATTACTTTACAAAGAGAAGATTCATTCTTTGCTGAAGCATAATTGCATTATCAGATATTAAGAAGTCATAAACCACAAAACGGAAATTAGATCTCCAATGGCCATTTTTATACTCTGAAGATGATTTTATTTTAGTATTTTTGTTGTCAACCACAGCAGTAGCATGCTAATACAGGAAACCTAAATTTCAACATCACTCCAACCTGAATAAAATTTAAATATATAAACACTAAATTGAATAATCAATAATAGGTTTTTAGTCAGATAATCATCTCTTTGGCAGTAAATGGCACATAGTCAAATCCATCTAAGCAAACTCCATCTTCATTAGTGTCACAGCTTTGCAGGATCTTTTAGAAGCAAGAGGATATTTACTTGTTTTCCATTGCTCCATTGTCTTTCGGTCTCCATTAAAAATTTGCAACAACACTACCACTTACTCTTCATTGCTTAAATAGAATTTATTGCAAGCAATGTCATTTTACAAATTAATGTTATTATAAAGAGCTTTAAAATTCGAAGATATTTATGAGTCATGTTGAAAAAGGATCTGTACTCAGTTATAATGATTAATATAACTTCCTCAAGTTTGCATAGATGAAATCACCACCATGTGCATATTATTTTGAGCAAAATAGATAACTAATTCCAAAAGAGAAATGGGAGAAGCAGTGGACTACTGATGCATCCGTTAAAATTACCAGGCTATTGTTGAATTGAGTGAAGTTTTGCTTTCAAAGTTGGTTGTGCAAATTTGAAAGTATTGCAAACTATGTGCATGAGTGTTAGAGCCCATATATTTGTGGTAGATCATTATAACAATATTTACCAGTTGATTTCACCTCTTCTCAATGTGACATTACTAATTACTGTTCTGCCATAAATAGGTAGAGTCTATTTGCTGAATCTCCTGTGGTTGAGTCAGCTATGCAACTAGCATTGGCAAAGAGAATGTGGCTCTTTGAATTTTTATCTGAATGAATGGAAGAGACTACATGAGCCAATGAGATGAACTAAAAAACTACCAGCAAACCAACACAAAAAATCATATCTTTGTTGTTTAAGTCACTATGTTTTGAAGGAATTTGTTCACATGAATAAATATTTCTGCTATTGATGGGAATGTAATACTCTTGATCCAAGCACTTAAAACTAAGAGAAATTTATCTTTTGTTAGTAATGGGAGCTGAGGAAGTAAGAACAAAATATAGAAGGCTAACTATTCTTTTCATCAGAATAAACCTTGGTTAATTGAATGTCTTAATCAAAGCATAAAAAGGGAAATGACAACCTAGTTATTTAATATTAAAGATTTACTTGAATTTGCAGGTAGTTTAGAGTTATGTTTAAGGGTAATCATTCTCAAATATGAGGATCTTTAAATACACATATGCCAAATTTCCACTCTACTGACTCTGATTTAAGGCCTAATTTGTATAAATTTCTCCCCCGTGCGTAATATATATATATATATTTACAGAATTTATACATATATGTAGATATACATGCATATGTATATGTACATAAGGTATAAAGAAATGACATATCCTTAGAAAATATTTTAAATTACATATATATGAACTAATTCTAACAATGGTGACTTTGTACTGTTGTTCATATTAATAACCTTTACCATATCACTTTGTAAAATAATCTTGCTCATATTACTTTGCACAAGTATAATGTATTTTAGAAATATTTGCCATAAAATGATTGAGTAATGTTGGGCATTTCTCTGACTGGGGACTGAATAGCAAAATGGTTATCTATATTGTTCTGCTTAGAACTACTGTTAATCTTACAGATCCAGTAGGTAAATTTCTGAATAAGTTTGCATAATGTGTTTTCTTTTTAAATATGGTTAAGATTTTTGAAATTTACATAGTGTTATTCTAAATAGTCAATTATAATTTCAACAATATCTCAATAAGCAAAATACTTGTCAAGTTTAATAATGATAATAGAAGCACTGTCCTAGAAATATATTTTTAATAATATAAGTATTCTGCCCCTTCATCATTTACTTAATGAAGCTGCATGTACTGGCTATGTAAATCTTGGAGTATTTTCCTAGATAATGGATAATATTACAATCTCTCTTTCTTCTCTCTTTCTCTTTCTTCCTTATAATAATAGGTTTTTTTCACAGTTTTTATTTAAAATTGCATGAAGTAGATAGAGCTGAGTTTATTTGGACTGATTTTTAAATCTCAAGATATATAGAAAATTATTTTCTCTTTACTTTTAGATTTAAAATTTCACTTGGACTTTGCACAAAATTAATTTGGATAATATAGTTTCCTTAACCTATTCTGCATATTATCAACATTAATTTCCTCTCCAAATACATTTTATTTTTTCTAATTTGAAAGTTTACACAATTTAAATTATCTCCAAAAAGATGTAGTCAATGAATTCAAATCAACATTTTATGTGTGTATGTGCATATTTCCTAATGCCCTTCTTCATCTTCAATTTAATTTTCACTGCGTACTTCGAAAAGTATTGCATGCATTTCCTTGTCGTTTTTTTATCTATTGTTATGTAAAACACCAGTCATTTCGTTTGTTGGTACTAGATATTAATATTCATATGATGACTGACTAAACGCTAATATTTATCAAAATTTCCTCCTCGGACCCACATACAGCTCCTAGAATTATAACTTCCTTGCTCAAAAAGAACAGTTTTGATGTGCTCTTTCCATACTAAAACATTTTATAATTGATGGTATTTTTTTTTCCATAGAAAGTTCTTTTGGTCACTAAGTAACACGGATTATAGCTGACAAACTGCATTTTATTTCAGGATAGAGAGATCTTTATTCCAATTAACTGGGTGATCTTGGACAGCATCTTCTGGCACTCAAATATGATATACTTTGTCAATAAACAAAGAAATAAAATATCTGCTCTGAAATACTGAAAATGGACTTTGTGAGAATGTACGCATTCACCTTTGGAGGGATACATGTCCGGTCCCCTTCTGAGGTCTAATGAAAGCAGAGGTCCTCATATTCTGTCAGAAAACAAATGAATGATAAAGAGCTGCTGTACTCTTGCCTGAAGAGAGAGGTATTATTCAGTACTGTCCAAGGAAAGAGAAATTAGATACATTCTCTACTATGGCATAATTTTTAATATATAACTTATTGAAATGGACTTAATGATATTTTATGATAAGAACAATAAAAAGTAGCAACAACACATATACTTTATATTATGTAACTATAGGAAACATATAGAATTATGTCATGATTGCCTAAGTGCTTTCCATCATTGAGTCACTTAATCTTCAAAACAACCCTTATTTTGCACATTGAACAGATGAATATAACTGAGATTTATAAAGACAATATCAACTTAAGATCAAACAACTAGTATGTAAAATATGTTTCAGTGCTGGATTTTAAATGACTTGAGTCTAGATCCAAGACTCTATATTTTAAAATGTTACATAGTGTAGTTATCACAAAAATACTGCGATTGAGTTCCTAGTCACAAAAATGTGTCTTGGTAACCTGGAAGAGGTATTTGCACATATTATTCCATCACAGAAAAATAAATTGATGATATCACAGTGGTTTTATGCTAAATCAGTTTGTAGCTATTTTATAAAAATACATAAACAATATTGAGATTACATTATTGCTTTAACTTCGCAAATGACAACAAACTTTTTTTAAACATACAAATTTTAGAAAACATTTCTGGATGCCTCATATAAAATAATATTTTTATGTGCTTATGTATATATTTTTCTTTGTTATAATAGGAGTTTCATAGATGGTGATTTTGCATGCCTGCTGCATTTAACGATTCTCTCTCAAGTTGAGAGAATGAAATTGCCTTAACCAATTAGAGCAAGTGATGCATGTTGGTAAAAAAAAATTAATCGGGTTACTAAATTAAAGGGGAATATATAAATATATTCTAACAGTTGAAACAACTGATAATAATGTGACAGAGAAAAGGAGCATGGGACATTGACAGCCTGTTATATACGGAAGAGGTGCAGGAAGTAATCTAGATCCATGAGAATGATTATGGAAAGGTAAGCACAGGTGCTTAAAAATACAGAGGCCTGAATTTTTCTCACTGGCTTTAAAATAATGTTTTTTTGCTCTTACTTTAAAATAAAAATTTGGGAGAAGTACAAGCAATAAGAGGAAAAAAATAATAAAATGGAGGAAACGAAATAATCTATGAATCCTCTAAGCAGTTAGGCAATTAGGAGGAGGACACTGTAAGAGTAATTTGATGTGAGTAGCCATCCAGAGACGAACAAGCTGTGGAGATAACATGACTTTTACAACTATTATCGTTGAGTTTTCCTGAGTGAGCTCAAAGACAACCATAGAGTAAATAAATTTATGGGGCATAAGTGAGCATTTATACCTAAGATCTAGAGTTAACTGGTTTTATATTTCCAGACTTACTAGAAAGAAAAATGCTAGTCATTCTGGAAAAGAATACTTCAGTTTAGTCAACTCTGTTTATAAATGTTTAAAAAAGGAATATTTGCCTTACCATGGTGGCCTATAAGATAAGACCACGTGATGCTGTCCACATATATCCTAAGGACCCAGCTTTGAGACCCAGGGCCGGGGAAACAAGCAAGATGAACAACTAAATAAAATAAATAAATGTTTCTTCCTCATCCTACTTCCTGTTTGTCTGCTTACTCACTTTTCCATTATTGTTTTTAAAGGAATATTTGCAAAAGGAGTTATTTCAATTCTATTGTCAATGTAGTAAACTAATCAAAGAGGTTCAGAGTTTGGATGTGGGAATATTTTTTTTAAAGTAATATTACCAAAACTTTATTTTTTTCCTGCTATCAAGATTAGTGATAACCTTCTATTTTCAGTTCAGCTCTTGTTGCCAACCAGGAGAAGCTGAAATTTTAACTGCTAGGGAGAAATAAGTGAAGGGGTAGTGAAGGAGATGGCCAGTGCATGTGGGGAAGCAGAGGAAACCCCATCTTAAACAATAATGCCAGGAGCAGTGGACCTGTAGGTCTCTCCTTTTTAGACACAGGTCTCTCCTTTTTAGACCTAGAAATATATGCAACTAACTGAAAGACTAATGGATTCACTGATGCTGTTCTATAAATGTCAGTGAACCACAGAACCAAACATTTCCTCTACCAGTATTTAAATTAAATCTGACACTGAACCAGGTGGCACCACAATGCATTTGGTACTTTAATGAATTTAAATCTCATCCTCACTCAGCGAGGTTCTCAACTACGGTGCAAGACTATCTCTCCTAATTATAATAAACTCTTTAGAATGCGACACCTATTTTAGATAATTGAATTTTCATATTCCTTTTAGTTGCATTTTTACTATGTATTCCCCGCAAATCTATATTCTATGTTTTATTGCCTGCCCAGTTGATACCATTTAGAGCAAAGGGTTTTTAACCCTTTAATATAAAGAAACTATATAGGATGCCAACATACTCTCAAAATCGTCTGAGGACTTCAGCCTCCATTGAAAATATAGTTAAGCTACTTGGGTCAATAATCCGTCCAAAGTGGAATAGTGAAAAGCAAAAACAATGAAAAACAAAGCAAGGCATAGAAAAACACCCTGCCCCATCAATTTTCTTTTCATACCAGAGATAATATACTCAGACTATAGAGGAAAATGAGAACCTAGTAGAAATTTGCTGAACTTTCAGAAACAAGGAGGACTTCTGCTTTCTGTAAGCAAAACCAGTTTCCTAAATAATGGATACCTCACAGATAAAAACTATAGTATCTGGCCAAAATATGGAGTTCTGAAAATAAAGAAGGGCAAGTAGATTTTGAAGAATACTCAAAATTTAAAGAAAGTTACTATTCTGTCTGAGTTTCGTGTTGGGGCTCTTTAGATTTGATGGTGGCTCACAAAACTCCAAAAGATTGCCTTCAGTTTTGACTAGAAAAAATAGGAGAAAGGCGATGATAACTGGCATGGCATTTTACAAAGGAGAGAAGGAATTTCAAAGGGAGACTCAAAATTTCTAAGTATAAATCCTACCCATGTTTCTGGCCTCACTTTTAAAACAGTCACCCATAGAAAAGAATGAAAACACTCTGTACTAAATGTAAAATACATCAAAGAAAATGAAGATTGGATATGTGTTACTCTGGAAAGGGTAGAGATTTTTGGTTTGAAGCCAACCAGGTAGATTTTCTTTTTAAGTAAAACACCAAATCTCTTCAGAGGACTAGAGCATTATTTAGTCTCCACAGCAAAATCTTCACAATATTTAGAACAACTTTATGTACTGAATTTGTAGAGTTAAACAAATGGATATCCCAAGGAAACATTACTAGATAACAAGAATTATTTTGAATCTGTATTGATTATAATATTTACACAGAGATAGAAAAGGAAAGCAACAAAAAAGTGTATTCAAGAAATAAATCCTTAGGTATATAGATGCTTAAAAATGACAAAGGTATAATTATAGAGAGGGAGAGAGACATGGAAAAAATTAAATTGAACCCAACACAGAATGCATCTTAGATGCATAAGACCTATGTATAAAATGAAAATGTATTAACATGTAGAGGATAATGTTGAAAAATACTTGCTTATTTGGGGTATCAAAACTTCCTTTCAATTAAAGAAAAAGAACACTAAGAATGAAGAAACAATACATTTAATCATATTAAAATTACTTTTATTCCCCAAAAGATATCATAGAATATCAAGTTAAAGCCACACTAGAGTCTAATATATACCTACCAGGTTCTCAAATATTTTAGAATTTGAGATTACCAAGTGTTTGGTGATGATAAGAAGCAGTTGGATTATCCATACCTTATTGTTATATATACAAAAACATCCAAATTCTTTTGAAAATATTTTATATTATACACTGTATTTGAGAAAACTGAAAAGCTACTTTTGATTGTATACTAAAGAATTAGTTGGGAGCTTATTTTTTTTAATAGCTATACATTAGAAATAGCATTTTTAGTCAATATTGGAATGAAAAATACAGCATGTAATACTAACATTATACAACAGTTCTACTTAAAATGTGGTCTACTAACTAGCACTGGTATAAAAATGTTTGACATTGGAGAATGAAGTACTTCATCTCTGTGAAGAGATAGAAACCGCTACTAGGAAAAAAAAAGTCAACTAACTACTAAGCATACTAGATTTTATTTCTTTAGCAAGATTTCTCAGTGAGGATATTAATGTTGGTGTACATTCTTGTGTGTTAAATTGCATTTATTGTGGATTGATGACTTGAGAACTTGAATTGCATTGATATACATTAAGAAAAATGAACAAACTAGACCTGTAATCTTAAAAACTGTATTTAACAAATAATACTGAAATTCACAATATATCCTTAAAGACCTGAATAGGAAAAACAATCTGTATTAATAAGCATACTAAAACTATAAAGAATGAAGATTAGGAAATGATTATATAATATTCAGAATGTTGGTTCTCTAGCAGGGGGTGTATTGTATGTGAGATCATAAAGGAGCTACTAAAAGAACTCGGGGTGCTAAAAATGTTCTATTGATTGATTTGGTTGGTAGTTACAAGACTATATATTTCATAGTTATTCTGAATACCCTAAATGTATGTTTTATGTATATTTAAAAGGGCACACTATATCTTAAACCAAATAAGAATAAATAAATATTGTAATGACTATACAGGCAAAGTGTTCCAGGCAGAAGTAAAAGGATAAAAAAGGCATAACTTAAACAAAAAGGTCTACTCTGTGTGTATACTGTAACTAAAGAAAATCACAGTTATCTGAACTGAATAAAACAGTTAGACTAGTTTGAAGAATGCAAAATGAAAGGAGCGAATTTTTGGTTGCTCTAAACTGTAGAAAGTAATGAGGTAGCTAAGAAATAAAGTAAAGGAAGCAGGAGAAAATTACAAAAAGGAATGAGAACACTCCTGTAAGATTATGTTAGCTAGTATTTAGAGTTTACTGAAAAGAAGTGTTAAATAGGTAATTATAAGTGGGAGGGAGGATAGGAAAGGAGGAAGGGAGGGAAGGGAAGGAAGAAGGAAATGAGGAAAGGAAGAGGGGAGGATGGAAGACAGGGAGGGAGGGAGGAAATGATAAGTATCTCCTAGCAACAAAATAAATCAAGAAATAGAAGAAAACTGAAAATATAAAAGTTGTCTATAAAAAGACACGCTTTAAAGATCAAAGGCACATGCAAGAAATGCCAGATAAGATTAGAACTTAATAAACACAGCAGGTAAATACAGATGTATGGGCAACTATCTATAAAATCTATGTTACCAAAAGAAATATTGATGGATGTCTCGGGTTCTGCATCAGCTCTAAATGAGACTGGGACTCCCAAGAGCTTCCTCCAGGTCTGGAGACTTAGAAACTAAAAAGATAAGTATTTGTCCCCTTTTTGCAACGTAGAATAGTGAACTGAGGGCAGGATGACTATGGTAGACACATTAGTTCAAAAAATGAGGGAATGGAAAGCATGCACAAGAGCTCTAGAGCAATCCTAAAGTCCAGTGAGCCTCTGGTGATAGACCTGGACTCCCTTTGGACACCAGAAAGAGCAGCGCTCATTGTGAATAAAGAGAGAAGAAGCTGAAACCTATAAGCACTTCAGTCTCTCTGAAGTTTCCTCTAATGAAGATACCCCTGAGAGCAATGCTTTATGAGAGATTCTGGCCAGTGTGCTATCAGTCTGCAAGGAGATGAGTGTAGACACTAGAATAAATATTGAAAACATTTTACAATGACTTGGTCACCCAATTGAGGGAGAAGTGGAGTCCTGTTGTTAAAGGATTATAGGTGTTATCAAAGTTGTGTGGTGAGTCACATGTACTTGCCAGCAGTTGAAAATGAGAAACATATGATACCACAAGTTTTGTTTATTATATAACTATAATTAGCAGAGCCAATATATAATAATTTTTAACTTAAACAATCACTTAAAATTTTTACTGAGCTTTTTTTTTTCCAATCTGTACTTTGATATTATTAGATACGGTGGGGAAATAAGCATTGCATTATATGCTTTTAACACTAGTTTGTATATGGTGAAATAAGTTTCAGCTTTGTGAAGGCAGCAGAAGTAGTAAACCAAATGATAACAGTAGACATAATTCTGAAGAAATAAAGATCTATGAGTCTATACAAGTTGTACTTAAAAGTTCTCCCTCTCATGTATGTTCTATAAATACTGATAAACTGCTGAAACAACATTGTATTATCTGTGGAAATGCAAAAGTTAATAGGCAATTAAACTTTCAAAACTTAAGTGGCATTAACATAAAAAGCATAAAGTATTAAGTTCAAAACCAAAGAACTATTTGAAAGATTATTAAATTAAAAAGTCAACTGAAACAGATGTTCAATATTTTACTTTAAACATAAGTGCATTCTAAGCTTCTTATAAAGCAGCACTTTGAGTTGCTAAGAATGAGAAAAACACAAACAGTTGAAAAGACTAGTGAAATACTGCATCAACTATGCCTACTTGAAAATGTTCAGTCACTGCTGCAAAAATGGGTAACTTGAACACCACTTTTCAATGACCTCCATAACATAATCAGACACTGAAGAGCAGTGAAGAACACATAATGCTAGTAAAGTGTTTGTTGTTGTAGCTTGACTGATGCAGAAATATAAAAATGTGTTTCTGTTCCTATATGGACATTTTAAGTTTGATGATTTTGTGATGAAATCTCTCTCTCTCTCTCTCTCTCTCTCTCTCTCTCTCTCTCTCTCTCTCTCTGCTTAATTTTAAACTAACACACTACCTCTGTACTCTATAAAATTATGTCTTCTTGCGTTGTAGACAAATGCAGTTTGGATGTCAAATTTGGGAAAATTATATTTGAATGGTGCAAGATGCAATGGAGGAAAACACACTAAGTAGTTATCCTAATTAAGGAGCTGGTACCAGGATATGAAAGAGCTCAAGGCTTTTTCCTCCATCGAAAATGTTATGGCTAAAAAAAAAGTAATTTTGACTAAACGATGTGCTTAGTGATTTAGTAAAATTATAAATTATGTAAAGGCTAATGGGTTGAATTTACTATTAATCTTCATTAAGTGATAAAACAGTTTTTAACAAACATAATGCAGGTTGAACTACTAAATTTATTGAACTTAAAGAGCTGATATAGAAAGTTTGCTCTAAGAAAATATTTTTTGATGTTTTGTTTTTGTCAGGTAAGAAATTCAGTTTAATTTCAACTGTGAATCAGATGTGAACATAACAGTCATACTTATTAATTTTTCTCATAATTTTGTTAATTGTTGATCTTAGCAAATGTGTTAATCTTGTTGCTTATGCAAAAATAAAATGCAATATATTTTTTCAATAATAAAGAATTATCAAAGCAAATACAAAAATCAGAACTTAAAGGCTATCTACAAATTGTGAAGACATATTACAAAATGTAACTGCTTTTAAAGAGGTAGTTGATGATTCTGTTTTATACACCTGCCAAATTTATCATGGAGCATCATATAAATTTTATAGAATATTTTTCCTTCCAAAGAAGATCTCTTCATAGACAATTCACAGATTCAGAATCCATTTCCTTATTAAACAATAATATAAATTAAATCATGGTTCTATAGCGTAAGTTATTAGAATTGCTAGTGATGCAGGATTGACAGTACTTTTTGAACACGCAATATAGCTTGCTTCATTTTTCATATACATGAAAAATGAATATCCTTAGCTTGATGAAATTGCTTTAATATCTCTTCTTCCCAGAACAGAGCTTCCAGGAAGGGAGGCTCAATAAGACTATTTGCTCTACTCTGAGTACTATTAAAACAAAACATAGAAACAATTTAGTTATGCTTTAAACCCTTAACATTGCCTTAATAAGACCTATTTTAAAGAAGTTAGCAAACATTTATCACATTGAAACATTCTTTCAGTATTGGTGGGGACAGTATTTATTCAGTTTATCTATCTAACATGGAGGAGTGGCTGTTTTATTCGTATGAGTATTGTTTTATTACAAGAGGGAACTAGCTATTCTGGACTTGTAATTCCCAATATGACTACCTTTATGTACATTTAATATGTAATGTGTCTGGTTTTGTCATTTGTTTCTTTTCTGTATTATATATGTTCTTATTATATTTAATAAATTTCATTATATTGTTTTTGAACCAAAGATCTTTTTAAAGGAAGATTTAATCAAAGTGTTTTTAAAATGTTATTCTGAATAGCAGGAATAATTAGTAGAATTTGGAAATTTATAAAAGTGAAACGTTCGAATAGAATAATTTAAATTGGAAAAGCGAAAGAAGCCAGAATGGGAAATCAGTAAAAGATAGTTTAAACAAGAATATAAACAATGTGTAGTGATGACTTCAAGTACAAGAAAGATGATTGAAGAAAAATGTTTTTAACTCAGAGATCTTTGTGAAGTCACAGTTGTACAGCAAAGCATATGACTGTATAATTCATAAGGCACATTCTGTCACCTTTTCTGGGACAAATGTTAATATTTTGGCTTCCATTGACTTGGTAACCTGGTCCATTTAATTTTGTATAGAAATCAGGCAAGTGATACTTGTCTTCGTAAAATCATCATGCCTACTAAGACAGAATTTTGCATAAGATGAAAATATGAAGAGTGATACCTATTTCATCAAAACAGCAATTTATTATGTCTTGTATAATACATTGATGTACCCCCTCTCTCTAACACACACGCACGCACACACACACACACACACACACACACACACATATACACATGTATATATAGATGATAGATAATAGGTAGATAGAGGATAGCTAGTTAGATAGCTAGCTAGATAGAATAATTTTTGAACTGGTATCTATGTACCAAGAGTTGTATGGATATTTATAACACTCTCATTCATACTCTAACTTCAGAAGCAATATTTTATTTTTCAGTTCAAACTATTGTGAAATATAATATGTCTGTTTCTCTTATCTCGTGTCATGGAAAATCCTTCTATACTTACCATTTACCACAGGAAAAGTCTTAAAAGGAAAAAATAATGTCATCTCCCCAGCTATTTAAGCATAGACTTTTTAAATAATCTGTTCCATTCACAAGAGTTCTTGTCAACTTGCATTATACGTGAATAACACAAAGGCTTAAAGACATTCCCTCTGGTTAAATAAGAAAATCTAACAGTTTTCCAGAGCATACAGGATTAATCACACATAATAATTATGCAAAGTGATAACACACTTATTATAAGAGCATATACACACCATTAAACAAACAGTGGCAGAAACTTCCAGGGAGGAGGGAAATAAACATTAATTGGTGATGATAAGGGGGAAGAAAAAGACACTCAAATATAAATTCTCATTTACACTGGTGAAGCATTCTGGATTTCAAAGTTCTGGTTCTTCTGTGTCTATGCTGGCTCCTCTTGTCAATGAATCATCTGCAGAGAAACACTTGGCCTTAATAAGCCACTGAAGCTGACACAGAGATTACTAAGCATCTTTCCTTTCATTTTCAATGTTCTGCTTTTAAACTCTTCCTGATGCCTAAGGAGTCAAGTGAGACTACATAGAGGAGAAATTTTTACCGCCGCAACATAGATTTAGATGAACAGACCACATTAATAGTGCAATTTTTGTTTTCAAAAGCACCTGTAGCTATCCCAAAAAAGTACAGCAGGTAAGGGATTTCTCTAGTTAGTGTACATGTTGTTCTAAAGGTAACACCCTTCCTAAAGTTGAGTTGATTTGTTTAAAACACAAAAAACAAATGAATGGGGCAAAGAGACTTTTGGTTTTTGCCAATTCTGTTTCTCTGAAATATGTCTCAGGCTCACCTTATAGTATAGTATTTATAGTATATCACATTCATTCACTGATGGTCTTCGTGCCCCTTTTATAGCTCCAGGTTTTCTTTGAGTGCCAGTAAATTCCCCTCCCAGTTCCTCCCATCAAAAAAGTAAGCATATTAATACGTTACCATGGTCTATCATGTCCTCTTGCCTATTTCTCTGAAGATGGATAAGTGAATGGTCCTATAAGTATTCTCCTTTCTGTGGTTTACAGGCATTTCTAGCAGGAATAAAGATACAGCTGGAATGCACAGTTTTACTAATCCCATTGATTTCAGAGACAATCTCTCTCACTGTGTGCACTCAGGAACTTCAGATCAGATTCTCTGAGAAAGAATTTCCCCATCAAAATACTCAAACATACAATTAGAGTTCCATTTTTTTGAGAAATTCAATTACACGTAATAATCCTCCCATGCTACACAATATCTACTCCATCACACTCAGAAAGTTAGAACACAATGATAGGTAAGAGGTCTCAGTGGGACTTTAGGTTATTGACTCAGCTCTAGCTAACTTCAATAGCTGTGTGGTTTAGGGCATACTAATAATTCAGTCTGGGTTTCCCAACTCATAAAATAATGAAGTTATTCAGATAATTTACTTGAAATTCATGGAAGTGATTCAAGTAAGACGCTTGATAGAAGTTTGTGGGACTTTGGGTATACTGTTGAACTTAAGTCCATCTTAAGGGCAGTATAGTATATGTATATATACATATAAACATATATACATATATACATATATGTACATACACACATATGTATACATATGTGTGTATGTACATGTATATCTTATTTTGATTTAGCTTGTGAGATCTTATTTTTCAAGTTATGCTTTTTAAGAGGTTTTTAAAAGAAACTATTAAAATTTTTGCTGATTTTCTACTCAAACTCCAATTCTACAAAAGTCCTTTTCACTGACATTGAAATGAATATATTTTTTGAAGCCAAAAGCAGGCAAAACTTACAGAGAAGCAAGAGACCAAAAAGTTGTGTGTCATTTTCTTTTGATTGTATATCCTGTCTAAAATGTCTACATTTTTCCAAATGTATAGTAAATAATATCCTGAAAGTGAACCACCAATATGTAATTTTCTCATTAGTTACACACAGTAGGCCATTAAAAGAATGTAAGTATACTGCTTGGTGAATCTCCTTATCCATTATCCCTTCTCTGAATTGCCATTTTAATCTCAGTCTCCTTTCTAGTTCTCTAGATGGGGATTATTAAATGCATAAGAGGCTCAGCTAGTCATATTGTAGCTTCTTGTCAAATATTTACATGTCATAGTGAGGGTATTGCAAAGAAGTTGGGTTAGTTGCCAAGGAATATCAAGAACCAAATGTAATTGTTAGTATTTAAAGATTTGTATTTATTTCTGTAAATGTAGAGGATAAACACTGTCAGTTAAAGTAAACTCCAGAATGTATATAATTTCCAAAGACGATAGGTCTCTGAAGTTTTGCATTGTTCAAAACACATGGCAGAGTGCTAGATTTGCAGTCAGCCCTTTGGGGTTAATAGTGTCATGTATGAAGAATCCAGAAACTGCCTTTCCCTCTGGTCATTTTGAAACTAATTAGAAATTTCCATTAAAGAGCTTAGAATCTAATGTAGACTTAACAGTGAAGAAAATAATCCTAAACAGAACAAATGCGATCATAATTGTGAAGGGATGAAATTCTGAGTTTCATATTTGGAGTAAATAGGAAAATACAAAGCAACTTGAATTTTGGAAGAGGAAAATAAAAGCACAGTATGGAGAAAACAAACTACTGTTCTGTAAAATGCCATTTATGAGTGATATTCAGAAGATTTTGATGGAAAGTAATCATTTGTCTCAGTCAGTTGAGAACTATTTTACTAACTTTGCCCTCCCTGCCAAACATTTTTCCCTCATTCCCACTGATGTGATTAGGAATCTAATTCCATCTAATGATGATTCCCAGTTGGTGACAAATACCACTTGCTCTCTGGATTTGTTAATAATCTTCCCTCCCTATCTCCAGGACAATGCAGAGGCATAGAACCTCTGTTTATGCTTGAAACGTTTTTTCTTTCTACGGGATGGTAATGGTAGTTTCTGCTCTGTTGTCTTTGTCTTAGTCACTCTCTCCCTATTTCCTCCTTCTCTTCCTTCCTCTATTTCCCTATTTATCTTTGTTTTTCTTTATCACCACTAAAACACACTTCTGAAGAGCTGAATATTCTTAAAATTCTTCACAAATTACAATAATCAGCATTATCCCGTCTATCAGTAAAGGACAATTTGAATGGAGCTTGAAACAAAAAATAAAAATAAATTTAAAAGTAGGACATAAAATTAAGAGAAAAAGAATGTCTACTGGATTTGATGAATATTTAGGAGGCAGCTTTGTACAATAGCACACTGAATTAGGAGTAACAGATCTGGGACTGATCCTGGCTCTAAAATAAATAATTATAAAACTAAAAAAGTGGATTTTACTTACCCTAAAGGTGAAATAAAGAAAGCTATCCAAAATGTGGCAAGTGCTATAAGAGAAATGCCAACTGCCAATTATTTGCTATAGGAATGCAGTTGAAGTTAGGTATTTTTCATGCTTCTTGGATTAGGAAGAATTCATGAAGGAAGTAGCATGTGAATTGTATTTTGATGAGTATGAAGAATTCTAGTAATCAGAAAACAGACGGAAGAGAAGAGAGGCATTTCAAATTGAGTCCCTAATATCAGCAAAGGAAAATATAGGCTGTTAGCAAAGTATAATTATCCAGTTCAACATAGGCTCAAACTGTGTAGTATTTACAAGGGTAATTTCAAGGGAACTCTGAAATAATTCTAAATTTTATTGGAAATGTAAATGTTTGGTGAAATTCAAATAATATCACAAGCATGAAATTATGTTCTTGGAAGAAATTTCAGTAGTTTTTAATATTTTATTTTTAAGAATTGTCATGTTCTGCAAAGGTTATTTTCATGTCTTCTCTATCTCTATCTTGTAAGATTTTTTTCTTTCTTTTTTTTTTTTTTGCTGCTGTTGTGTTATTTTATATTACTAATTAAGCAAAATGAATCAGTGATTCAAAATGGAGACTTAACAGTGGGCAATAAAGGAGCAAATGCAAGAAAACAAAATAGATAACTAGTTTCAACAAACAATAGAAACCTCTTAGTGTGCATCCTGGTGACCTAGTGGGTTAATTCATTGCATGTTGACCGCATACAGCCCAAGGTAACCAGAATCAGGGTCAGGAGAAACAACCAAGATGAACAGCAAAATAAAATAAAGTACTTCTTCGTTCCTGCTCGCCTACTTATATTCATTCTTAACTGTACTTTTCCTTAATAAAATTTTTAGTAACAAAGTTAAAGAAATCTCTTAGGTATTAGAAGAAACAAGTTTCTCAACATGAATTTCTCAAAAATCTAGAATGGAAAATTAACAATATTAATTAAATTGTTATTATACAAACAGGAAAAGTTGGATTTTATTGGGTCATCTAGTCTCTAACCTTCATTGTTTTGTCAATTATGAAACACGGGCAGAAAGTCTTTTGATTCACTTTTTTTTTTTTTAAATAACACAATGACTTCTCATAATCCAGCAAAAGAAAGTTTAAAAAAGTTATTCTAGGAAAGAAAACAGAACAAAACACTGGAAAATATTCTTTGTCGCATGCCCCTTTTGGTAGATAATATATCTTTTCACTGACATGCAATATAAAAGAACAATTACTATCATGGATGTGTACCATCAGATACTTTGCTTTACAGCTGGAGGAAAACACTCAGGTTCAATGTATGAAAATGTGAGTTGACAGGTAAGCCTGAAGAAGAAGGTCTGTATTATTCATCACTAAAATTTATGTTATATAAAGTGTAAGAGTTCATTTAGAATAAGGCAATTTTCTTAGCTGTCACACAAATTTTAAAAAGTACATTGGGATTAGGACTCATGAATCATTGAGGAACATGACAGGAAAGTGCCAGTTATGTCAATAAAATAGTTTACATCTGAATTACAATTCCTGTATCATTTTATTTGTAGAGATTAGCTGGCTTTCCACAATATATTAAAACTGTTGATTCCATACTGAGTAGAATTTTGAAACTAAGGCTATGTACAATCTTAATAAGCACGATGCAAAAGCATGCACATTTGCATGTATTTCTTTGGGCAGAGAGTAGCTGTATTTTTATCGCTCAAGTTGAACACTTGAGGGAAGGGTTGTGCATCACAGATGATGCAAATATATGTCTGTTCAAAGCATTAGAAATGACAGAAAAAATACCACTATGATTTCAAGAAGAAACTCAAATAGATAAAATGGAGTCTTAAATGGCATGAAACTTACTTAGCAGAACTAGAATAGATGTTTTTAATATGAGAATGAGCTATGGGTATTATTTAGACTATGCTACAGAAGAAAATCACTTTAAAAAAATCTTCACTATCACTTAAGGATGCTTTTCACCCACTGGGAAAAGTTAAATTAGTTGACGTTACTGAAAATGAGACCACAAAATATGAAGAGATGCTCAGAACTAAATAGTATATTGAGAACATTCTTTGCTGTCTTCTTCTTGTCTTTGCTGCTCTAAAAGGCTGCTCAATTACTTAAAGCATTGTCATGCTCAGTTCAACTTAACAAAAATTTAGACAAAAGGTAATATTGGCGATTTTATGTATATTACACATTTACTGTGATTTTTATTATTGTGTATTTCATCACCAAATCTTGAAAAGAAGAATTATATGCTATTTGAGTTAATATTGATTACTGCATTGAAGAGTCTGCTGAGAATTCCATGCTTCACCCAAATATCTAATCTTTTATTTTCCCTGTTCTCACTTTGATCCAGCCTGACTGGCTTCATTAATGTTTTTTGAACGTCAATTCCTAAGCCTTTGTTCTGGCTATTCCCTCTGCTGGGAAAACTCTCACATCGCTTATTCAGTTTAATTCTCTCACCTCCTTCAAGACTTTGTTTACATATCTCACTTTCTCAGTGAGGACTTACTTAAAACCCTATCTCTGCATGGTTCAGGAAGCTCTCCTGATTCCTCTTACTTCGTTCTATGAATTTACAACACTTCTCAGTTTCTAACAGACTAAATAATCTACTTATTGACTATATATAAAGCCAAATTTACTGCCTGTATTCCCCTTATCATATAAGTTCCTCAAGGGTAAGGAATTTTGTCTGCTATATCCCATAGAAAACATGTATCAAGAGTTTAGAATGTTCATAAGCAAATAACAGAGTCTGAATAAACATTTTGCTTACTTAATTGATTAGTTACCAAAGAGTTATAATTATGCATTAAAGTAGCTTTTTTGAATAAATATATTGAGTAATAAAAGAAACAAACCAGATATGGACAATGAGAAAAGAACCAAGTTATTAAGGGGCCAGATATAAATTCCTTTGTGAATGACTGAAAAACAAATAATCTCAGTCCTTATATTTAATAATTCATACCACATTGATAAGGCTATGATATAGTGTTGATGCTCTATTTTGATAAGTCTAATCATCATGAACTCTTTTTCAATTTGGATAAAATTGATAATATTTTCCCCAACATCCATTAAATGGTTTGCATATGCCAAATTATTAATAAACTTTAGCATAATGTATATAAAAAAGCCCTAATAAATTATTTTAGAGACTAAAGGTTAGACCAGATTTGGAAAGCATACCTTCAAATAGTCAGTAAGAATTAATGAGAACTAGCATCAAAGGAACACCAAGGAGATGACTGATATTAGAAAAGATTTACAGATATTTTTTAAACACTGAATCTAGCTTGGACATTAAGATATTCTTCTACACAATTTTGAACACATATATGATCCTTTATACTGGTTTTTGCTTAATGATATTTATACTCTAGGATTATCCAAATATACCATGAATGGACCTAACAGATAAAATAGAAAATGTTGCCAATGAAAGACTATATTTAAATAGATAAAAATGATATTAATATAAATGCAGATGTAGATAAAATTATTCCATTTTTATTGGATGTAAAATCTGATAATATTTTATAGGAACAACCTAAACGTGTCTACTCCTAAAAGATGAATTTGACCTAATGATCAGTCTAAAAAAGGATTGAAAATAATCACTCTGCTAGCACAAAGAGAGAAATCTGATTACAAAGAAATAGGATCAGTGTTGGGATATGTGGGGTCTTGCTTTTCAACAGGGCTGTTCTTCTGGTAGTTTGGGTGTAGGTAATAGTTTAGCTTGTATCCCTATTAAGTGAGAATGACAAATACCTATTTTAGCTAAAAGAATAATTGATTTTTCAAAAACAGAACAATAAACAATTAGGCATTCCTACTTATGTGTTGGCATTGTCCTGTTCTATTTGGAAAGTATCTTATTTCATCCTCTCAACAAAAGTATGGGCAAGTTTATTAAAACCATTTACAGACGAGGCAATTGAGTCTTGGAGAGGTTATCACTTTCCGAATGTATGTGCTAGTTTTTGTAAATTATACTTTAATGCTAATCTATTCAATATTTTATCCTAAAACTGTCAAAGCTGTTAAAGGACATATTTTTTTAAGGTTTTACTTGATTTAAGCTTACCTTGGTGGAGTAGGTGGGGGTCAGAGAGGGGCGGGCCACCAAGATGACAACTAAATAAAATAAATGAATGTCTTCTTTTCCTATCCATGCCTCACTTTCATTCCTGCCTGTACGTTTCCTTAAAGTTTGTTTTTTACTTGACATATGTTGTGACTTATAACTTATGCATCCAGGAATTTCTGACAAAAGTACAAAAGGAGAGTTTTTCTCTCACCTTAATTTTTTTGATTTATGTATCACTATATCAGGTAGGGCTTCCCTGATCATCAACACTGAGTTAGCTAACTTCCTTTATACTCATAATGATAGGGACAAAAAATGAGGAAATATGGAAGTTCATTAGTGACTAAAATAATGAATAGCAAAAATCAGCACCATTGTCAACTGCTTGAACTAAGAGCTGACAAACAGGATTGACATTAAACGAAAATATCTGCAAAGCATCAGGCAAACCACAAGAGGTAATCAGCAAAAGGAGAAAAACTAAGCCAGACAGAAAAAAAACTTTCTTCCTTCCCTGCTTTGAAATCTAGAATTCAGTTGAACAAGCTAAACGAGAGAACAAGCAAACAGTTCCCTGGATAACTGGCTTATGCAAAGCTGGGGGTCCTCATGAAAATGGCCTCCTGTTCCTTTCAAGGGGAAGACCCACTCTTTTTTTCTTGAGATGTTTTTCCTTTTTTCCAATAAAAACTCTTCTTAATCATTAATGCTTTGAGTGGTTCTGAAATTCTTTTCCAGAGATGGAACTCAAGAACTTAACTCTGGGACCAGGAAGAACCAAGAAGGTGAGAGGGGAGGATGGACCAGAACTGGGGAGGTGGCTAAGCGCTCCTGGGACCAGGCTTCCAGTGGCAGTAGGTTAAAACCAAGGCCAGGGTAGGTAACCACTGATCCTAAGTACACACTCAGTGTTCCTCTCCATTCCTCTGCCAATCTCCAGGACTTCTGGAACAACATATATCAATAGTATCTATACTTTTTCTTTTTAGGATATACCACTTTGTTGCAGGTCCAGCAAGCAAGGAAACAGGACACCAAGACTTTATCAAGAAGCAAGTTTCATTGTTCTGCTGGTCGCAGCTCAGTAGATTCATATCCAAAGGCTGAGCCCGATCGTGCTGGGGTTCTGTCTTTTATACTTTCCAACTAGCATTCCACACATGCAGCCCAATGTTTTTCACATATGTTTATGAAAGATTTCATTGGTTGCATTACCTATAGAAGAGTATACATCTGAAGTCCTTCCTCCTTGCCATGCCACCTATACATTTTCAATTTCCTCCTATCACAACTTTAATAATTGAACAGCCAGGTGTGTACTGCTTAGTTATCTGCCTTCTCTTACCACACAGATTCATGAGTTCAAATCCTTGACTATTTGATCATTTATTCCCATCATTTTTCAGAAGTTCAATGGAGCTCTAGAGAAAGAAGGGAGGAAGGAAGGAAGGGAGGGAGGGGCAGAGAGTGGGAGAAAGAGAGGGAAGATAGAAAGGAAGCAGTCTCTGTTGGAAACAATGGATCAACTAATCATCCAAGATAGGGTAGTTTTCTGGGAACTGGTAGATTGTCTAACAGTCATCAGCAAATTCATCTGCTGTGCAGTAATTTCTCTCCTAGGACAATTCAATATTCCACGGAGTTCAGACCCTGTTAATGATTTTACATTCAAAAGAGATGAAATTAACATGTATGGTATATAAATATGATTTACTGAAATGCTGTGTTTAAGTTTTCCACCACAGTTTCCTATAAATTCTAGTTCTTGATTCCTAAATGTGATGCCAGAAAAGAGAAGAGAAAACACATGAAAAATTTATTTCTACGTGTGTACACCTATGTGTAAATGATTATATCCTACTTTCCATATCTACTTTACTATATAGAATAACAGTTAAAAGATGTATCTAAAGTCAAAGCTGCATGGCTTCAAATTATAGCACAACTATTTACAAATTGTATTATTTTGGACAAGTTATGTAAGCTATCTTTCTGTTTTCTTTAATTTCATTAAACTGGGATAATATTACTCACCTCCAGAGAACATGAGTTAATGTCTGTTAAATCCATAAACCATTGCCTAGAATGCTATAAACACTCAATAAACCCTGACAATTTTAGTTATCATTTCAAAGAAAAACTAGAAACACAGCATATGATTACTTCCAGTATACAGGTAAAACTATTTAAATCTAAATGAAATTATAATGTGGAATGCAGAAATAAAGTAGAATTGTTAGAGAAACCTTGTTCTTCCCTTTGCTTCTTTTAAAACTCACTCTAAAAGAACAAGTAGAAGAAGAAAAAGAAATAAAAATTTGAATTTGTGTAAACTAGGAGACATCTTTAGCTATTTAGCCTATTATATCTTATGACAGTGAGCATGTACCCCAGATACTGTGTAAAATCATACTCCATGTTTAGTAGTTATTTTGGACATTCCATGGGTTATTTTATATAGATGATCATTCCTTCTATTCAGAAAATCTTGTGGTCAGTTCTAGTTCGCTTTACACTTACAAAGAGTTTTTAATTTTATTGCATTGGCTAGGACTTTTTAGGAGTCTAAAAAGGACTTCTAATGCTTAAAGAAGCATTGCTTTTTTATCATTAACTATACCTTTCTTATACATTCTTATACATTTTTAGTAAAATTAAGAACTTCTATTCAATTTTTAATTGACTGAAAATTACTATGAATAGATGATGCATTTTGTCACTTTTTCTATACATTTTGAGATAACTATATACTTCTTGTTCATATAGTAATCTGTTAATAAGATAAATGAGTTAATTTGATTTTTGAATTATAAATCTACTTTGTATTCCTGAGATAAATCCATACAATAAAAATGTTATGTGTTGGTTACTGGGGTTTGATTATATATCTTAAAATAGTGTTCACTTAAATTATCCAGTTAAGTGCTTGGAGAAAATTGAATCCTTTTAAGATTTTAAGTCTTTAGCCCATGCCTAATTTTTTCCAACACTAAAATGGTATTCTGAGGATTGTACTTCCTATGCTGGTTTGTGAAGTCATGACATAGTCCTCACCCATTGTCTCCTCCATTCTAGTGCATGTTTTATCATAGATGCCTCTCACAGCTACAGAGCAATAGTCAGCCAATAACACCAGTAGACTCTCCCATAGACAATGATTTAAGAAATTCAGTAACTTTGAATAAAACAGAAGAATACGACAGTCAGACAAAATGTGTTTCATATTTGGAAAGGAGATGCATAAAATACCCTCTGATGCTAATTTAAAATATATATTTAGCCTCTAGGTATAACTTCCTGGTTACTATCCAAAGGCTATAAAAACGAAGAATCAAATTATGTTTGAAGTCATTATCAATAATGTATTGTTTCTCCAGAAATCTAAGCAAACATTTACTTTCAAACAAATAATGATTTAACTTGTAAGTTGTTTAATGTTAGATTATCTTGTTGTTATTTTGCTAGAAATTATTTTTCTCATTATATTTAAGAAAAAAGAAAATTTGTCGTGTAATAGAGAAGATGAAATAATTCAATGAACTATAGGATTTTCTCAAAATATGCTAATTAACTCTGATAATGCTAGTTGACATTTATTGAGCTTTAACTATGAGCCAAGATCTTTGAACACATTGTATTGTGATGGAAAGAATCTTGGAGGTAAAGCAAAGTACTTGAATTTACTTTTCAGATCTGTCAATTTATATGTGCGAATGGAAAAATTCATATACATTTTCCAAGTCTTTGATTATTTATCTATAGAGTGGATGGAATGTCATTCAGAGATTTGAACATAAACAAGATGTGAAAATCCTCTAATCCTGTATCTTTGAGGACAGGTTATCATATTTGCGCAATCCCTTTGATATTCAAAATACACGCAAAAATACTTTTATTTCACAACATATATTCCATAACATATATTGCAATATATGAGTATATATTTGCATATGAGTATATATGTATGCATTCACTGCATATAAATACATATACATACATGCATGTATACACATAAATATACACACACAAGTCCACACACATATATATTTAACATATAATTTCAACTGGTTTTTAAGAATAGAAAATAGTGACCAATCTTATAAGACTGACCTATATATAACTTATTTTCATATATAGATATTCCTGTACATTATTATATATAATTATACCAGAACTTAATTCAATAAATGAGAGAAAAGACTTAATTTTAATGTGTTAATCATAATTTTAATATTCTTTTTCACCTATCAGTTTCCTCTTGTTCCAGTCTTCAAAACTCATATTAAAAAACATTGCTTATCTGAATTAAAAAAAATTCATTTTTCAAATACTGAATGTGAGTAACAGAGTGACAGTCTCTTACATTGCTCAAGAAATTACCTTAAATTCTGAGTTGAAACCCCAGGAGTTTAATTTTATCAAAGAATAGATGTCAGTCGCAACCAACATAATCAGTAGCTTTCAAAGTATGTTTGACATTGAGAAGACTGAAAAACAACATAGGAGTCAGAGAAACAGACATCGATGACCTGTCAAATTTTTTGTAGACATCATGCTATTATCAAGGCACATCAGGATAAAATAAAATGACCTAGCTGACCACAGGCTTACAAATGTCTTGGGAAGGAAGGAAAAATGGTGAATCAAAAGGTATCTTTGTTGCATGTCCCCGCAGGCCTTCTTATTGACAGGAATGACAATGGTCCCAAGATGCACCATTATCTATGACCAGCAAGCAGACATCAAATGCTCCTGAGCTGTATCTGTCAGCATAGAAAATTCTACTCGAAACAGACAGGGCTTGTTACATTTTGTTCAGCTAAGGTTTGTCAAAAGCCAGGGTCACTTGTATTTGCCCTGCCCTGAAGGGGAATTGTAAAGCTAGGGAAGTACAAGATTCTTCAATGCTTCTTCTGCAAGGAGGCTTTGAGTCTGCTTGACCAAAATGTTTTGAAAGTCAAGTCATGACTCAATGGAAGTGAAAAACAAAGTTAATAGTCTGTCAGTTAACTACTTAGGAATGACACTCACATACTAAAGAGGAAGAGTTTTAAAAGATTCCTACATTTAGAGAATTTTTGTGCTTAGTGTTATTTGCTATTTCAAACTTAAAAGGGAAAATACTACTGTTAATGAAATTAGAGAAAACAAGTTAATGTGTTCTGGGCAAGCTTTTTATGCCATGACATTATAGAGCTTATTACAATCTGAAATATTTACACTGGTAAGATATTCTTCTAATTTGCTTCTTTCAGACTAAAGAGAGATTTTATATACAAATGTCCAGCCACTGACACTTAAGTAAACTCACTAATTTGAGGAAACATCTGTTAACCACTTTTATGAAAATGCGAGTATTTCTTTAATTGATTCCTTATAAAAATAGCATAAAACTTTTTCCCTTCTAATATATTTGAAGGAAAAAAGGTAGCCACCACAGAAACTGAACAAAGAGACTTTTTTGCTTCCCTCCCTCCCTTATCATTTATTTCCCTTTTCTCTCAATGATATCTTTCTTTCCCCAACTTGCCTCTCTTCTTTCTATTGTTTTATTTTTCAATATATATTATAGATTATTCCCTAGGTCTAAAAATTAGGTCAATTTGGTCAAACTTGTTATAAGTGGTCCCATTAAAAATGGTATTTCATGCTATAATTTCAACTTACACAAGTTGAAAAAAACGAGCATTTGCAAATTGATGACACAATTATTTTGTTTTCCCTATATGATTTTTCAATAAGTATGATTTATTTTCTCTTTTAAAAATTGGGCGATTTCCCACCATAAAACCTTAATTCCAGATTCTAAGAAAAAATGAGGGGGTAGTTTGGTAGCACTGAGCATAATTTTTTTTCCCTTGGAAGAAAGGAAGGAAAAAAGAAGGAAGGAAGAAGGATGGAAGGAAAGAAGGAAAATATTTCAAAAAAATTTCATTTTACATTTTTCTTTTTGCCAATAACACTAATCATGCTGTAGATATTTTATTAATTACTCTCATTCAAATGGTTATATAGGAAAGAATATGAGCTTTAGAATTCTGCAACATCCAGCTAATATTAGAGTGAAGCTCACCTGAGATTTTGTAACTTTAATTTTAGAGAAACTTCCTGATAGTGGTTGATGATATCTTTTCCTTGATCATATCTGATTCCCAATGATGTTGTGCAAGGTCATCTATTTGCCTTAACCATTTCTCAACTATAAAGCTATCTGTACTAATCATTAAGGAAAGGAAATATTTCTATGATAAAATAATAATTTCTCATCACTGGCATGGTTTTTATTTATAGATAGCTCTAAAATGTCTCCAGTAATATTCTTTTCCTCTGGATTAATGAAAGAAAAGGATACTAGATTTGGAATCAGAAGCCCTTGGGTTCGAGTCCTAGGCATATCATTGTTTAGCAATACAACAGTCAACAATCGCTTAACCCTCATAAGCTTTACTATTTCCATCAGTAAAGTAGTTAAAAACTCTTCCTTAACTTACGTTATGTTATTGTGAAAATTCAATTGAAAGTGCTTTGCAGGCGCACCCCTGTGGCTCAGGGGCTAAGTACATGCCACTTAAAGCCCAAGGACCATAGTTTAAGACTCAGACCCACAGGAAGGAAAAAAACAAATATCGACTGCTTATAAGTAAATGCAATTAAAAAATTAAAAAATAAATTTATAGGTGTAAGCACTTTATGTTTTTAAGAAATCTACAGGCATATCTTAAATAAGATACATAAAACCTGAGAACAAATGTCAGGGGAAGGCCCTGAGACCCTCACCTCAATAATTAAATGGAGACTCAAATGCAGGTAATCTAGAGTGAAAGCTTACTGCAAGAATAAATCACAGCCTCCAGAGAGTTCTCCAGAGAGAGATTCTCTCTGAGGACTGTGTTCTGGGTATTTTAAGAGTGGGTTTTCTGGGAGGTGGGCTGTAAAGAGGGATTAGATGGGGCTATGGAAATCATTCTCAGAAAGTGGTGGCTACTTCTCAGAATCAGGATGCCACTTCTTTTTGCAACATACGTGTTCCAAGATGGATCTGTAATGACACTGAAAGACTTGAAAAGTTACATGTCAATGCTTTTATAATGAAGAAAGCAGTCAGGTCAAGAACAGGGTCTTCACTAATGCGCATGCTCTGCACATGACTGATTCCAGCTCATGGCAACCAGGCTTTTTTTGCAGAGATGGTCAACTGATTCAGTGATCTCTAGTTTCTTCTCATTGGTTGACACCCATGTGTCAATTGTGAAAATTCCCTTGGGTGAGACAGAAAATACAGCCAAACGTTAGCTTTTACTCATTCATTTCCCCCTCCTCCATTCCCCTAAGGCCTGTCACACAAGTTCTGCCCTTCCAATAAAACATACGACTTGATATTTTCTACTTATCACACAACCTGCTAAAGACAGTTAATTTAACCATTGAATTAATCAGATGCCATCACGAAGCTGAAACCACTATGGTCAGAGGAGTCATGCAGAGGTATGCTCAATACAGGTGATAAGTAAGCTTCTAGTAATTTGAAGTGACTTTAGGGAGAAGGGAAGAAGGGAGGAAGAAGGAAGGAGAAAGAAAAAATTCTATACCGAATGAGTTTAAAGATCTGAATAAACTAATTCAAACACTAACAATGCATTTTCTGATCTTCATGAAGTAAAAATTGAAAAACTTTTAGTGGCTGATGTAAATTAAAATAATTTAAGAAAATTTTGCTTATATTCTTTAAAAATCTCTATTTCTCATAAAATCAGTGTATGCACTATTGCAACAACACAAATTCAAATGGCTACATATACCTGTGTAAAAGTTTAAAGGATTTTTGTGTTTTGTTGTTGTTTTTTTTAGAAAGACAATAGATATTTGATAGAAAAAAGTAGTTTTTACTAACTTGAACAATCCATCCTACATTATTTTCGTAAAAGTAGATTACGGGCATACTCTGGTATCCTAGTGGTCTAGTACACCTGGGAGCAGTCCCACATACATCCCAAGGTCCTGGGTTCAAGATGTGGGACCACGGGGGAACAACCAATGTGAACAACAAATACATATAGATAGAGCTCTTCCTTCTCTCTCTTCCTGACTGCTTGTCTATTCATATTCATTCCTGCCTGTACCTTTCCTTTAAAAGAAAAAAAAAAAAGTAGATTAATACTTTTATGCCAGCACTGGTATAGTAGCAGTTAGGTTCTGCATTCTGTCAAGCGCAATTCACCTACATCCCAATGACATGGGTTTTGTGTCCCAGAGCCTGGGATAATGACTGAGATGAGTAACTAAATACAAATAAATAAAAATGTTCCTTCCTCCTCTCTCTTCCTGACTGCCTGCCTACTCACCGTTATTCCTTCCTACACCCTACCTTTAAAAGTTAAAAATAAAAGCTTGTGCTAAACTTTGTCATTTTCATGATTACATTTTAACATTATAATAATGTCTATTAGTATATTTTCACCTTAAAATGCTTTATGGCAATAAAGCATAGACTTGAAGAAAACAGATATATTTTCATTCTTTTGAATTGGTTCAAACATTTTAAAGTAATTTATGTCTAAATTTTGAAACAAGCATTTATAGACTTCCTTGAGCAAGTCAATTAATGAATCTGACCTGTCTGACTTACTAATTCATATGAAGGGATACATATATTTGTCCTAGTTTCCTGAAAGAAACATTGCATGATTCAAGAGCATTAATACATGGTGCATTGAAAATAAAAAGAGCTGCACAATGTGTTCCATTATAAATAAAGTATTTCTAAGCATGTTTAAAGTTACTGTTTCATTTCTCATTGCAACAGAGCACTTCTTAATCGTTCATGAAATAAATCACCTGACTATATAACTTGGTCTGTTCCCTTGTGCACTTAATTTCATCTTCATGATTGATAAGATACTTTAATGGATAGTGTATAGAATTAGAAAAATAGATTATGGAATATTGTGCCAGTTTACTTTCTATACAGTTTTGAAAGATATCATTAGACACAATTTAAGAACTACTTTGAAGATAAATATAACTTTAACATTCATTGTTCTCATAATACTTGAAAAAGCAGAAAATCAAAAGAAATGAACCTTTCTTGGATATCTAGGATTATAAAAACCTCAGAATGGAAGACTGATGTCCTAAATCTTAGCCAATTTAAACAGGCAAAATCTAGGCTTTAAAAAACTTCAGAGAAGGCTAGAAAAATACTCATGCACTCAGAATCTTTAGCAATTATCTTTAATTTTTCTTTTCTTTTTTTAAGATACTGAAGTCACACCTCAGTCGGTATGTGTTTCACACCACACCCACCAAATACTTTTAATTTTAGCCAAGCTTTTGCTCTAGGCAGACTGTATTTCCTTGAGACAAAAATGGGATGAGGTTTTTTTGGGTCCCCTCAATAGACTACTTTTGTGGTCACTCAACTAACCCTTCTGCCCCGTATTACAGACATCTCTAGTTTATGGAAAACAGGACAAAATTGATGGTTGGGAAATATGAAAACAAACAGTACTTTCCTCTTTAAAATGGTACAAATAGTCAGCCTATTTTGTTCCCACCTATATTTGTTCATTCATGCTCAGTCTGTGAGGTGGTAATAGCTAAAATTTTCATAGATTCTAGAAGAGTTTATCATGATAATTTCATGATAAATGTTTTAAATATAAAACATTCAGCAAAATTTCATTAAAATTTTCATGGGGAACTTTATATTACTATTCTTTTACTTCCAAAAGAGAACTTTTTTCTCTCTATTCTCACTTTCAATAAGCCAAAGAAAGATATCTACTGTCTCCCAAATTTATTTTAATACCTGAAAGGTGAATCTAAGTTGATTTATTATTATCCTTTACATGTATAGATCTTGGAAATTATAGTAGGTTGCATATGAGAAATTGGAGTTTCAGGGGGTAGCAAGATAGGTTGAAGAAGTAAAGTTGTATGAAAGGTCATTTACTGAAATTTTTCTGCACTTAATTACTGCATGCTTATATTTCCAACTCTATAGTACTAATCTAGTTCAACCAAACTAGAATCAATAAATGATGAGCATTGTGTCAGCTGCCACTAGTCAAATCTACTTTGGATAAAGGATTTTACTTTTTACTGTTGAGAAAAAAAAAATGTGAAATAAAGATGATTATAAACAATTCTGTGATCCCATTCCTTATGTTTGCCAAGATACATGAAGTCATTTATTTCTCATTCCTACTATTTGGTTTGAATTTTGCCCATTGAGTAGCTTATAGAAATTCAGTGAGCATAAACATTGTTCTCAAGGAAGAGAACTTAATAAAAGTACAAATTAGAAAAGTTTCTTGAGCTTTTGAATTAAAATGCAGATGCCATTAATCTTTCAATGGAGTAGGTTTTAGTAGAAGGAACTAATGAAATTTTTCATGCTGTAAATCATATTTATTTCCATTTACATAGAAGATATTCTAAAGCTTTGATTATAAACATTCCATGATCTTGTATTCAATTTTCATATATATGTATATGTGTATATATATATGCATGTATATATATATATATAATACACAAAAGATTATTCACTCTTGGGACATTGTGTTTTTGGTATCTGATATACAATCATAAATGAAGCAGCAGCAGGTGATATAAATAAGACAAATCTGACCTCATAAGACTTATCTAAAAATGTGTAGCAAGAATTCTTGCTTTTATAATGGATTTTCAAACTTTTATTACATGAATAGTTATTAAATGTCTGATACATACCGGGGATTATTTTGGAGCTCTGTTCCACAGGAAAACTGAACTATCCTCAGTTCCCTCCAGAAAGTAGACCCTGAGACTGGACTTTAGAGCTGTAAGCTACAATCATGGGCAATTGTGTACGTTTTTCTTTTTTAAGTAAAGGTGCAGGCAAGAATGAAGGTAAGTAGGCATTCAGGCAGGCAGACAAAAGAGGAGGACGCATCTTTATTTTGTTTATTTTTATTTTAGTTGTTCACACTGCTTCGTCTGCCAAGGCCTGGGACTTGAACCCAGGGGTATGTGGTTTGCTCCTTTGGAGGCGATTGACCCAACCGCTGCTCCACCAGGGTGCACCAGGCAATTGTGGTTTGATAATGCTGGGGATAATTGCCATACTCTGTCAAATATGATTTAGAAAGTTTATAGAATGGAAGCAGGAACATTTATCCACAAGCAACTTTCCACTGTTGATCTACTGTTGACTTTCCCAGAATCCTAGGGTTGTCTGGGGAACAGGAAGCCCAAGTGTTAGTCAAAAAGTCTGGGGCAGGAAGTACGGTTTAAGTAGCGTTGTTGAAGCAGGGCTGTCTGTAAAGGGGGTAAAGGAGCTGAGTTTATGTAAGAAAATTATTTAAAAACAAAAAACAAAAAAGGAGTATACTATATTTACATTAACAGATTTTTTTTCCCTTGATGTTTACTGAGTACTCACCTGACAAGCAGTGTTTTAGGTATGGGGACATAGCATTAAATAAAACAAACTATTAACTCCACTTTCATGGAGTTAAATATAAGAGAAGAGAGGGGGGTATAGGGGAAAATTGGAGTTTATCAGAAGGTAATAGAGTGGAATGGGAAAATGTAAAGATAACTGGAGGAATATTGTTCCTGACATAATAAGGTCAGAAGATACAATGTGAAAATATTTAGACTAGCCAAAGGACAGGAGGCAGGTGGGAGGGATGGAGGAAGGGAGAGAGAGAGAGAGAGAGAGAGAGAGAGAGAGAGAGAGAGAGACTATGTTGGAATATCTTACAAGATCTTTGACTTTTTCCCTGTATGAGATGAAAAACCACTGAGGGTTTAGAGCAGTATTCTATGTCATCTATGTTTTGCTATAATTAATCTTCACTCATCTTTCATGTTAAAATTAATTGTCAGTACCCCCAAAAAGTATTGCTAACCCTGACCAGGTTAATTTCCCTTTCAGGTGCTCTGACAGCACCATACTCCTCTTATTCTAGTGTTAAACACAAGTGTAAATTTATGTTTGCTTATAGAATGATTTGATCTCATTCTGTTTCACTATTAGACTATAAGCTTCCTGAATTTAGAGATTCATAGCATGATTTAGTCATCTTAATATTCTCAGCACAGTGCCAGTCACATAACAATCTGAATCAATGAAAGCAAGGACTAAGAGAATAGAAGTAGGAAGTGAGTATTAAGTGGGAACTTTGAAATAAATAAATATATGAGAAATAAATATTGCTTATGCCTTTTTAAAATTAACTTACATTTAAGAAGTAACTTCAAAATTATGTTAACATATTTTATATTTATTACATTTTATAGAATAAAAAATCACATGTATTCTGCTCCTTGATTATGAAAAAAATAAGATATGCAATTTTTGACAATGAATAAGGCAATTGTGGAAATGTCATATTTCTTTAGCTGATTTTTCTTCTTTTGTATCTTTTTTACTTAGTTGCCATCTTGTCATCCCAAACCTATTTATGTTTCCAGACATAACTAAAACCCATCTCCTTCATGCTTCCCATTATAATGTTCAATCAATATTGATTAATAGATTGCTACACTCAAACCCCTAGATCTGGTTAATGTGTGTTTAATTATTTTTTTCTCCCTGAATTCACAGGTAAAATATTCACAACAACATTGGAAATGCACAACTGCCATTAGGAATTTAACTGAATGATTGATTAACAACACATGGAGTCATTTTTCCACACCCAACAAATATTTTTCCTCCTGGTAGATTATTTGGACTTGAAATATGATAATGATACCAATAGACTGAGATGCCAGTTCAGTATCTTAAAATGAGTATGACTCGTTAAACAAAGAAATAATGTTAAAATAATTATATTACAAAAAAGAAGTATGATAATGACAACTGCATACCATAAATAATACTGTCAAGGTGACCAACTATCTTACTATTTTTCTATTGCTTACTTTTATTCTTTGTTACTTTGATTTTCTTTTTATCAAAATTCTATGCAAGAATCCAAATCTGAGATCCTAAATCCAACTTGAATAATTGGTAGCTATTAGCTGTAGTCTACAAAGAAACACCATTTTGATTAAATTAACTAACTTGACTAAATCAGTGAATTGTTATAAATATTATCTATATCCTCAAATCTGTGTTGTACACACTTCAATAGAATATAAGAGCTTAATCTCATGTCATAGCTCTCAAACTCACTCCCTGTCCTGCTGCTTCTCCATTTTTCTCTGCCAGGAATCCAGGAAGTAGTATTGGAACAACTCTAGTCTCCCCTTCCTCATGAGTCAAGGAGCATTGCTGTTTTATTAAAATAATAAGTAAAAAATGTCTATTTAAAAGGCAAATAAGACATGGCAAATAGCTAACAGAACATTTTTTTGTTGTGATTAGGTATTTATTTTATATTTATGCCCTTAGAAATGGAATAGGATATAGTCTCAAATTGATAGCTCAAAGTTATTTTGCTATTTTTATTCTTGCTATTTCTAACACAAATATTCTAATATAATGAAACATTCAATTATAAACATAAAAGAGTGTAAAAATGGATTTTACAAGAGTAAAAGGAGTTCAAGTTAAATCAAAAGTTAAGACATCAAAGAACCACAAATCATGCAGTAGATTGAAAAATAGAAACATACAGGGATCTTATGAGTATGTTAGTATATGTGTGTGCATGTGTACATATATGATTTTAGCTAGAATTGCACAGTAGTTCAAGGAAGATTTCATTGGGTCAATATCAAAGAAAAACATAAAAAAATCTTTTCAGTATGAAATGATGTGATACAGACTTTCATGAGAAAAATCTGTAGCTTAATATCAGTTAAGAGGCATACTTCCTGTTTTTTTTCTTCTTTGTAAATTGAGGGTAATAAAAATCTGCCATTTGAACCTGAACTTGAATAATTACTGAGGATGCAGTAAAAAAAATCACATATAAAAATGCTTTGTAAATAGCAGAGACATTTGGCACATTAATGACAATATGTATTAAATAATAGAACTTAAGTACTACTGATAATACTAATGATGATAATAGTAGTAATAAGATAGTTATCATTTACTGAGAGCTAGATTCATCTACTCACCGAGCCCTTCACATGTATTATTGCATTTAATACTCACAAGGACCCTAAAATATACTTAACTGCTATGTTTCTGTTTCAAGATAAGTAACACTGGCTTAAAGAATTAAATTACTCCCTCAAGGTCATTAAAGGAGATGTTAAAATTGACCCATCTTTCAGTGACCTGCATTCCAAACCCTTTAACTTTAGGCTTATTACTTCTTTTCTCTTCTATTTTAATCTTCGTTAGGACCTCCCAGAGCTCTCATTTCACTGTGTACATCTTCTCCTCCGTGTTATATTGTAATTATTGTGTACCTATCTTTCTTCTCCTGCTAGATTGTGAACACATTAAAGGCAGTGCTGGAACCTCACCCATGTTTGTATTCCCAAAACATAGCTTTATGCTAAGCTCCTTGGAAAAAATAGTAAATATTGGCTTAATAATGAGTTGAACACATTTCCATTTATTGTTTTAATCAGAACCACATCATCTGTAAATAATAATGATTTCCAAAGACAATGGATGACCTAAATACCCATCACAGTCCTTATAAACATTTGGCTGTCAAAAGAAAAATATTAACACATTTCTTCTTATTCTCAAATAAGCTATTACATTTTAAAAAAGGTCTCAATATTTTGGGCTACTATTGATTTACTTATCTTTTTAATAAATGAATGGATATATTTGTGACTTAATGATTCATTATAATATCTACTATTTTTTAAAACCACTTATATAGTGCTTTCCACTTGTCAGGCATTGGTCTCAGTGTCTTAACAGTTTATTCCTCATAATAATGCTTAGAAGAAGAATGCAGTATTATTATCCCTAGAAAACAGTTCAACAACTCACCCAGGTAATCTTGCTTAGAGTGAAGGAAACCTACTATTTTGGCTTTGGAGGTGTATTCTTAGCCTTTTCTTTATCATTTCTCTGATTCTTGAGGTCTGATTTTGTATGATTCTGTATTTGTGTAATTCACAGATCTCCAGGCTTCTTAATATTCTTTGTTTCTTTTCTCCACAGTATCTCCCCATCATGGATTACATTTGTTAGCATTTTAAAAAGAAGGTTTACTAAGGCGTCATCTAACCTTAGTGAAAATTTGCCCTGTCTCAGTGCTCCTTTCAATGAATTTTGACAAATGAATACAATTGTGCAACAACCACCACCAACAAGAAGTAGAAATTGGACCATTTAATTCACTCCCCAAATGTCCTCATGTCCCATTGCACTCCATTTCCATTATCAACCTTAGACCTTGGAAACCTCTAAATTGATAATCTGTCCTTTCATTTTGCCATTTCCAGAATATCATGTTAGTAAATCACACAATAATTGCCCCTTAGATCTGGAATTTTTAAACAAAGATTTTTAGATTTTTCCATGTTACAAATATCAATTATTAATTCCACTTTATTGCTAATTATATGTAAGCATTCAAACTTAAACCCTTGAGTATGATGTAGCTATAAAATTTGTATATCAGGTCTTTATTATGTTAAGGTCATTTCCTTGTATCGCTAATTGAGTATTATTTTTTTAATCATAAAAATATGTTGAATTTTGTTGTTGCCTTTCTACATCATTTGAGATGATGGTAGGTATTTTTTCCTTTATTCTGCTAATGCAGTGTATTACACTGATTGATTTCCATATATAGAAACATATCTGCATTTTGGTGATAATTCTTACTTGGCTTAGTATATAATTCTTACATACTGTTGAACTCAGACAGCTAGTAGTTTGTTAAGGACTTTGCATCAATACCCATGAGGAATACTTGTCTATAGTTTTCTTATAGTGTCTTTATCTGACTTTGACTTTGGTTTCAGGTAATGATGTCCTTACGGTTTTGAAATGGGTTTGGGAATATTTCCTCCTCTTCAACTTTTTGGAATAGTTTCAGGAAGAATGTTATTCTTCTTTAAATGTTACATAGAATTCCCCAGTAAAGATATCTGATCCTGGGTTTTTCTTTGGAGATTTTTGAAAACTGAATCAATTTCTTTACTAGTAATAAGTCATTCAGACTTTCAATTTGTTCACAAATCAGTCTTGATATAGGTCATATTTTTCCTAAGAATTTATGCATTTCATCTAATGTTACCCAATTCACTGGTATGCAGCAATATTTTGAAGTGTGGAAAATTTTTAATTTTTAAAAATTGGAAAGAAAATTTTGGATGCTGTTGTATATGTGGTGTTTTGTTTTTGTTTAAAATCATAGTTATTCATTGCTGGTAAATAGCAAAGCAATTGACTTGTATTCTGGAAGTTTGCTATATTTTCTTGTTAAATTTGGGGATTATTTTGTTTTATTTTTTCTGTTTACTTAAGAGGGATTAGGATAGATTATTTGGTATTTCTTAAGTAAGCAATTATCACAAGGATGCATATAGAAATAGTGGGAGTTTTAATTTTGAAAGAGTCAAATTTATCATTTTTCCTTTTATGATCAGTGGTTTTTATATCCTAGATAAGAAACCTCTGTACAATCAAATGTCACAAAAATGTATTTCCTAACAATTTTTCTTGAGGTTTTATAGTTTTATAGTTATGTTCTCACATTTAGGTTTATGAGCCAGTTGAAGTTAATTGTTGTTAGGCAGTATAAAGTAAGAGTAGGGGAATATTTTTTCTTACATAATTACATGAATGTCTAATTTTTACAGGGTTACGTGAGTAAAAGGAAATGCTTCTCCTGCTTCATAACTTTCTAAAAAATCTACTGACCATAGCTGTATAGGTCTATTTTTCATTCTCTATTGTGTTTAATGTATTTATATATTAGTCTTTCTACCTACACCACACTGCCTTGATTCCTACCAGTCTATAGTAAGAGACCTAATATCAGAAAAAATACTCCCAAATTTATTTTTCACTTTCAAAATTGTTGGTCTAATCTAGGTCATTTTCATTTTTATATCAATTTTATAAACATCTTGTCCATCTACTGAAAGTGTGTTGACTTTGTATTCATTTTGGATTGAATTTATTGATCAATTATAGATTTAATTTCTTAACAATATTAAACCTTTAGTCTCTGGTACATTTCTTCCATTGTTTATGTCTTTGCAAACTCTACCAGCAAAATTATATATGGTTCTCAGTATAGGAAGCTAGCATATATTTTATTATAGTTATACATAGTTCTCGATCTACAATATTGTTTCTATATAATTTTTATTTCAATGCTGTATTATTTTAATTTCCAAGTTTGCTATTAGTGCATTATAATACAATAAATTTTCCATCCTATTCTAAAACCTTCTCATGAACTACTGGTATAGACCAATATAAAAGAACTTGGAAGTTCCAATTTAACCTTGTGCTGGAAATGTTACCAACCCACAAAGTTCTGGTGATGGGACTAAAATATAACACCCCATTTTCTCAGGATTTTTTCCTATATGTGCTCCACTCTGACATGAAGAACCAAGCACCATGAAGGACAGCCCCAGAGGCAAAGAGGGAGCTCCTATTTTCCTAACCCTTTAGCCCTTCACTTAATCAAGAAGAAAGAGTGGTTACCCTGGTAACCTCTACGGGATTCTAAGCTCCATGAGCAATAGAAATATCACAAAGTCTAAAACATTACTCAGGCAAGACGTTATTGACGAGAACAGGTATGACGGAGGTGTGTGTCTGTGTGTGTGTGTGTGAGAGAGAGAGAGAGAGAGAGAGAGAGAGAGAGAGAGAGAGAGAGAGAGAGAGAGAGAGAGAGAGAGAGAGAGAGAGAGAGATTGAACTTAAGTACATAAGGAAGACAATACGAAGACCTCACTTTACTGCTCACCCACTTCCGGACTGGACTCTGGGGCTTTTATATTAGTAGGGTAGATTAGAACAGTCCTTTCGATGAACTTGTGGTAAGTGGTGTGGGGGTCAAATGAAAACTTTTCCCAGTCCTCTGAGGTTCTTCAAGGCTGAACACATGAGTAAATTAACATTAGACATATTTTATATATATATATATATATATATATATATATATATATATATATGAGGAATGGGGAACCTCTACATATGAATTCATTTTAATGCGTTAAAAAAATCTTCAGGCACAATTAGCAAGAAAAAAATTGCAGATTAATAATAACCTACTATGGAGAATTTACATGGTGGTAAATTCTGAGGTTACTGGGACACACACACACTTCTATCCTGAGCTGAGGTATGGAGAGCTCAGAGGAGGGAGGAGCGGGGCTCCACAAGGCAAGGAGGGATGACTCATTCCATTCTTTCTGTAATACAATCGATAAAGAACTCCCTTTTCTACCTTGGAAGAGAATAGGGAAAAGAGACCATTTCTTGATTAGAAGAAGGGTGGAGGAGTGGCATATGGCTTCTTTGATTAGGGGAAGGGCTATAGGGTTAGAATAATAGCTTCTCCCAGCCTCTGCACAAACCTTTACCATCTTTATTATACTTTTCCTTCACCATCTTTGGTTCCTCCTGTCAGAATGGGGAATTTACAGAAGACTTCTGAGACAACTCTCAGTGTCATGTTTTAGTCCCATCAACAGTTTTTGGAGGAGGGGTATAATGTGTTCAGAAATTCCTTCTTCTTGGTGGTTACAGAAAATACTTATGGGGCTCAGAATGCATATGCTACACAGTGTTCCTTCTCTTCTTGACTTCTATCAGAAGCACTTGCTTGGTTTAGTCAGTCATAAATCATTAGGATCCTGGTTTGTGCAGTAATTACTTGGAGTCAGTATGTTAAAGATTAGGCAGTAATTGGTGTGCTGAGCAATTTTAAGGCTTGATTACAGTGATGTGTTTGGGAACAATAAGGCAATGCCCACCATACTTTCCTCTAAATGTCTCAAAAGATCCCAAGGCTTCTAATCTGTGCTGCCACATATAGTATTTAAGGTTTTACAAATAATTTTAGGTATTTCTTTTCAAATTAATTTATAAGATTTATATGATCTTCCCAAATTCAAAAAAAAGATTCAAAACTCCATTTGTCCCTTCTCTCCTTGGAGGGCTTTGTCACTTTTTGGAATTCAAGTTCCCCTGATTTACCAAAAAAGTACAATGATTTTGGGGATTGTCTTGTCTTTCCATTTTAATGGATGTTAAGCAACATTCTCTTGCAACTCTATACCTTGCTTAGAACTGAAACTCCTTTTTTTCTGCTTTACACTGAAAACTATCAAAATTAGAGTTGATTTATACTTTAAACTCATATTTCGAAGTTTGCAAGTATATCAATACTGGGCAGAAAGATAATTTTTGACTGTCATTCTGACTAATTTAACATTCAACCTGTTATTTTCTTCTTTTTTGTGAGCCTTATTCTCTCAAAAATAATTTCATCTAAAAATAAAACCGAAATAAAGGTGGCTTAGAATTATATTTTTGTTTATATTCTCTGCTTAATTTTAACTACTTTTCTCATGGAAGATTCACAGGATTGCATAATTAGGTTGCAAATACAGTATTGAATGCAGTGAGTGAGGTTGTAGCTATCTTTGTTTAGAACAGGAAAACAATTGTGTTGAAAATAAACAATTTTTGATCTTTTTATTTTCTTATTAAGAAATAGTAAAAAGTATAGTTTAGGACTAATAACTAACTAGTCTGCTATGTTTTAGAAAAAAGAATACATGTTTCAGTATAAAATTCAAGTTCCTGTATATATAGTTTCATTTGATTTCTTGTGTGCCTATAAGGGTATTCAGTTGCTACCACACTGCTTTCATTCACTCACTTGCTTTAACTGAATTCAAAAACATACAGTATAAACATTTTCTGGACATCTAACTTAATAAGGGCCTTGAAAAATATTTTTGGGATAGGACACAACTATGAGGACATCAGTAGGCTGTATGTGAACATTTATGTTTAAAGATAGTTGATGATAGATGAGAGATAGATATGTAATTAAAAACAAAATTCATCTGAATTAATTTAGAGATTAAAATGGTTTTGTTAAACAATTCACTAATTTTCATTAATCAGGCAGCAACCCATCTAGCAAGTAGAAAAGCATTTTAGGGAACTTTGTACATGGAAGTTTTTTATAGTCTAAATGAGGACAGGGCAAGGTTATTTGCAAATTAAAAAAAAAAAACAACACAACTAATTCAGGCAAAGACACCATCCCTTAGGGGAAGGCAAGGAGTCTCATCATGCATATTATCTCATTAAAGTTGATCTGGAAACTCTGGGTTGATTAAATATCCACTCTTGAAAGAGAGTGAAACTGCAATAGGTTCGATATTAAGCTTCTTTAAGACCTGGTATAAATATGAAATAGTGACCCTCCCAAATGTTTTGATAGACTTTTTCCAAGATGTCCGGAGCAAGCTTTTTCCAGGATGTGTCACCTTGGTAAATGCAGCTAAGATGAATTGAGGCCCTGTGGATTTCAAAAGAAATTGCTACCTTGCCTTAAAGAATGAAGATTACTAAGACACAGGTTCTGGTGTACTCTGGTAGTTAGTGGTTAAGTTGGCTGCTTCTGGCTGGCATAGTCCACATAAATCTCAAGTACCAGAGTTTGCTATGAGGGGCAATCAGGATGAACAAGTAAATAAAATAAATAAATGTTTCTTCCTCCTCTCTCTTCCAACATGCCTGCCTGCCTGCTCACCTTCATTTCTGCCTGCACTTTTCCTTAAAAAAAAAAAAAAAAAAAAAAAAAAAAGACAGGGTCATCTACAGAAATTACTTTTCTATTAAAAAAACCTATCTATATGGTTTCAGAGCACCTGATTTTGCCAGGTGAGCTAACTTCTCTCTTTGACAGCCTAGGCCCTTATCCAATTCATTAGCTGGAGTAAAAAAGAAAAAAAAAAAAACCCTCAGTTGTCCCATTTACTCTAGAATTTATATCCATGTAAATTCTCCATGCATATATAATTAAATTTGTTCTTTTTCTTCTACTAATTTGTCTAGTGTCAATTTGTTTGCTCAACAAATCCTAGGAGAACCCAGAGGGGTAGGAGAATTTTTCCCCTCTACCCTTACAAATGACTCCATTTTGAATGTAGTGTTTCTTTTTTAAAATATGCAGTATCTATGAATATTATCATAGAAAATAAACAAACCACATAAAGATTAAGTAAGGCAAGGAACTGATGAGCCCTGAAGGATTAAAATGAAAACAATTTCCTTTATTATATTCTAAATTAAATACCTTTTATTTTAGCATTCACTCTTATCTCATTCCTTTAATAGTAAAGTGGAACAAAAGTCACAATTTATTCAATTTTATGATTTAATTTTTTATTCAACAAAATGCTCAAGCATGTCTCTTATGCGAGTAGGCACTCTGCTAGACATTGTGAATTTAAAGGCAGTGCCCTACCTGATTCCTGAACTTTATTTATAGTTGTAGAAATGAATAAGAAAATGCATACATTAGAGGATTATTGAATCTGGAGAAGTAGGAGATATATTGTAGGTGACATGATAATTAAATTCATTCTAGAGATTTTGAAAAAAATCATGCTGTTGTCTGACAAGTTTCAGATTTGCTATACAGACTATTCACAGCAGTTCACATCAGATAGGAACCACACAAAAATATCTACAAAATGAAAATGTAATGTTATTGATTTTCAGGAAGTCAATTTACTTAAAAGTTCTGCTTATTCATTAAATAAAATAGTTGTATTGGAACCTTTACTTTTGTTCATAAATATGACCTTGTGTTCTAGACTGGAGAATGTGATGACTCTCTTTAGACATCTTTCCCCTGCTTTGCATTTGAGATAGGGGGCCACTGGGAGGCTTGCAAAGCTTGCAAATAAATTGGAACATTCCAGAGTTAGTGTTCTGAACTCTGCTCTCTCTTTCAACCAGTCTTATTAAAAAGCAGAATTCTCATTATCAGAAGATAATCATTTACATGTAGTAGAAAACCCATGGTGTTCAAATATGTAGAAAATAAAGAACTGAAAAAAACCCAAAACAGTTTAACAATTGTAAAACCTGCCCAGACTTTCTATAAAACATATAATTTAGGCAAATTTAAAACAAAAAATTATGGTTCATAAATCATTTGCAGTCTTAGAATTCATATCATGTAGGAAAATCAGTAATTGCTTTGTTTGAAATTATTTCATACATTTGAAAAACAATATTTTTATCTCTATAGAATCTTCTATATTTTAATCAATTTACTTTTGAATATTTCTCACGAACTATCTCAACTCACATTGAAATAATTCTTTTTTCTCTTAACGTTTCTTCTGTATGTTGTAGTATGAATTTGCACTTTTGGTTACTCATATTGTGTTTTATTGTATCTGTATGAAATCAGCCCCTGCAAAAATGTTCAAGCAGGTTTTCTCAAGTGCGCAGAACAGGCGTCTTCTAATTGTGTCACCTTTGTATGTGTTAACTAAGATCAATTGAGTCCTATGGTCTTTAGTGAAAACTGCTACCATAGCCATATTCTAGAACGCCTAGAAATGGGGTCATCTCCAGAAATAAACATTATATCGGAGAAACCTATCTTAAGGCAGGGCAAACATCTAAAGGCAAGGTTTGGTCTTATAAAGTTATCCCTTCATGTAAAGACTCTATCTTCTTTTCTCCCTCTCCCATTCCTTCACTCTTAACATAAGCTTTCAGTTGGTCCCATTTACTCTAGAATTTATAACCAAGTAAATGCTCCATATGTATGTAATTAAGTTTGATCTTTTTCTTCTACTAATCTGTTTGATGTTAATTTGTTTACTCAACCAGCTCCAGAAGTATCTCAGAGACAATGTGGGATTTTTCCTTCACCCCAACATCTGTAATTCATTAAAACATATCAAAAATTAAAAAAGTGTGCATTTAGGTAAATAGTAATTGCCTTGATAAGTATCTGAAAATTAAATTTTATCAAAAGTCTAGTCAATTATTTCCTACTGCCTAAGAGCAATTTATCACCAATGATAATATTGATAATAATCATAAAAGATTTATCAGGTGTTTGGAATAAAATATAGGGATTGCCTGAGAAGTCAAGCTTATTTTAGGAAATAAACAAAGGAACATGATTTACCACCTTAAAATATGTCTTTTTAATAGGAAGAATTGCTCATTATCAGAAGATAATTTGGCATGAGAATTGTTTCATAAGAGGGTCTCTAAAAGATACATGAAGTTTGCTAGTTTGCTTCTTTTGTATGAGACACTTGCATGTGTAAAGGAAAATCATTATTTACATGTCTTAAGTTGTACCGGAAGAACAAATCTCTTTAATTCTTGCAGCAACTTAAATCTACTCACTAGATATACCCTTATTTACTGTGTTTTTTGTATCTTTACTGGTAACTTCCTACAACTGATTTTTGCCGTAACTCTGTTATCTTTAGTTGAAGTTATTTAAGGAGGGGACTTAAATCATATCCAACAGTTTTTACTGGGTCTGTTCCATGTATGCAGGAGTTCAACATGCTATTATTAAAGTTTTTTTTTTTTTCTTTCATCAGTAAGTCTGATGTTAATTTGATTATTTTGAAGCCTGAAAGAACCAAGAAGAGAAAGGAGAATACCTCCTTGTCTTCCATGGAACAAGGAAAACTTTTTATGGAATTGATTAACTTTATTGTCCAAGACAGCGAAAAACACATGCCTAGAAAAATATCATCTAACATTAAACTCTTATCAATGAGAGATAAAATTTATTCTGAAAAAGCAGACAATTTATCATTCCCGTCCTTCATCTTTCTAAAATCAGGTTACTACTTTGGAAACTGCATCACATCAGTATCTTTAAATATAGATTGCCAATTAAATTTAACTGTTTTATCAATATGTTTTGTAGGGTGGTAGAGTTTCTAGTTTGACACATGTATGAGGAGAGCACTCAGCGACTTGTTTTGTATCAGACAACCATGCTACAAGAAAAATAATCATTTAGTTTACAATTATTTTCTGAGCTGATACATACGTTAATAAAGATGTTAGTGGAAGAGCCATAGAAGAATTTAATAGTCTAGACCATTGAAAAATCATTCAAAACCTCGAAGTTCTAGACAATAGAAAAAACAAATGCTTTTAAGAAGTAAATAAAGTTTTAGCTAGTATTTACTTCAAGGTGACCTATATTGCCATTTTTTAACATGTACAAATGTGACCAAGCATGAGGAAAGCTCTTGCCTGTTCAGTGATCTTGGACTTTTCCACAGTAACCCGCTGACCAGTCACCATCATTTCCTCAGTTGAACTCCAACAAGACTCTCATGAATAGAGCACTTGGCGATGTAGTGCTTTGTCATGCTGTCTCCTTACTTGTTCCAAGTAATAACTTTTCTACTTAAAGAAACTTCAGTTTATGTCATTTGGCTGATGCTGAATAAGAGAACAAAACTATTGGGCTTGGTTTAAAAATAAGTTGTTTTGTGTTTATTATTGAAAGAATTTCAGCTATGTATATTTGTGAACATTTACATTCTACTTGTATTTTAATAACTTATTTACATATGTAAAATTAAGCAGTTTGTTTTCAGCAATACAGTGGCATTTAGCACATTTATAATGTTGTTTATGCACCATTTCTATCTAGTTTTAAAACATTTCTATCACTTTAAAATAAAAATTTATACCTATTAATCAACCTCCCCCACTTAAGTTCCAGGCAACTATTAATTCTGCTTTTTGTTTCTATAGATATATCAATTCCAAATGATATAAATAAGACAATACAACATGTGGCCCTTTTGTGTAAGGCTCCTATCACTTAGCAACATATTGGGGAGGTTCATTCATGTAGAATACGTCATTCTTTTTTATGGTTGAATACTATTCCATTATATGGATATACCACATTTGTTTATCCATTCATCCTTTGATTCACATTTGGACTGAATATTGACTTGTGATTAATGATGCTCTGAACCTACATAAGCATTTTTAAGTATCTCTTTTCTATTCTTTTTGTAAACACACAGAAGCAGAACTACAGAGGAATCAATGGGGTCATATGGTAATTTAAAATTTAATATTTTGGGGGATGTGCCAAGTTGTTTTCTGCAGCAGCTGAACAATTTTACATTACAACCAGCAATGTGTGAGGGTTCTAATTTCTCTACAGACTTGGCAACACTTTGCATTGTTTTCTTTTTAATGAAAGTATAGCCATTCTAGTTTGTATTGAAACAGGGAATTGGAAAACTTTTTATTTACTGTCTTACTCTTAGCTCACAGGCCAGCCTTGAGGCCCCAAATAGGAAAGTTCAGAACATTGCGTTATGGCTGCAGAATGCTCCACTGGTCACAGACACCCTCTAAGTAACCAGTCTTGAGATAACTGCACAGTCCAGTTCGTGCACATACCCCAAGACACCCGGGAGCTCAAGGATAATTGCGAACCCACCTAGCACCTCGTTGGCTGAACTGGAAGTGCAAATGAAAAATTTAGATAACGGAAAAATGTTAAATATGTTACTATGGAAATCTGTAACAACCATAGTTACAAATTATTAACTTTGTTCCCTGCACCTCTCTGTATGTCTATGTAAACCCTGAGTTGCTTATACAGATGGCTGTATGATTTGGGCAATTTCCCCATGCAGTCGCTGGCTTGAATAAATCTCCTTTTAAACTCTTTGGCATGTCTCTTTGATCTCGTTGGTTACTTTGCAACAGTATGAAGTGATATTTTGTTGTGGTTTTTATTTGCATTTCTCTAATGTTTAATCATGCTTCATGTTCTTGCTTTGCCATTTTTTAATGCTGCTATACATCTTTTGTTGTTGAATTGTGTTCTTTACATATTCAGGGTAATATAATATTTTCAGATATGTAATTTTTAAATATTTTCTCCCATTCTGTAGGTTGAATGAGTTCCCAGTTAGGCAAAACAGAGGCAATTGTTTTTCTCTAACTTCACATTTTGCTTAAATATGTATATAGGTATATTTATAACAAAATAATGTTTTTAAGAATTTGCATCAGCCTATCTCTTTATTTAATTATATTAATTCTATTTAATATTTTAATATTAGTAATATATTTATACATTTGAATAAAATTGGAATTACATTTTGTCATTTTTTTCTTTAAATACATTGATTATAACTGTTCAGCTTAATGCATTGAATGTTGTAATGATAAAGTAATGTAAGACATAATGAAATATTTCTTAAAAATTCTATCTAAAATGAATGTATTACATGTTTGTAGTAAACAGATAACTTTCAAATACATAACCAATGAAACTAATTTGAATAAAATTTATTGTGATAACCAAAATTTTGCTTTGTGTTCACTTCATACGTTATGAGAGCTGTCTACTGATGGGATCACACAATGCTGTTGAGAACAATAGCTATTTTTAACACATGACCTCCATTCATAGAGAATAAACACCGAAGTAGTGTCACACCATGCATTTTAAGAATACAATTTGTTTTGTGCCTGTTGGTAGTGGTTATTGGATTATTTATTTATAAAACACTGATCTTAAAAATTTCAATTCTGTAATTACACGGTCACTTTTCACAATGTTCCTAAAATTGATACATTAGTATTTGAACCACTAAATCTAGTAATTTCAGCAGAACTCAATTTCTAGTTAGGTTATTGGCTTCGGGAATTTGCATTGAGATATAGCAAAAAGTTCAAGAGGATGGAGTGTCTGCTGGTCATATTTCATGTTTAAAATTTATTTAGAGATATTGACTAGTCTTTCTATAGGATTTTTCTATAAGATCAGCTTATCAGCATAGCAATATTAAACTCATAGACCTTAGAACAAGCATCCTGTTATTCCTTGACTACTCTCTAAACAGTCCATGTGATTTCGCTCCTTTTCAAACAGAAATGTTCTGTTCATATAACTGATGATTTCTCATTCTTCATTATAAATATTAAAAAAAAAAAAAACTCCTCAGAGTAATTGCTACTTATTTTAGTTCTGTCAAGAACAAATGTTTTGATGTAACAAGATAAAGGATCTGTGGTAGAGTATATACAATGAAAATGCAGTGGTTTGGCATAAAGTTTTAGTTATTTAAACAAACATCTAAATAAAAAAATATACATTCACTAACAGAGTTAAGATTCTGTTTACCTATCTTTGAGGCAACGGAATGCTAAGAAAATTATTTGGTGTTTTCCACTATTGTACCTGTCACACACTTTTAATTAAAAATGTATTGATGCATGACTAAACTGTGCTTGGTGAAAAACAGACCCATTTTAGTTGAATTGCAATAACGTACACAGAGCCCAATGGAGTAAGCCCATGCAATTATAACACAAAGACAGCTTCAGCACAGTGAGTTTCTCACACCTCAATCTCAAAGCAGATGTAGATGTGGGCGCCAAATATCACAAATCTATGTGGACTCAATCAGCACAAATGAATTTACTAATCTAGTCTAAATACCTGTAATGAAGCCATTTCACTAGTCAACAGCAAATTAAATATGTAGAGAAATGCATAATGAATAATGATGAACTTTCCATTTTTCCCCAATATTGCAAGTCAAAATTCACTCAGCCTGTCCACTCTGACTACCCATAATATCAGTGACTGAAGTAAAATGCAATATTTGTTTATTTTAAGCAGTGGTGGTTACATGGTATAATAAGTTTGGAAAATTGAAATGAAAGATCCTTGTATGTGACTTTTTTTTTTTTTAGTAATTTCACTCACAGAAACATATCCACAATACAATTAAGCTCAAGAAAAGGAAGTGAGAGACTAATATTTGAAGTACTGATCTTTACTGAATATTTTTTAAATAGCTAACAAAAGAAGCTTTTAAAAAATCTTTGAAAACATAACCCTGAAAGTAAAACCACAAAATAAAAATCTCTAATTTGTTCCTACATATAAGTAACTTAGCAATCAAAAAGGAGAGTTTGCTCCAAGAAAATCCACTAATATGTGTGACCATAATATACTTCATGTGTTTGTGTATTTCACCTTATTTTATTATCCTAATGTATCCTAATGTAGGAGTATTGCAATCTTTATTTTACAACAAAGAGGTAGTCAAAGTTACTATAATATGTGAGGTTTAATTTCAAAATTCAGTTTTCCCTAGTTCTCAAAAGTTCTATAGACTTACTGCATAGGAATACCATAAATGGGAGGTAAATATAATCATCTTACCATTTGGATTTTAGGAACTGAAGTTCAATTTGAGTTATCTAAAACTAGACAAGTAAGTGAAGGCTTTCTATTTGGGAGAATTGCATTCAGTGATACCTCACCATAAAGAATCAGAGTAATTTTAGACATATATCTAACATAATTATAAAAATTGATTTTAAAAGAGAATAATGAGATAGAGTAATGACCTTGGAACTGCAGTGTAGATGCAGAAGCTGAGGTGGGGAGCAGCTGTTAGGGAGGCTGAGTTGATCGGATTATCACAATAGTCATTCAATGGCTGAGTCAATTTTCAACCTTCGATAAAAGACAGAAAAATATGACATTATGAAGGAAAAAAAGAGGGATGGGAGAGACATCAATTTTGAGCATAAGCTATGTAAGATTCCTGATTTTCCATAGGAATGCAGTATTTGATTGATGAAAGAGAAGTTAGAGTTAGATGTAAAAATAGAGGAACAATTTGTATGAATGTAAGAGCTCAGCTATTTGATAAGTAATGAGGAAGAGAGACATGAACTTAGCTTCAAGGAAGAACTCTTTTTATTGGAAAGAAGAGGCGTTACATGAGTGGTCATAAAATATGGTGATAAATCAGGAAAGCAAACAAAGAGACGAGAAAGTTTCATTTCAAACAAGCAATGATAAAGCAATAATTATATCAAGAGATATTCCTACTCTCGGAACCAGGAATTGCAAAGGGACATCTTGGTTCTCTTCCATAAAAACATATAGGCTTATAACACACAATATGTTGCTGGAAAACTGTCACAGTGACTTCTTGAAATTCTAAAGTTTTGAAGTGAATAATTGGAAGTCTCTCCATTTTTCATATCTCCACACTTCCAGCATAATATTCTCATATCACAGTTACCAAGTGATCTTGCTACATCTCTTTTACTAAAATCATTCATTTATTTACTCATTTACTCAGACATTTTATTATTATTTAGAAACACACTTATTGGTAAAGTTTATGCTAATGATTATATAAAATCATGAAAAATAGAAAATCTCTACATTCAGGGAGGATATAGTAACTCATACGTGTGCCATGGGAGAGCAGGATGGAAAATTCATATTTTATAATTTAACAAAACAAATACAATGGAGACTCAAAACAAAAAATGCAATGATTTTAAAGATGTTGCTGTATTTCTCATTTTTTTTTAACTGAGCCCATAATAAAAGTCATCTTTTCTCTGATTCTATCAAGACCATTTTTTTAGCTATAGTTTCGGTGTGTGAGACAGCAGACATTTTATATATGCAGTCACTCACATTTAGCACATTATAATTTGCCCTCAAACTACATGCCCTCAAACTGAGATTTTATTCTTTTATGGAAAGCAAAATAAAAGAGTGAGGTTATTCCACTGGTAATAGGATCTGGTGAGCTCATCAAGCAACCATTTTCTTACTCCTCTCTCTGAACTCAGGGCCCCTGGAAGAATTAGAAGTTAAAAAACATGAAAAGAAAGAGTTAAAGGAAAACACTTGGTTTGTTGCTGAAAGTGTGTCCATGAGTCTCTAGATAACAAAATCAAAAAAGAAAAATGAATAAATCTTCCCAAACTGACACTGTTGTAATTATTACATGACTGGTTTGCTTAGTCTCTGTTAGAAAAAAATATTTAGTAAGAGGTTTTATCAACAAATTACCACTTCAAAATGACACCAGCACAGTTACTGGGCCCTTTATCTGGAGAATTAGGAATCACATAGTTCTTTCAGTGAGCCAGTGAAATTTTAGGATGCTGCCCCTTTGCAGAAGCAAATTGCCTTTTTAAGCACACATGGAACCACTTTGTTTGTAACTCCTGTGACCTATATTTCTCATTTTCACTTATACAAATTATCCAGTAAAAAAGAAATGGCATGTTTGAATAGTGAACTTTGAGCACAGTGTGCTGGAAGAGATTTACTGCTAGGCTGAGTTGAGTTTACAGAATGCTGAGTCAGAGGGCAGTGCGATGTATGCAGATTCAGGCACAATTAGGTGCCTTCCTTCAATAATGATGTAGATGACTACGATATCCCAACAGAAGCTATTTGTCCAACAGCTTGAGAGAATATGTGACATTCAGAGGGACATGCTTAGGATAAAAAGTGTAGATAACTGTTTTAATGATCACAATTTCACTTGACCTCTTTATCCAGTTTTCAACTTGTCAGCATATTGGAAGCCTTCATAGATCTCTAAGCCCACATATAGGTAGTTTTGTTCCAACACAGAGACAAACAAATTCTTAAGCAGTTTCTCTAAAGTTTCATGCAAACACCTAGTGTAATCCCAAGAATTCTTTAGCATTTCTGTAATATAATGTTCAGATTGTGCACCTATACATATGTTCAATGAAGGAAAAATTTAATACAAAAAACCTTATGTGGATCAACAAAGTTCATTATGTACATTCATTACAAACAAGATGTTATGGAGCAGGACTTGTGAATTCTACTTCCCAAATAAAATTTCTTCCCCACAGAAAACTAGTACATTACAAAGATGTTTCTTAATATTGCAGCAATAGAAAATAAAAGTAAACTTCATTAAACTCTTCATTGAGAAAATTATGTATCAAATAGAAACTTGGAGCAAATTACAAATATGAATAAAATTTACTGAGAGCCACACAGTGATATAGCACCCACATTATAGTATAGTTACATAGTTTTAATAAACAAATATACATAATTATATATGTATACATATATAAATTGTTAAAAACAAAATTAAAGAGTAGATATTTAAAATCTATTTGGCTTTATTCAATGATTCAAGATTTGGGCAGCATCCAGTCTAGCAGATAAAAAGGCACTCCGAGGAGCTGTATGAAATGAAAGACTTATAGGCAGAAGGGAGCAGGAACACGTAAGTTATATTGGACAAAAAAGCCAGTGTTTATTGAAGGTTACTTTTCTTTAGATGATGGCAAGGGTCTATCAGGAAAATTACCTTAACTAGTGATCATCAGATTGCTGATTGGTTTAAAATTCCATTTCTGGCAAAGTCAAAACTGTAATTAATTCTCAGTTTGGTGATAAGAAAAATTTGACTCCATTTTGGACCTTTTGTCTTGTTTTTAATATGTTTATATATATATATATATATATATAAGCATGCACACGTACATGAATTCTTAAATTGTATTTATCAAATATTATTCTGATACTTCAACAGATCAGAACTGTGTAGCAATCCATTGAGAAAATAAGATAGTTTCCCCATTTCCTTCATTAAACAGAGTAAATGATTTCTTTTGGATGAAAAAAAACTGTCAACTTTCTCAATAAATCATAAATTTATCAAATGTTTTCCCCATTTTAGTTTGGTGTGAGTCAGAAACAAGCTATTTAAGACAGTTCTCCAATTAATCAGCTAGAACAAACACAGAAAATTTAGTGTAAGCAATTTATTATTGACTTTCTTTAATTTAAGGCAATCTCTGTTATACATCTAATACTTTTGTTTCTCTATTTACCCATTACTTTCAAGCAGTGGAGAAGTGGATGCATAGTCTTTTGATATGCTAATATAATCACTCTTTTTTCTTAGACAATAAATATTACAAAAAGGCTGTGACTATACACATTCAGGACTTTATCACCTGCAGCCAAGTACCAAATACAGCTAAGCCTGGAATTTTTAACTTTCAAGTGCCAAATCTTCGAACTTATGTATTAATTGTCAGGGCCCCACTGTTGCTTCCCTGTTAATGAGATCAAATTCTCCATGGTTCAAATCTTGCTCAGAATTGAAAAGCTTTATAGGACTAACAGGTTTGGGCATATGTAAATGTGTTCTCCAGTTGTTAGCCTGTCTTTCAATCTTACTTCAGGAATAAGTCACTTTTTCCACAAGCTTCTGTGATTTACTGTTTCTGTTACTTCTCTCTTGTTACCCAGAAGAAATCCAGTGCTGCGATGGGGTAAAACATTCTTTATCTGTCTCAAAACAGCTTTCCTTATTATTTGCATTTTCAAACCTTTTTCTAAATACATCCAAGCATCTACTCAATTGTTTCCAAAAAGATGTTCACTGGGGGACACCTTCATTGAACCAGCAGTGGTAACAGTAAATGTCTTGTTCCTCAGAGAGTTTGCAGGTTCAAAACCTCATGGTATACATGGAGAGTTTAGATTATAATTTTTCAATATTCTTTCCTGTACATTTATCAAAAATGAATTTCATCTGCCACTGGGCTGCCCAATTCTCCAGTATGATTAGAGACATCTGGAGCATCTCCCAAACCTCATTAGTTTTTAACTAACCAAAATAGTTGAGTGTTGTCAGAATATTTCACCATCTCCCTGTTTATGTTGTCCTCTTTATTAGTAGTCAATATGCTGAAATACATGTTCCAAGACCAAAAGTCACCATTCATCTTTCAGTTTCTTACTTGGATTATCAATCATTGTTCTAATCTCTTAGTCACTTTTACACAACCATAGATAGTGATTCATTACATGGCACTTCATACAGTCTAGTAAGAACAAGACAATATGAGGTTGAATTAATACGATGGTAAAGAAGATATGGTAAAGAAGACGGCAATTAGAAATCAAGAAAATGAAAATGAGAGCACAGTGAAAAGACAAAGAGAAACTTTGGAAAATATTTACCAAAAACACCAACAGGTATTTCACAAGGTCACGTCTTTTGTACTGGCAAATAACAAAAAGAAAACATAAGGTCCTTCTCACCTCTAAGACATTTTTTTAAACTGAAGTAACATAATTTACACTATACACATTTTAGTTGCTTACGTTCACTTCTCATTGATTATAACACACAATGCCCACCATGAAATTTCTATTTGTTCGACAACATTCACCATTGCTCTGACTCTATGATCCTACCCACCACTATTATCTTTAATAAACTCAGTTCTGTTGTTGGAGTCAAGGAGCTAGTTTTTGTTTTGTTCTGTCTGTTCCTTTGCTTTGTTTCTTTATATTCCAAATATATGTAATATCATCATTGGGTATTTGTCTTTCTTCCTCTGGCTTATTCACTTACCCTCTAGGTCTATCCATGTTGTATCAAATAGCAAGATTTCTTTCTTTCGTTTTTTTTTTTTTTTTTTTGGAACTCAATAGTACCCTATCGTGCACATGTTACATCTTCTTTATCGATTTATCTGTCAATGGACACTGAGGTTGCTTCCATTTCTCGTCTATTGTAAACAGTGCTGCAGTTAACATAGAAGTGCATATATCATTTTTAATTAGTGTTTTCATATTTTTTGGACTGTGGGGGCCAATGAAAATTTCCCCTATATCTCTAAGGTTCTTCACAGGCTTCGTGAATAAATTAACATGGTACAATTAGCAAGAGAAAAGTCCACATTTAATAAAATATATGTGGAGAATTTACATGGTAGTAAATTCTGAGATAACTGGGACAGATCAAAATTATCTCATCCTGAGGCCTGAGAAATAAACTTGTGATATCTTCACAGGGAAAGGCGGAGTGACTAAGGATTACTCTGAAAGTAGAGACAGATAAATTTGCATTTACATTCTTCTAAGAAATAGGGGGTCTAAGACCACTTTTTAATTAGGGAAAGTGGTAAAGGCCTAGAGAGTGGCAAATGTCTTCTTTGATTAAGGAAAAAGTAAAAGGATCAAAAGGGGTCTTTTTCCTATGTGATTATCCTCAGTTGCCCTTGACTTATTTCTATCAAAGTGGGTGTATCTACGAGAACAATTTTGAGAAGCATGGAATGTTCTGTTTTAGTCCCACCAGGTACAGATCTAGAAGTGGAATTGTTGGATGATATGGTAGTTCTGTTTTTAATTGTTTGAGGAATCTCCAAGCTTTTTTCCAAAGTGGTTGCACCAATTTATATTATAGTGCAAAGGAGTTTCACTTTATCTACAACCACAACAACATTTTTTTTCTTTTACTTTATGACATGGTTACTCTCACCGGTGGGAGAAGACATTTCATTTTGGTTTTGATTTTCATTACCCTAAAATAATTGATGATGCACAATTTTTTACATGCCTATAAGTCATCCATATGTCTTATTTGGAGAATATCTACTCAGATCCCACCCCACCCCACCTTTTTTTAATTGCTTGTTGTTGTAGTAGTTCAGTTGTATGAGTTATTTTAGATCTTAACCCATTGTAGGGGATAGGCTGTGCAAATATCTTCTTCCTTTCAGTTGATTATTTTTCATTCAAATGATATTTATTTTTTTATGTTTTTAGTTTGATTTAATCCCATCTGATTATTTTTGTATTTGTTTCTTTTGCCAAAGTCTCCAAAGACATTTCAAAGGTCAATGCCATGGAACGTACTGCCTATGTTTTAGTCTATGTATTTTATGATTTGATGTCTTACATTCAGTCTTTAATCCATTTTAAATTAATTTTGTGTATGGTTTTGGAGAGTGATTTGGTTTTATTCATTTGAATATGACTCTCAGTGTTTCCAACATTATTGTTAAAAAGACTTTCTTTTCACCATTGTTTGATTTTGGTTCCTTTGTCATGAATTAATTGACCAAATATATGTAAGTTTGTATCTCAGGTCTCAATTCTATTTCATTGAAATGTATGTCTGTTTTTGTTCCAGCAATATGCTGTTTTAATTACTATCACTTGTAGTATAGCTTGAAATCTGGGAGATAATTCCACAATTTTCATGATCCCTTTGCCTTATGTGGGGGCTTATGCAATTTCATACAAAAATTTTATATATTTTTTGTTCTATTGCCTTAAGAAATGCCACTGGGATTTTGATAGGGATTGCATTAATCTATATAGCTTTAATTTAGATGATCATTTTAACAATGCTAATTCTTCCTATCCAGGAGCATGGAATATCATTCCATCATTTTGCATATTCTGTTTCTTTTGAAAATGTCTTGTTGCTTTTATTGTGTTTTCTTAGGTTCATTCGTAGGTATTTAATTAATTCATAAATAGAATTGCTTTCTTAACTTACTTTTTCTTCTAGCTCACTGTATGTAAAAGTACAACATAATTTTGAATATGAATTTTTCAGCCTGCCACTTTACTGTACTCATTTATTAATTCCAATAGTTTGTTTTGTCTTTTAGAGTTTTCTACATACCCTCAAATATCTGAAAATGATCATAGTCTTATTTATTTTCCAATTTGATTGCTTTTATTTCTTCTTATCTAATTGCTCTGGCTAGGACTTTCAATGCTATGTTGAATAATAGTGATGAATATGGACACCCTTGCCTTGCTTCTGATTTTAAAGAATAATGTTTTTCACAATTGAGTATGATATTAGCTGTGGGTTTGTAATATATGGCCCTAACATACTGAGGTATGTTTCTTTTATCTTCACTACATTGAGATTTTTTTAATAATAAATGGTTGATGAATTTTGTCAAATGCTTTCTCCACATCTATTGATATGCTCATATGATATATTTATCCCTCCTTTGCTGCTGTGGTGTCTTATATTAATTTATTTGAATATATTGAACCATCCTTGCATTCCTGTATTAGATTCCATTTGGTCATGATGTTTATTCTTTTGATGAATTCAGTGTTTTAATATTTGATTGAGTATTTTTGGATTTATGTTTACGAAAGTTATTGGTTTTAGTTTTCTTTTTTTCACAATGTCCTTATATACTTTTGTTATCAGGCTAATGATGGCTTCATAGAAAAGTGCCTGGTTTAAGATTTTTATTTGGTGAAGACATTTGATTACTGGTTCAATTTCTTTGTTTGTGATGTCTGTTCAGGTTTTCTATTTCTTCTTGATTCAGTCTTGATAGGCTAGATGAGTTTAAAATTTTGTAGATGTACCCAATTTTCTAATTTACTGGCAGATAGTTGTTAACAGTAGTCTCAAGATTCTTTGTATATTTGTACTATCTGCTACAAGTTCTCTTTCACTGCTAATTGTATTTTTTGAATTTTTCTCTCTTCCATAATGACTCTAGACAAATGTTCAATTGTGTTTATCTTTTCAAAAACCTGATCTTGGTTTTATTGATCATCTCTTTTATCTTTTTGATGTCTACTTATTTATGCTCCAATTTTTATATTTTTCTTTTTGTCTATTGATTTTTGTTTTATTTTTTGTTATTTTTCTATTTCCTATAGGTTCAGTGTTGGGTAATTTGAGATTTTTCTTACTTCTTAATGTAGTCATGTATTGCCATGAATTTTCTTCTTAGTAGTGCTTTTACTATATCCCATAAGATCTGTAGTTTGTGTCTCCATTCTCATTTTTCTCCCAGTATATTTTTATTTATTTGATTTATCCAAAGTCATCAGAAGCATGTTGTTTAACCCCCATGTATTTGGAAATTATCAGCTTTCTTTTTGTGGTTGATTTCTAGTTTCATATCATTATGATCAGAGAAGATAGTAGATATTATTTCAATCTTTGTAACTTTTTAAAAACTTGTTTTATGTCTCAAAATATGCTCTATCTTGGGAATGTCTGCGAGTACTTGATGTCAATTCTACAGTTTTGGGGTGGAGCGTCTGATAAATGTTTATGAAACCCATTTGGTCTAATTCATCATTTAAGACTGCTGTTTCTCTAATTTTCTGCCTGGATGTTCTGTTCATTGTGGTAAGTGGCATATTGAAATTCCCTACCAGTCTTGTACTGTAGTCAATATCTCCCTGTAGTTCTGTTAAGAATTACTTTATATATTTTGATGCTCCCTCATTTGATCAGTGTTATACATTCTTGCTGAATTGACTCCTTAATCATAATTTCCATGCCTGTCTCTTCTTAACATTTTAGATGGAAGTCTACTTTATCTGATATAAATAAGGCTGCCCTTGTCTTTTAAAATCACAATTCAATTGAAGGATTATCTTCCAACAATTAACTTTTGGTCTAATTTTACCTTTGGAACTAAATGAGATTCCTTTATGCAGTAGAAAGTTGAGTTTTATTTTTCAACCCAGCTATCCAACTCTGTGCCTTTTGTTGGTGAGTTCAGTTCATTTATATGCATTGTAATTATTGAAGACAATTTACTGCTATTTTGATATTGGTTTTGGAGGAATTTTTGAAGATCACTGCTATACTTTCTCTTTGTTCTCTTATTCTCTTCTCTTGTGCTTTGAATAATTTTTTGCTTTTGTGATTGGTTTCTGTTTTTATTTTCTTCTCTGCACCAGTCGGAATTACTGGATCTCTACAGCCAGCACTAGTGAGGGCCTAACAACTCAACCTTCATGAAGAAACTGTGGACTGCTTGATGCATAGTGTTTTTTGTTAGAGAATGCCGTCCCCATAAGTGCTACTTGGGTTAAGGGTGAAGTTTACCACCACCCTCACCTACAGACAGGTTTTACAGTAAAAGCCTTCCCAGTAGCCTTGGGTTATAGTTTTTGTCTCAGAGCAGCTTAACTGTGATCTTAATAGGTTGCTCAAGAAATATTTTCCCTCGGAAGCTTAGACACAAGGAGAGAGAAGTGAGTAAATAGGCCCTGGAGGACATTACCCATGCCATAGTTTCCAACAGACACTACAGGAGAGTAGGGATCCAGTGCTTCTCCATAAGAAATATAGCTGTTTGAATGAACTGTTAGAAGTCACAAGCACACTGATGGTGGAGGGGCAGGGAGTTTGCCTTCTGAACTTTGGTACAATATAGCATCTACTTAGGATGGTGCCACATAAACAAAAGAGAACCTGGGGAGGTTGCTCAGTAATATTTATGTTCACTGGAAGGCTATCCTTATTCCTCATGTTGGACCTGTGGTTCAACCAAGGAGAATTATTCTGTTAAGCTTGTGCACACGAAGTTTCTTAGTTCCCCTTGTTCTCTGTTTTGAGATCTCTCCTCCCCAGAGTACTATTTTTCTCTGAAGTAAATCATCTGTTTTCCACAACTTGGTGAACTTGCTCTTCTCTCAGGTGAAGCTCCCAAGTGCTGCAGCACCTAAAGTTGGAGTGAGACTTTCAGTCTCTGAGAAGAGGCTCCATATCACTGAGCTCAGTGTCTGGAAAGCATTCCTGCTGAGATAGCAACTCAGCTTTTATAACCCTTTCTAAAGTCTTTTACCATTTTCTTTGGAGCTTCTAGTTCTTAAGTGGATTCAGTTTTGATGTGTTTGTGGGGAAAACATGAGATGTTGAAAGTCTGCTGACTTTTTATTCCCTTCTATAAGACCTTTAATTTTTTGCTTAGTTGTGACTCTTTGTTTTAGATATACATAGACTCATTTGACTTGTGTCTTTCAGTTTATTTGAGATATTGACTGAAGGGATCATATTAGCCATTGAATTGTTATAAAATATCTAGACTAATAAAATTTTAAAATTAGTTATTTATTAATTATTCTTTCAGAGATGACATATATTATACATATCAATGAAGTATATATATCAATTAATGTATGTATACATATGCATATATAAAAGAGAGACAGACAGAGAGAGAGAGAAATATCAATCACTGGCAAAATACCATCGAGGGGAAGGAAGAGATCATAATAAGCAATATTGAATCCAAATAATTCCTTAATTTCATTGAACTCATTTCGAAGGGATAAACCTTTGACACAAATTACATAAATATATTTGCTCCTTGTTTTCTAAAATTTATTTCAAAAATTAATAGTTATAGTTCCTACTGTTTGCAAGATATTATTATATCATCATTTTCTATATTTTAGCAAACATGTAACTGACTAACAGACAAAATTATGCAATACATATTATATATAATATATACCAGGTACCCAAAAGTAAGAGCTCACACGTTTTCTACAACTTGCACTTCTCTACATTATATTACAGGCTATATGTGAACCTCTTTGTAATGAAATGATATAAAAATCAAAGTTTTAGATGTCTGTTTCATTTTTATATTCTAGTTAGTAAAATATCCTGAACTAGTATTAAAATTGTTAATTTAATATTACTCATTTGAACATGCTATTTACTTTCACTCATAATTACTATATTATAAATTTTAGAAATAATCATCTTGAAAATGTACATAAGAAAAACATAAATATTTTGTGAAATCTTCAACAAATACATTTAAAAATTGATTAGCAATATGATTTTACTTTTAAAACAAAAATCTTCCAGTAAAAAGGCAAAATAAAGGCCAAATTAAATAAAAGCAGCAATATCCTAGGAGAAGATTCCCTTGTTTAGAAGTCTAAATATAGTTAGGTTGGATTTACGAAAGGAAAGCTTTAAAAGTGCTAATAATATGCCACTTAATGGCATGCACAGTTTAGTCAGATTTTTTCATTTTCATATGCATTATGATTTCCAGCACATCCACTATGCACTGCTAACCTGTTGTCTTTAACTCCTTAATTATAAATCTTTATAATTAAAAAGTCAACCTTTACAATGACTAATTTAAATAAATTTAATTTAATTGATGCATCAGAAATGGAAGACTTTAGAGTTCCAGAAACAACATATTCAGACTACTTATAATCATGGTAAGTCTTATAATAAAATAATGACTTCCTACAAATTCTTTTTTGTCACTGCACATATTTCCAACAATTTAATGTATCTTCTAGCATTTGCTTTTCCTGTTAAATGAATATGTTGCATTACTCACCCTTGACCAATAAAGTAGTTTAGTCATAAACAGTATCATAAACTAATTCCTTGTGTATTATGACTAAATTGTCTTTTCTTCAGAATATCATAAATGACTTGAAAATTATATTAACCTTTTAAAATAGCATATTTTTATTCAATGTCTATGTTGGAATCTTTTAATCTGTTAAATAGTGATAACAATCAATACCTTATTACACTGTCACAGTTTCGTGAGGATTAAATAGTAATACCTACAAAGCTACCTATATGTAAATATATACATATCCTTATTTTTTACCCATAATTTATTTAACTCCTCAGGGAGCTTCAGACAGACCATTCAGTAAATATGAAAAACTTAATTTCAGTTTCCCTTATTCCTCTTTGCAAAAAGTAAAACATTAAGATTTTGCTAAATTATCATACATTTTTTTTTCTCCTTTGGGTATCCTTAATAACATGGGTGAAGTTATTGAATGAGACCTTAATTAACTAGAATGCTAACCAAATCTGTTTCTATGGGAAATCAATCCATGTCAGACTCAAATTTTAGTCTCCCTGGATTTTTAATTTCTTAAGTCACACACACACACACACACACACACACACACACACACACATATACATATATAAAATACAGTTATCAAGTCAAATTGTTTTTGAAATCAGTTTTTTTTCCTCACATAAACTATAGAACCTTGTGATTTTGAATCATAAGCAACAGATGTGTGACAGGATGCTCACTGATTTGTTAGCTCATACCTGTTTCATTTGCATATTAACTTTTATAAAAATACTTAGAAAATAAACATTGATGTAACATATGTCTCTTCACTTTAAAACAATTAAAGTTAACTAAAGATGACTATAATTGCTAAATACACATTTATTATATGAAGTAAAAAAACATTTCAGAATAAAGTCCATAAGTCACCTAAATTTGACTTCATCTACTTTAAAGGATTTATTTTGATTCTTTTTGTAAATGAAAAAAATATATATATGTTTCCTTTTTTCCCAGGCTGCCATGGTACTTTGGCAACTTAAATATAGGAGGAATTTTTTCATGGTGAAAAGACTATATAACTCCTTGAAAACCAGAGTTTATGATGGCCTTCAGCAATTGTACTATGCATGGCGCCTCTATAATTTTATTTGATCCAGAAAAAAAACAGCTTAAGTTATATAATGGACGTTCCCTTCAAATTTCCTTTCTTTGCAGGCTTGCACATGTATTGTTTTATATCTGCCAGTGTCAGCCTTTGTGATGCAACACTGCCAAAAATACTCTTTGATGAATGCTAATAAATTCAAACGCCTAATATTACCCTGTAGCTTTTAAGGTTGGGGGTGGGAAAGAACGAAGGCCAAGTCTGAATAAATTATAGTCTACACTTGACGTTAAAAAAAGGGCCAAATACTCATGGCTTCAAAAGATGGAATCTGCCCAGTCAGAATACCTCCTTCTCCCCTCTGTCCATAATAATCAATGGGACAGCTTAATATAAAAGTCTTTATAGTGCATCCTGGCAAATATGGAATCATTACAACACAATAATCTATAGTTAATGGACATGGAGAATTTAGCAGAATTCCACATCATTTCGGAATGTATAATACAGCTCTATTTCTTACAGATGAAACTTGTAGCACATGATCTTAATTCTAAAATATTAATCTTTTTCAACAATAGCACTCTACTAAGGTTCTTTTTTCTTGACAAAGAGGGTAGAATTCTTCACTCTCTATTCGCTGCTAATTATGAGAGGATTGTAAATCATCCAAGTGTAAAAGTCACGTATTATATCACAAGATGGTGAATACCTATGTTCTTTGAAACATTTCATTTCAAAATTATCTGTCATTTTTTTTTTTCAGGAATATTTTTAGTACGTCCTCCAATCATTTGAGGATTTCATGTATCAGTTTTTAGGATCTATAGACATATCAAAATGTGGCATGATAAGACTGAGGAGACTTATTGAATAGCAATATACATTTTCATCTTAAAAGAGATACCTTTCACAAAACATTTACTTGAAAAAAATCACCTGTATGTCAAATATATTTGCTACTACTAAGTCATAGTTGATATTACTAGATATTTTTAATTTTTCAATCAATTTTTATTTATAATTAACGTTGTCAAAATGCTACTGCGTTATTTCCCATATTTATTGACCACTTGTTATTCCTCTTCTATGAAATACTTGTTTATATCCTTCCATGAGTTTTTAGGTGTTTTACATTTTAATATTGATATATGTAGTTTTTTTATATTTTAGACATCAATCAGTTTTAGTTATATGCTTTACAAACACGAGTATCCCCTTGTTTATGTTTTCATTTTAGCATTACTTATTGAATAGAAGTTCTTAAACTTAAGGATATAAAACTTATTAGTTTTTCCTTGTATGGCTATTGTATAATTAGACATTCTTCTATATCCTCAAGTAATAGAAAAGTTTACTTATATTTTCTACTTAAATTGAAAATTTATCTTTAACATATTTTAATTGGTTCTCAATCTATATGTATATATCAGTTCAGATATAGTGGAAATCTTTACTATGTTGACATCTGTGCATTAATCTGATTTTTCTCCATTTTTTTTCTGCAAGATATTTTATAAAATTCTCCACAAAACCTTTTTGCATACATAGATTTTATTAAATTTATTTCTGGTAATTAACTGATTTGTGTTACAATTATAAATTGTACTTATTTATATTAAATTTCCATTTGCTGTATAATAAATATTCCATAATTTTTTGTATGTCTATCTTAAGGTTATCTGGAATCACTTATTACTAATAATTTAATGTAAATATTTTGAGATGATCTGTAAGCAATAATTATGTTGTTTCTTTTTTAATAATAACTTACCTGCATTTATTTCCTTCCCTCCTCCCTCCTCCCTCTCTCCCTTCTTCCTCCATTCCTCCATCCATATCCTTTCATGCTCTTTCTTCTCTCTATCCACTTTCCTTTTCTCTTCTCATCTTTTTCTCTTTGTGCCGACTATGTCATTGAGTACAGAACTGAATAAATGTGGTGATAGGGACATCATTTTTCCTATTTTAGAATAAATGCTTCAAATATTTTTGAGTGTTTGGTATGTTTTTTGGTAGACACCTTTAATGGATCACTTTGCTAAGAGATTTAATGACAACTACGTGTTGAATATTATCAAATACATTTTTTCTGCTTAACTTGTCATATATGTTTTGCCTTCTGTAATTTTATATGGTAAATTAATGTTACATATTTTCTAATGTTAACTCAGTCTTTAAATTCTGTGATAAACTCAGCTTGCTTATGCTTAGTTATCATTTTTATGCACTAGGATTTGACTTGTGACTTTTAAGACCACAGACTATCTTTCACAGTAAGATTTTCTTCTAAATTTGTTTTCACATATTAATATTGTCTAGTTTAGGAATTAAGATCATAATGGTTTTCTAATGATTGTGAAGTATATTATCTTATTTGTTGCATACAATTAAAATTATCTCTTTTTTGAATTTGTGTAGATTTGACAGTAAAACCATCTGTACACAAGGTTTTCCCAGTTGGTCTTCTATTGAATAATTATCTTCAGTAGTAAAACATTGATGTGGGCTTTTGCAAAACAGTAATTTTCAGTTTAAGCAATCTGTAATAGCCTATATATTTCCTCATTTAATCGAAATGGTCATTTCATAAATTTAGTAATAATATTCTCCACTGTATTATACAATTTTTATTCTGATTTTGTCATCATAAGAGTATATCTGCTTACTGCTGTTTTGTTTGTTTTTTTTTATTGACTTTTTTGTTGGGTTGTGTTTTTAGACTCTTCAAAGCACCGACTTCTTTTCTGATCTTCTCTTCTGTCTTTATTTTCTAGTTTTACTTTCCAGTGTTATCTTCATTAGTTCTTATTTTTCCTAAATTTAAAAAGATTTTCCTGTTTTTATTTTGCTCACTTCACTTTCAGTCTAATCTTTGAATCCATATATTTAATACTATATCTTTTCAGATTTAATAATTCAAAAAATAACTTTGCCATTCTTCCACGCTTGTAAAAAGAAAACTCATACTAAGTATAATAGGATGCTAGAACTCAGAGGAAAAAATCAATACTTGCAATGAAAATAGCAAATGTGATAACCAGCTATATCCAGTCAGAACAATAATAGAAGTTTAAAACATTCTTAGCTTCAAACTAGACTTCTAATCCTTCCTTTTCACATCTAGCAATATATTTTAGAAATCTCTTTGTATCAGCATCTGCGGAACCTTCTCATTTCTTAGAGACAGAGATTCCACTGGATGGGTAAACTTGGCTCCTACTGGTGAAAACTCCTGTTAAAAACAAAAATGAACAAAAATGCTGCAAAAATGCTGAGCAGAAATTATTTTCAAGTATCAGAGAATACCTGCAGATAAACTCCTCAAAGTGGAAATGCTGGATCAAAGGTCACATCAATGTTTTTCCACTACCTCTTTTTTTAAAAAGGAATGTTATTGAAGGAACATTCCATCTTAACATTATATAGCTTGAAGGTGTGAACATCAAAAATCATCATCTGTGTATATGATACATTAAGTTTATCACTAACAATCAGTTTTAACCTTTATCATATAATTTTTCTATCTTCTATCACTTTTCCTTCTAGTAATCTCTAATTTGATTCTACAGAATAAAAGTATAATTTTTTATCTCGTACATGATCAGAAGGAGGTACTACTCTTAAGAGTTATTTTCTTCCATATTGCCAGGAAAAGAATGCATATCTACTCCTTTTTTAGATAAGGGCAAATATTTTAGTTATATATAAATATAGATGTGTGTATATTTATGCATATGTGTATGTATAGTATGCTGCCCCAATACTTTGCAATAGTGATAGGAACCCACGTTCTTTTTGTTTTCATCAGTAATAATTGCAACAATTGATAATTAAGCTGATAAAAAGAGATCTATTGGTTAGGACATAGCCCATTTAATTCACTTCTATTTGACTTAAAATAAATATAATCACAATCTAATTTTTGATTTTAAAATTTCAATGATATTCTAGATATTCTTAAATATTTGTTTCATGAATCAGTGTTTTACTAGATTGCTTGTGGCATTTATTTTAAGAGATGATTCTTATAATTCATACAAGTATATAAGGTAATGTGAATCCTCAAACATACAAAACAGAATTAATAGTACAGTTAAATTTATGCTTGTCAAATTGAAACCAAATTCTAAAATTCCATCATTGCTAAAAGTCATCTTAGTACTATTGGGGTAATGATCTAATCAAATCCTAATGCTCACAGAATTATTCCACTTATTTTAAAATCATGACAGAATTCTGCCACTATTGCTGGAGTGTATCCTGAATTACTACTAATTTTAAACCATATATCAATGGTTTTATATTTATGTAAATATAGCTAGAATCCACCTTACTTTAAAAATAAAGAAATGTCAGTGAAATAAGTAATTCCAGACTTTTAAGTATAAAATTCTATAGATAGTAAGTATATAGATAAATTATAGATGTTAGCTTGATTATAGATCGATAAATGAATAGACAGACAAATATATGATAGATAGGAACAAATTATGTTATTTCTTTAGTGCCTATAATAACCTGTTTCTAAGCATTTATTATAAAGTATAGGCTTATTGAGGGCAGTTGTAATTTCTAGGGCAATAATATGTAATCAATTATTACCATTCCAATTTTAATTCATTTCAAGCATAATTTACTATTCTCTATTCAGTTGAATGAATTAAGAAAAAAAACTAATAAACATAGTCTTACAGTATTATATATTTATTATCTCTAAAAACAGGTAAATAAAAATATGATAATTAGTTTAAATATATTTTATATTTTTTAATTAGTAATTCCCTATCACAATGAAATAACAATGACTAACATTTGTAAAATATATTTCAGCATTTACTAATCTCATTTGCTTCTAGTATTAATTAAGTTGGATTGACATCAAATATTCTTCATTAAAGTTGATGATATTTAGAAAAGATCAATAATGGGCCCAAAGTTACACAAGTCTCACAAAGACAGAGCGAGAATTTTAATTCAGGTCTTATGATTCTAAACCTTTCCACTAAACTATGCTTGCTATAGTTTTCTCATAAACTTCAAGATCTTAATTTTTTTAGAAAGAGCCTGAAGAAGCACTTTATCTGTTTTTGTTTAGATGCTCACATTGGTTCTCCTCCTGGTCCCAGGTCTTGAACCCTAACCTTGGTATGTATGTGAGACTGCTCCCAGGATGTACTAGACCAGTAGACCACCAAGGATCATCCAAATGTCAATTTCTTTATATCAAACTATTCATTAATTCATTATATTGTTTGAAAGTAAGAATGCAATTAAAGTACCCATGGTTCATTTTAATGTAATCAGTATTCATATGTATTTCAAAAATATTGTTTTAATTTATAGATTTTTTGACAATTGTAGTGACTGTACTTACTACAACAGGAAATATTTTTATGGCTCTGTTATCTATAACATTTATAAATTTAAAATTTTATAAAACATTGCAGGTTTTGATATATTTTAGCTTTCTAGTGATATGAAAAATCTGTTTTTTTTTTCATTAAAGTTGCAAACAAAAGTATTGTTTTCTATTCTGTTTTTCAATTTTTTTCAAGCACTTGGTTTAAAGGTTTTTCTGGAGTCTTGTTTCTACGGACGCACTTTGGATCATAATTTATGAGGTAGGTTGAATCAGATAATAATGTATGCCATTTATACTTTATCATACTCACATAACTTTACGGGTGTGTACCTTAGAGGCACGGAGGCAAATTTTTATTAACACATGTTTATACATAATTGACCAATTGGGAAGTAGTAAGAAGTAATGGCTGTGATTTACATAGACTAAGAAATGTCTTAGAGCACCTCACCCTGTCTGGAGCCCCCACTGTGACAGATGAACCAATGCCTGTGGGGGATGACAGCATGCTATTTATGGCATTTCCTTCTGAGACAATTAAGTAACATATGCCAAGACCATAGGGATTATCTTTGAGCTACACAGTATGCAACTCTATCTGAAGAGAAATATAATATTTTACGAATTTGACAAACCATAAGAAAGCTTAAATTGATTTACCCATTTTAATAAATGCAATAACTTTTCTGTGCCTTAATAAGATTTATTTACTGATAAGGATATGTTATAAAAGATTTACATGTTATATGTATGTATTATTCAGAAAATATGGCATATTTATTTTGATGAGGTTCAACGTTATTAATGAATTCTTAAAAGGTTACGTATTTTAACAGCTGCTTTCTCTACTCCCATTCAAACCAAAATAAATGGAGAACTCAGTTCACAGTAGACATAAAAACTAATTTCTTATGACAGTACTGCACTATTACTTAGCATACCACAGTTGGGAAAAGACACTGGTTGACTGGGGCTAATGTTGAATAAGGGAAGGAAGATTTAGGTAGTAGAATGGATACCAGTTGTTAATTGTCTTTGGTGACATAGTTGAAGCTGATTCCATGTACTTCTGGCATGATTAGGGACATTTATATGTGCTGAGCTATGGCCTCCAGATACTTTAGGTCTTTTGTCCCCATTTTATTACTGAAGACATTGAGTCCTAGAGATATGTATCCAAAATTTCAATTTTCATTGGAAAGTCCATTATAAATTAAAGGGGACACATAGAGAATGTTAGAAAGCACATTAAGGATAAGTAAAGTAACATGCTTGGTATACTTGTATGTAGAAGCCTACACATCTCCATAGACTAGATCATATTCTTGATACAATATAGTAACACAAGAAATATTGGTTAGAATAAATGAATAGGAGGAATATATTATTCTGAAACTCAGAGATTTCTTATCCCACTTAACTTGATTTATGACCTTATTTCCCTTCTGTTCCTGAATTTAACACGCACAGTTCTAGATTTGCACAGATATGATGCTTTCTCATGATAGGATAAGTTGTGTAGGAGTCATAACTAATAATTAGTTCCAATTAGTGCCTAGTTTCAAAAGTCAACAAGGAAGGGAAGGAGGGAGGAAAGATGGACATGAAAAAGACAACTTTAATGTAATTTAATAGACTTTCACTCAAGAAGTTGTTGCTTAGTTTCTCAAGTGGTAGCACAGTTTGCTAGTTATTTTATAACAACTTTTGAAACATAGGGAAACATATATCACATAATTTTTATTACATTATAATGAAATGACATTTCAGTTTTGACCATTGAATATTTGCAAGGTCATGACAATATCAATGTCAGATTTTTATATTGGGCCCATTGACCATGGGACAATCTCTACTAGATTTCTAAAAATTTGACATACAAGTATATCTTGCATTTATTTAGTGTCTTTATGTGAAGAAATAACTCCATACATAGTCCATTTGATCTCTGTTTCCAGCTTCTTTGATAATAAATTATAGTAGACTCTATGCACGTCCTAAAATTCATCAAAAAATAAAGAAGTTAATTTCTTTACTTAGTGATTTTCAAAATTTGACCTGGCATACATTTTTATTTCATCTTTTTTTTCTCTCTTCTTCCTTCTACACAGGCCACTGAATTTCTTGTATGAACCAGATATTACAATTAAAATCTGTTCTCTTTAATCATGGAAGCTACCAGAGTTCTTCCTGGTTTCCTGAACCCTCTTGTAATCAAAACACTCTTTCACTCCATAATCCCAAACATTATTATGCAAAGGAATAAGACAAAGTAGCTAATAAACAATTATGGCTAAACTTTATTTCATTGATTTTCATTTCTATATCTCATCTCACCTTCTATGTGTATTGAGAATGAGAAAAAGCAGAGTCAGTTTCACTATATTATTCCCTCTAAGATTTGTCTACTATTGATATACAACACCTGTCGTGAAGAAAAATAATGGGTTGATTATACAAAATGTCATCATTTGTTGAAAATGGATATGTCAAGCAGAGCAGTTAGAGAGCTTTGTAGTACCTGTTACAGTGATGTGAACACAGGATCTTTTACAATATTACTTCATGAATGTTGCCCCTCATATATTAGCCACTTAAGTAAGTGGATTTCCATTAATTATTTCTAATTATATGCACTTTCTTCCAATTAACAAGAACTGAAAATGATGTAGTCTTGAAACACAGGGTTTTATTGTCTCAGCATTTTTCACTCTTCATTTTCACTCTTTTTCAATGGAAGTTGTTTTCTTATTTACAATAATTACTCCTGTGTTAAGAACAGACTTCCTGAAAAACAAAGACAGAGGAGAGAGACTAGATATAATACCTTGTAATTCTTTGAATTGAAAGTAAAGACAGTAAGTTTATTTATTGAAGGATGTGGGGATTCTCAGGATTGTTGGAAGACTGGAGAAATAGCATTGGAAAATGGTTAGAAAAAAGGCAGCCCCAATGGCTGTGGAGTGGGAGGCTCAGCACTTAATGGGAGTGGCCATGTCAGAGCAAAGGAACTCCCATTAATTAACCCACACCTTAGTTTGGAGTCACTTGCTTAAAATACAAAATCTAACTAATGGCATTCAATAGCTGATCCTAGGCCAGTGGCTAGTAGTGGGCAGTAGGAAGACTGCATCTTCTGAAGAGAGAAGTGCTTTGTCTCCAAACTACTGTGGTCAGGAGTGGCAGGAGCAGCAATCCCTAAAAGGGAAACATTCAATGCTAAGAAAAAGAACTACTAAATAGAGCATATTAAAGTATGGATCATTTGAATGATAGTAAGCTTAACATATTTGTAGGGAGCAATTAAAAGAGATAAGTAGGGGGACTATGGAAGATCAGAGGTTGCTAAGACATTACAGAATCTCATTTCACAGACTCTTGGAACAAAGAGGAACCAAAAAGAATGGTGGAACTACTGCCACTCACAGTAATAATTTTGTTGATGATTGATCTGTTGTTTGGGATTTAAAGAAGTAAACTATTGCCATTAGATTGTTTCAAAGCAAGATTTAAATTTAGTTTTGTACATCCTTTTTAATTTTTTTTCAAGAAAAGGTGTGGGTAGGAATGAAGATGAGCAGGCAGGCAGACAAGAAAAGAGAGCAGGAAAAAGGACTTTCTATTCATTCCTTTTAATTGTTCACCTGGGCTGCTGTCCCTGGCCCCAGGTCACAAACTGGGTCCCAGGGATGCATGTGGACTGCACCCTGTGGGCATCACCATTAAATTGCACAGGCTTGTCTGTGCTGTCCTTTGTAAAGCTTTTTCACATATACCTAGGATATCAGACTCATCCTGAGTGAGAAAATTCCAGGTCCTTTCTTCACTTAAGAACTGTTAATGCAACTGTGATCTTACTTATTGAGTCTTCAAGAATTCCTTTAAAGCAATCTACTAATCACAATCTGATCCGAAGCAGATCAACTGATCATAATCAACATAGTCTAGTGGATATACATAATGGCCAGATTTACACATAAACCCCAAATTAGTCATTTCTCATAATTGACCATTTAATAATTATATATTAACAACTAGATATCACAATTCTAAATTTTTATACTATAATTATAATTCCACTTATTTCATGGAGCATTTAAAATGTTTTTAAGCCTGTCTTTACTTCTCTAAGTTGACATATCTTGTTTTTCTAGAAATTTCACTTTTTTTCCAGTCTGTCTGGCCTTGAGCCTAGGAAATATGCCTTATATATGTTTGTGTATCTGCATCTCTCTGTCTGTAAATATATGGCATATGAGCAGCTTTAAATCCCTGATCACTACCACAATAAACTAGAGAAAACACAGATATTAAGATATCCATCATAATTCTCAGTAGTGTACAAGCATCAACTCCTACTAAAGTGGAAAACAAATATTGGACACAATAAATTTGTAAAGATCCAGCAGTCTAAAATAAAGGGAGCATTTGTAGTATTGAAAAAAATTTTTTTTAGTCTGTTAGGTGGCCAGTAAAATATTAAAAACAAGCAATGTGTAAAACACGGTACCTTCCTACACTGTTTGAGGCTATATAAACTGCTGTAGCCATTTTGGAAGGAGAGTTATCAAAATTTAATAAATGTGTCTCCCTATTTATTCAGAAATTTCATTTCTAGTAATTCATACTACAGAAATGCTTATATACTGCACAAATATAAAAATATAAGGTGATTCAAAAGCACTATTGGTAATATAAAAAAGTGGAAATAACCCAGAAGCCCAGAAATACACTAATGATTTAGTAAGTCTGGTATGTTTTCATAATAAAATAATATGCAGCTAAACAATTGAAGTGAGCTCAGTATACTGATTTGGGAATGTGATCAAAATATATTCTAAATTAAAAACCTAATAATAAACACATATACATATATACAGCAAAATATAAGACACATATAAAGATATGACAAACAATTCAACTTTTAAAAAATGAAAAAGACACTTCAATAAATATTTCACCAAGAGATGCAGATAGGAAATAAGTACATGAAAAGTTGTTAAAAATGCAAATTAAAAACACATAAGACATTATATGGACATACTAAAGTAGAATGGTTAAAATTACAGTGTGCAACACTGTCAAGTGTTAGTGAGAATGTTAATTAGAACACTTGTCTATTGCTATAGGAATATCTAATAGTGTAACAACTTTGGAAAATTATTTAAAATTTAAACATGAACCTATTATAAGACTCTGCCAATTCACTCTTAGGTATTTACCCAAGAAAATGAATCTCACTAAGACGCATCTGCACAAAGACATATCTATAATATGTCTATCTATCCATCTATCATCTTTCTATCCCATCTAACTATCCATCTATCATCTGTAAGTATATGTCTCTCTATACAACATGTATATATAAACAGATATACATACATGCTGATAAGTAAAATCGCCACACTTTGACTAACTTTTCAAATGTATGTACATAATCCCTACAATATGTTTAAAAATAAACAAAATAAAAATATATATTATCCTTTCATAAGCATTCTGCTTAAAAAGCTTATGTAAAATGGAAAAATCAAATATAATTCAATGGACACACGGCTTCCAATTTTGCTAAATATAATCTACTTAGAAAAGAGATCAGCAAGATATAATCAAATTTAACAACGTTTATTGCTGAAATGAATTGTGATATTTATTCTTTCCTATATTAAAAAAATTCTGCTATAGACATGGTTGTTTCTGTAATTGGAAAAACACATAATAGCTCATCAGTTCATAAATTACTTAGCTATTATGCATATTATGAAAAGATTTTTATTTCAATTAATTGTAATAATTACATTGTAATTTTAGAGAGAATTGTAATACCATTAGTTTTAATATTTGCAAATTGTAAAATTTATACATTGCAATGTACTTAGATGCTATCAGTTAGGAATCAAATTCACTTTTTATAACAAGAAACATAAGCCACATTTGCTTAAGCAAAATAGATCCATATGATTTCATCACACAGAAAGAAATGTAGACATAAACTATTCTGCACAGTTTTTTCAGTTTAGTGTAGTTCAGTTTTTTGTTCTAGTTGGTTTTCATTTTTGCTTTTCTTCAGGATGTGACTTTTGTCTTGTGTTTGCAAGACAAGCCATTTATTGCCACCCGCTATCTTTAAAAATGTACCCAAGCAACATAGCAGAGCTCTAGAGGAGAAAAGAGAAAGACAAGAGGAAAAAGAGAATATACTTCCATGCATGTCCTTTTTATAGAAATTTACCAACATAATAACTTCTGCTTAGGTCTTATTGAGTGGAGAACATGTAAGGAGCTTGGAGAAAGATTTTTTCTTTTGTATTTTGAGATATTGAATAATGAAGAGATAATGGACAGTCTCCTATATGTAGCATAGAGGAAAGTAAGGAGAAATAAAGATCTGGTCCATTCTCACAAATAATTAACATCAGTTGCATCTGGAAAAATATTAGGTTATTGCGTCAGGAAGAGGATGGGAACTGTACTCTAGTTTTGTTATTGAAAAACTATGAAACAAGATTAGATTTTTGTATTGATAGTATATGAGAAAAATAATTAATCACACTGTAGAAATATTGAAGGCTATAGAAAAATCCAAGGTAATTACAATTCCACAAAATTCAACTGCACTTTAACAAAGTGTTTTATGTAAAAATTTGACATCACACACAGGCACATATATCATATATGTGGTGGATTTTATTCATTATAACTAAAGAAATGACTAGAGATTCTTGATAGCAGTTTGTATTCACTACTTGGTGATTTCTCTCAATTAAAAAACTTAAAAAGCAACAAAATACCCTCTATTTTTCAATAAACTTTCAAAGAAGTAGGGACTCACCCTTGTTCAGGTGACTGTGATGACTGGGGTCTGGACCATGTAAAGTCCAAGGACCTGGATTCTTTACCAGGGATGGACAGAAAATTCAAAACAACAAATGAAAGAGATACATAAAAAAGCTTTTCCTGTCCCTTCCTTCCTTCCTTCCTTCCTTCCTCCCTCCCTCCATCCTTGCCTCTCTTCCTCCTTCCTCCTCCCTCTAATCTCTTTAAAAAGAAAAAAAAAATGTTGCTAGATATTTTCAGTTTCTTTGAAATAAAAAGGTCAATTTGTTAGCCTATGAAATTTTGCTTTGGTGGGAGGTTTGATACTTTTGGGTTTGATAATTAACATATATATTACCTCAGTTGTGTAAATAGAGAAATGATCTTAGCTAATAATTCAGAACCACGATAATTATGTTTGAAAGGTAAATTTCATGCAATCGGAATGAAAGCCTTTTCTATTTTTTAAAGTGAGTTCATGTTTAATTTATTTTTCTCTAGGAATATGGGAAGAATCAGATTGTCATAAACATTGTGGTCAACCTTAATGCAACTAGCTAAGTCCAACAGTGCGATAATTTTCTCCAGTTTGCTCTCTAACTTCCGGGGCCAGTATAAAAGGATAAAAGCTGTGATGATTCGAGTAGAGCAAGGTGTTAGAGTCACCATGTCCTAGTCTCTTTCTTCCTTCCTCACCTTTATTCTCTTAGAACAGTTAAAGATTTATTTGTAAATGATTCTGTCTCTTAAGCTAGTTTTCTAGAATTCTAAAGACTTTATTTGAATGAGATGGTAAAAGTAAGAAAATATAAGTGGAAACAGGCACTAAAAATCTGTCATATTTCCTTCTATTACCCTATGCATTGTCACCATATACCACAAGCCACAATAAGTAACAAATGGAGTGCAGGAGCTAAGCACAAGAATTACTTTTTATATTAACCTAAGAGGTGAGGATCAACTTAAAGCCAAAGGAATTTGGAGAGATTATATATCTGGAAAATTTTTGTTCAGGCCATCTGTGAAGGTGTGAATCATTTAGGATATGGTCAATAATGAATAGATAAGAATATAACAGCATGATCAGTTCTTGGAAAAGCAGAGCAAACTATGAAGTTATTTCAACTTTGATTGATATATTAATTAACCTTAAATTTAATCATATATTTTGACTTTTATGATTCTTCAGGTAGAAAATATTCATGTCTATGTGTCTAGTTCTGCAAATGGTATGCATAAGTGAGATATGGAAACCTAAACCATTTCTGACACTATGGTCATATAAAAAAATAATTCTAGAAATGTAATTGCTTTGGGAAATATTTATTGACTATTTACATACTATAAAATTGTACATATATTTGCATTGAATTCTCTTTCATGTAATAAATATTTACATTCACAATTAATTGGTGATTAGAATTAATTGGTGATTAGAAATGGTTAAGAAATCAGATGATCCTGTAGCTGATCACTATTGCTTCCTGCGCAGATTATTGTCCCACAGGATAGAATGTTTCTGAGAGATCATTTGCTAATGTATTAGGGAAATTGTGACTACTTTATAGCACAGAAGGATGACATTCTTATTAAGAAATGAGACTTTATTCTACCAAATTACTGATAAATCATAAAGGTGATTCTTATTTTTTAAACTGTTACCTCATTCACAGTATTTTAAAAACCTACCCAATAATTTCATGATTCAAGAAAACAATGCCAAATGTGCATTCATTTTTTCATCTATTAAAATTAGGAGTGTCTTCAATATCTACTGTAAACATGCAGTTAATGTTTTTTCATAGGTGAGAAAATGACATACTTAGCCAATACTATATTTTTAGCATGACTTCAGTTACATCAATATTATTATAATTAATGATTACATCATATGTTAGAAGGAAAGTACTGAAAAGGTTGGTATTAACATGCACGGCACACCATTGTGATATCAATACTCATTTTACTGTTCAAATTTTTTTTAAGCTAATAGCTGTCAAAAATACCCATTATAGGCTAGTCTATAATTTGTAGAAGTCAAGTAATACATTTTTTCTGAAGGTATAATGGATGCTCCATGGAGCAATTATTTTAGAAAGACAACTTCATCTCAGCTGTCGCGTGCCAGCAGAACTATTTAAGAGCCTGAGATGCATAATTCAACATGGAAGGGCTGTCAGAGTTGAGAATACCTTTAAATTATAAAAACTTAGCACCACAAGTCAGTTATAATTATAATGTAAATGTAGTTTTCTGTCATTTTATCATGGCAAACATCTCTCAAGAAGCAATTTCATGTGTTAAAATATTTTGGCAAAGTGACTTTTGATTCCAAAGGGATACAAATTATCTTGTTTTATACCTGAATATTTTTCTTACATATTGAGTCTAATAGCTTGTACTACTTAAGATGGCAAACATAAGAGTATTATTAAAATCCCATTGGAAAATCTCAGAGAGACCATAGGCCACAGTAATTCACCAAGGCAGGGCTGTTTATGCATAAAACTATATTATTTTAATAGCAAAATATGACAGGCAGTTACTCATCTGACATCCAATTATTTTACATGGCAAACACACGAATATACAAATTGTTGCCAATTTAGACAAAGTCTCTTTTCCTAGCAAGTCTTTTTATGATCAAAAATTTAAATGAAGGAGTAATATTTGGGGATCTTCCTGAATCTTTAATTCATTGCCTTTTGATGATTTACCCCAAACTTTCTACTCTCCACCTAGTAGCTTCCATATTCCTCTTGTATTAAAAAACACAAACCCAAAACTTCTACATATTATGGAAGATTAAAAAATTTTTCTTTTATAAATAAACAATAGGGTAAGAACACAGTGACATCAAACAGTTTAAGTTTTCCTATAAACTCCAGTAGGTGAAATATCTACTTAAGCCCATATTTCCCCACTGTAATCTACCAATTCTGAGCTAAAGTAGTTATAACAAGCACTCAACTTTGCAAATTGTCATGAAAAACACTTCTTTAGGACAAGAATACATTCGTTAACTTTAGAGTTAGCATTTTTTTCATAGTGACAATGAGAGCAAGCTCCTTTTTTTTTTTCTACAAAGTTTGAATAAACTTTGGATACTAATTTATTTCCCAAAATTAGTAGGCTAATATATTTGAGTTCTTATTATATACATCATTTTTTCAGTTTTGTTCCAAATGAAAATACATGTATGCAATTACTCAAAACACTGAATTATCTATTAATAAAACCAAGTCAAGTCAGAGCTATATTCAATTAAAATAAATCAAAGAAAACAGATACCTCAAATTTGAATTGTATTTTTAATTTAACAAATGTTCGTTGTGTACAATATTATCTGAGATATTTTTCTAGTCACTGCAATTATATCAGTAAAATGATAAAAACAAAAAATTCTTTCTATCATGTTTTATAACTCCTCTGAAATAAAAAATAGAAAATCCAGTTGGCTAAATACAAACTTCAGATATGTGTAATATATTTAGCTCAGATTATGTTATCATAAAGTTTCAATACTTTCTAGAAATGAAGATATAATACAAGAGAACCAAGGATTATTATTGATGTTCTTACTTTGAAGAGCTTTACAAAAATAATTACCCTAATACGTATGAAACACCTGAAAATAAGGGCGAAATGCATATCACAAAAGAAGGGACAAGAGAAAAATGTAGTTTTAAGTTATGTTATTTTATGTTGGTTGCTTTCCCGTTTATTATTTTCTAATCCACACAGTAACACTGAAGAATGAAACATCCATATATTAGTTAAAAACTGAGGACAAACACTCTATGTTCTCACTTATATGAGAAATAAACAAATTAATGTAAACATTTAGTTTACAAGAACAAATCAGTGATAATCATAAGGGAAGTGGGAAGGAAGTGGGCAAATCTGGAAAAAATGATTCAATCTTATGTGAAGGGTAGAATTGGACAGTTAGTAGTGAACTACTATTATAGTACATACTACTAATTTATGATGCTGCACAGATGCAAGTACATAGTAAAATCTAATGTTATTTCAATGCAAATTATTTTTAAAAAACAAAGACCTGAGAATTAGGTAAAAAGAAATTAAAATCAGATATACCTAACTTTCCAACTTTTCCCAAATTTATTTAGGACTATTTCACAGATAAAACAACCTGAAATGATACTTAAGGATACATTAATTTGTTTCCCGGCCTCTAGAGAGAAGCTGTTGCTGTCAAAGTTGAGGTTTTCAAGAGAATACTTATGCACTAATTCAATAATTTTCTCTTTACACATGAAACATTTTTTCTCTTCTGTGTTGAATTTTTTCTTAAACACCATACATACATACATACATACATGTATATATGTATACATAGAGATACACATCTTGAAAAACATATCAAGGATTTAATGAAGAATATCAAAATTTTTTCCCAGTTATCTATCTTGTAATTCAAGAGATATACCTTGCAATTAGTAGCTTACATTTTTCCATATGAGTGTATAGAAAAAGCTACAAATCCCACATTCTTCCATTTTATTGTGATGCAGTTTTATAAATATTGCAGTGGTCTGATTTCTTTATCATTGCCAGAATTAAATGCTAAAAAATTGAGTGCAGTTATAGTATTGTATTATTGTATCGCAGAAATAATCATTATCTCAAAAATAAAGAAAAATGTATTTCAGTAATGTACAACACATATTATTCTTCTAGTATAATGTAGTATAATGGTTAAATTAATTCCAAGCAACTTCCTAATATTGTTTCAGTACAACCAGATTGCAAGTCACAGGGAAGTAAAATACAAAATGTAACCAATATTTTATTTGATTCATTTAGACTGAATTATGAACTGCTATAATGCATGAAGTTTCTGAAAACATAAATTATTTTAGAAGGAAATTTAATAATTTGTCTTTGGTGTTCCCTGTGAATAAAGAAAGAAATTTAGAACTGATATAGCAATGTGCAAAGTTCTATTTGTATGGTAAAGGAGAAGAAAATTTTTTAAAGCAAGAAATAATACAATGCAGAGAAGGCAATAAAGAGGAACAATGAAAATGAGTGAGTAGTGAAGGGAATTTAAAGGGGTTAGTAGATAGGAGGCAAGAAGAAAGGGTATGTGTGTGTTCAGCAAATTACAAAACTATATAGTCAAAGCTTTCAGTTTAACTTTTAGATTTACCTTTTTTGCATTCTTCTCTAATGTAACAGTTTAAATGGGGACTTAAAATTAATACTATAAATACAGGCTTTTAATACAATGTTACATTGTGCAGAACATCACATGAGGTCTTTCTAATGAGTCAACAAAATTTCTACATTGCCCTCTAATACTCTAAAATTAAGAAATTTAATAATAATTAATAATAAATATATGCATTTTAATAGAGGAAGAATTAGCTGCACAACTTTTATGATACCAGGTTTTGCATTCAGCTCGAACTAAGAAGCAGAGTGCTTGTGGTGTGGGATTCTGTCACAGTATTTTTCTTTTAGAAGATGCAAAAATATTGTGAAATTGACTCATTTTCTCATCAATCAAAGGGACAGTGTATGGAACTTTTGATCTGGGGTAAATTGCTAGAATACTCTTATTTGTTGAAACTTTTTAATATACATTTTATCTTCCTTTTTTTCCTCTCACCGTCTCTCCTTTTGCTCTCTTGATCTTGCTCTTTGTTTCTCTGCCTTTCAGATAACTTAAATAAAATCCAATTATTCATTCAGTAGAATTAAACATACACATTTGAATGTAAGATAAATAATTTTTCCTGTTTTACTTTTGAAATTTGTTTCAATGCTGTGACTAGATGGTTAAATTAACTGAAAAATACATTTCACTACTATTTAGAATGACTACATTGTGAGTTTTAAAATAGAAAAATGGTAAATATCAAAGACATGTTATTGATGAGCACTATAATGAAATTAGAGAATTTAAACAAACTATTATGGTAGAATCTATCTAAATAGTACTGTATTCCATATGACCTATAAAGCATCATAAAATCCTGGTTTCTTATGAACTCACTTACTCTACCATAAATTTCTACTTAAGTAAGCACTTTAGAAGTTAGTTCTTCATGAGAATATTTTTGAGTTTTTTAAACTCTAGAATAATACATAGCAGCAGAAAATTTGGAAACCACAAAACTGATGGCAAACAAGCCCAATTCTGTTGATATTGCACTAATCCGAATCTCCTGTAAGGTCTGCTGACTGAGATTTCTCAAGAATATATCATGCATAGATGTAGGTTTATGTTTTCATTTATAGAATTAAGATGTTCTAACAGTTCTTCAGTGTGTAGAGAAAAGCCATGAAAATAAAACAATACTTATTTAAAGTGAGCATTTAAATGAATGGCAAGAGACAGAAATAGTATTTTATTTTAAGCGACAAAATCAAGAGAAATAAATTCCTAATCCAAATGGAAAGTATAGTCAACAAATCCTTAGGAAAGAATGGGTGAGGAAAGAGAGCGAAGACTGCATCAAGAGAGAAGATGGCAATAGATAATAAACTTGAATTCTTAGTTAAATTGATGTTGAACTTAAAGATACCATATTAAAAATGAGGTAGATGTGGCATATGTTTTATTGTACTTAGCTTTCACTATACTTCAGAATTTTCTCTGGTTCATATGATGTTTAGAAATTTGTCTTCTAGATTCCCCTTTCTTTGTCTCCTGATATACATACAGATCAAAAGCCTATATAACATTTTAATATGAACAGTAACAAAAACTACAGCTATCTCGTTCTTGAGGACTGGTAAAACAGTTATGTGGAATGAGTTGAAGCAGCAGCCTATCTAAAGAGAACTTTATGCCATTTTAATATTTTAAAATTAGTAGTTTAAATCGGTTTCATTATTAGATTGTATTAAAGCCAGATCCCCTCAGAGGCAGGGCCAACCTTTCTCTTTCTTCCCCTTTTCAGGGCGCCTTTATGATCTAAAAAATGTCTTGGTCCAATATTCGTGAATTCTATTAGTGGAGGCGTTCTTGCACTTACATCAAGTTATACTGCATATAAATGGAAGATAAAAGGATTACCAGATTATAAATCAAATGAGAGTTTCTAGCAATATAAATCTCAGTTATGTCAAGTTCTTGTGTTAATGGAATTGCAGAATTCCATTGGTCAGTCAGAATTTAAATTCTGCATTGGAGACCTCTCTAATTTTTCACAGGACTCTCTCAGTCAAACACTGCAAAATAAAGCAGGAGGTTCGAAAGCAAATGTATCAACTTAAAAATGTTATTTAAGATAGTGAAAAATATTATAGGAATTTGAAAATGTATTATAACATCCATATTATATAATTCTAAGGTTTGTGTTAGAACTTATTTAGCACTTAATCATGTAAACAAACTCAGCTACTGTGTGTTAAATATGAAATAGATAATATATCTAATTGATATAAATTATATGATTTGACCAATTGATTAGGATGAGATAATAATGTCTGATTCAAATGAGAGAACTACTTATGTTCAAGCTAATTAATTTACTCAAATTTGTCAACTATGGAAAAATCTGTATCAGTGATTATGTGATTTTATATACCTATAAGTGCAGAATTGACTAATTGTTAGAATTAATGTGGTTTCATATTGTTTGGTTAAAGAGTAATCAGTTCTATCTCTAAATATATATCTTACATTAATATTTGTAGTTATATTAATTTGGTCGTTAGAGATAGAGATTATATATAATATATGGTGTATGTATGGAAATGGAACAAAAGCATTATTCTATAAGGTAACTTTCAAACATTAATTTTCCTCAATATAATCTGAATATAGTCTAGTATGTTAAATATTAACCTTTTTAGTATTAAGAATATGGTAGACCACTATCAATCTGCACAAGGTTATTCCATGATAATTTTTAATTTTATTTGTCTTGAGATAATTCTGCCTTTAATTTCTCTCTGATCCTTGATGTTAGACAAAAAGAGGAGACCCATCTCATATGTCTGACTGAGATTACAATATAGGCCAGAATTTTTAGGGCTAAAAATAGTGCCGTGTATGTGGGAAAAATGGGTAGTATTGATATAAATCTCAGAGTAAAAATTGTCCTGCCTCCTTGGCTCATGATATTTCCCTAAATTTTGTTTAAAGCTTGATTTAAAATGCACTTTAAATCTGGGCAGAAAACACACCACTTTAGGTCCTATGATGAGTTTTGGATATAAAATGCTCTAGAAGAGACTCGACTACCCCTTCTACATTATCCAAAGTGCCAAAAGACCATTCTCCCAAAAGTGCATGCTTCAAAACTTTTTCCAAAGTTTAAACATTTAGAGTGAATTTAGAAGCACAGAGCAAATTTTAGCATTTTAGACTGCAAATGGGACTTTTGATATGGACTTTCAATAATAACAAAGAGTACATCAGACATTGAAAATGGGAAATACATTGCAAGTCAAAGTTAAAGAGTAACAAATGGCACAGAAATAGGGTCAAATTATAGAGGATTGTAACAACTGAAGGAGCCACCATGTGGATGGATTAAAAGGGAACATAATGCAATTTATGTTTCTGGAAACTATTAAATGGAGAACTAAGGAACTGGACTCATAAAGAGAAAATGGGAAATTATTGCAAAAATTCATGTTGATCATTGGAGTGAGAATGGAGACAGATTGAAGAATTGATTTAAAAGAGAAACTAAGAGCGATTATTTCACTACTGCTCTGCAGTTATTTGTATCTTGATGTGGAAATGTACTTAGTATAGGATTTGATTGAGATCAATATGTTGATGGTGCTGCTTATTACACATATAATTTTGGACAATTTATACAATATTTAAGGCCTCAATGACTTCATAAAAATGTGAAGATAATAATAAAGCACTAATTCATAGAATTTTAGATTTAGATAATAGAGTTTTTCACTATAACCATTCAAACATGGACAGTGGTATTATTTTTACTTCATCACTTTTTTGGAGGATCAGAGAAATTAACTTCATTAAGACAATATTAACTAAACAAAAAAAATGTACATATATATGCACAATATATATCTAAATAAGAAGGTTCTTAATAATCAAAAACAGCTTTAAGTACAGCATATGTCAGTATATGGAACTTGTATTCACTGTACGGCTGGAATTAAAATGATTTAAAGTTTGCTATAATCTATAAAACATTGGAAAGAACAGACATTTATGTAATGGTGTCATTAGGGCTCAGAGTTGGTGCTTTTCTGCCTTAACTACAATTGGATTCTTCAGAAACTTTTGAAAATAGAATTCCTGGGATAAAAGCCAAACCAATTAAATCAGAATATCTTTGAGTGGAATACAAGATTCTTTAGATCCCAGGTGATTCTAACACACAGTTTAAATTGATTACATTGCTCTAAGTATTCTAGATCAGCACTTTTCAAAATATAATGTGAGTAAAAATCACTTGGGTACCTGTGAAATACAAATTCTGACTGTGTAAACCTGTGTGCAGTCTGAAATTCTATATTTCCAATTAAATCTGGTGAATGTCTATAACTTACAGGTGGAGAAAACTGAATAGTAAAGATCTAGATGATAGACATCAGAGAAGTTGCTTCATAGTAGCAGGAAAACTTGCTAAAATTTGAGTCAAGCGTGGGGTTTGGGATGGTTGTGAGAATGGGGATTCCATTTCAGTTAAGTAGATCAGGATGAGCAAGGTACTGAGGAAGCATTGTGAACTACATGATTGATAAACAGCCTGATTTTTGAGGAGGAACAGAAAATAAAGCTGGGGCATGCAAGCTATTAAGACAAAACTGAGAACCAAAAAACTCAGAGATATATAGGTTTTTATTATTGATTTAGACAGAAACTTGAAGGGGGTCCTTGAAGCATGTCAAAATATGAGAGAACTGAGGTATTGAAAGGTATCTCTATAGACAGATTTTACATAGAGAGAGAGAGAGAGAAAGAGAGAGACAGAGAGAGAGAGAGTCATTTAGAACAAGTTGGAGTAAAAGAGGGGCAAAATACAGTCCTGCTCTGAGTGATGTACAGCACAGAGAAAAGTGTACAAATGGAAGCACATTTATTTAAAACAAACAACAAAAAAAGGTAGGGTGCACCCTGGGGGCCTAATGGTTTAGTACACTGGAGTTGCTCACATATACCTGGGGCCCAGAGACACAAGCGAGGTGAAGCACTATAAAACAAATACAAACAAAATCAAGTGTTTCTTTCTCCTCTTTTCCTGCCTGGCTGCCTATGCTCCTTCATTCCTGCCTGCATCTTTCCTTAAACACAACAGCAAAGCACAGCTGTAATAGTTATAATAAAGATTTTGTGTATGCTAAGTACTCTCCTAAATTCTCATTTTATCATAGTCCTATGATATAGGTGCTAAGTGTACAATTTTATTGTGTGAAGTCAAAACACAAATTTAGTATCTTGCCCAGGACTGTGATATCTAGAGCTGATTAATCTTCAAATATTCTATTTTTCGTCAGTTTTTCAAAAACATCAAGCAACTGTTCTTATTTTAAAAATACAAATTACAGTGCATATAGTTGTATATTCATGTACTGCTGAAAAGAGTTTAATTGCAAAATAAATAAGCTTTTTGAAATTTGTACAAATTCAGCAAAAAGGGCAGAAGAAATACTTTGTTTTCCTTAGTCTGTAAAACTACAAAATCCTGGGGTTTTTTAATGGGTTTATAGACAATGGTGTGGGGGGAAAAAAACTTTCTAAAGAATAACATCAACATTTTTAATAATGAACTTTTGATACCTATTAGTGCTGAAGCTTAAAGAATTATTTTTTAAATCAAATTTAGGACACCTATTTTTCTTGGGACATGATAGGCTTTTGCAAAACTTTACTTTTTTTGAGGAGCTTTATAGAAAAATAACTAAACTCCAAGAACCTGAGTTCAGCACCTGGGACCAGTGTGAAAAACCAAAATAAACAACTAAATGAATAAAGATGTTTCTTCCTCCTTAACTGCCTTCTCTCCCCAAATGTTTCTTCCTCCTCTCCCATCATTCCTCTATTAAAAAAAAATTGGAGTTGTTCAAATATTACCAGTCTAATTTTAGAATTTTTTTATCATCCACAAAAAAAACCCTAAAACAATTGTATCAACTCCAGCTCTAAGAAATAACTAGTCTACTTACTCTCTCATAGATTTGTTTTCTACTTACATAGATTTGTATATTTCATATGTATTATAATACAATATATATAGTCTTTATTTTTGACTGGCTTAGTACAACATTTTTGAGGTTTGTCCATGTTGTCAATGAATCTGTATTTCATTCCTTTTTACTATGGAATATTATTCCATTGTATGGCTATACCATATTAAGTTTACCTATACATCAATCAATAGAAATTAGAGTTCTCCACACATTTAAGCTACAATGAATAATATTGCAAGGGATATCTGTCAACAAGTTTTTGCCTGGCATGTTATTTTACTTCCTCTGATACCTGAATATGGACATTTGGGTTAAAAAGTAACTCCATGTACATTTTGAGTAACTACAAAAATGTTTCCCATATTGGTGGCACTATTTTACTTTCTCACCAGAAATATGTGAAGATTGTAATTTTTCTTTTCTTTCTTCCTTTTTTTTTTAATTTAAAATAAAGGTACAGGAAGGAATAAAGCTGAACAGACAGGAAGAGAGAGATGGAAGAGACATTTTGTTATTCATTTTATTTAGTTGTTCACACTGGTTTTCCTGTCAGCCCTGAGATGCCAACCCAGCTTGTTGGGATGCATGTGGACTGCACCCAGCTACTACTCTACCAGGGTGTGTCTCTAATTTGTCTACTTCTTTGCCAATAGTAGTTAATTGTCTTCTTGATTCTAGGGCATCTAGGGACTATCAAGTTATATTTTATCTGACCTTAATTTGTATTTTTCCAATGACTAATGATATTAGATTTTCAAATGATTATTGGTCATTTTCTTTTTATCTTTGGAAAAATGCCTATAACACTTTGTCTACTTTTTGAATTGGACTACTTTTCTTTTCATAATTCAGTTGCATTCCTTTCATGTTTTGGATACAATTCTCTTCTAGAAACATGATCTGTAAATATTTTCTTCCTGTGTTTTGTCTTTTTACTTCCTTAACAGTATCCGTTGAAGCACAGGAATTTTTAAATTGATAAAGTCCAACTCGTCAATCTCATTTATTATGTGTGCTTTTGGTGCCATTTCTAAGAAACTGTTACTTAATGCAATGTCACGGATTTATTCCTGTTTTTTTCTAAGACTTTTATATTTTTAGTTTACATTTAGGCAAACAATCCATCTTGAATTAATTTTTGTGTGTGGTATGGGATAAGGAGAACAACATGCAAATATGCTAATGGAATTATGCTAAAATATGAATTTATTGTTTTATTCAAGAGAAAGATTTGAAACATCTTAGCATCATAAAGAATCTGTCCTTAAATTCTCAGCATGTGTATACGGATCCAGGAATTTGATAGCACTCAGAATGAGATAATTATATTAGATAAACTTGGTGGGAAAATGTGTCCTAAGTACCAGGAATCCAACATTTTTTACAGGATTCCTATGTAAATAATTAGGAATTCCCTAAACTCTCTTTGAGTATCATTGATTAAAGTCAATGAATTTCTGCAAATAGTGAAAAGCTTAAGACATTTTAAAATATTTTTTGAAAAGCCTGATTAATGTTGAGAACTGTAAATACCTTGATGGTGAGAGTTGAGAATGATTATACTGCATGCCATATAATCGGATTACTTAATATAATGACACAAAGTGTTCCCCTATCTTCCTGAATTTTATCTCCAGTGGTTACACAGCAACAGTGTAACCAATATCACTTTCCTGTGCCATAACAATCCACAGACCATTCTGAATTTAGGAGACAGGGAAACAATTTTAGAAACATTCACAGAAACAATAGAACATTTAAGCATAAGGCACATAGTTTAAAAAAAAATCTTGCAGTTAATACAACTCTTATTAAAATGCAATTTTACCCTCTAAATATCGAGTTTATTGTTATATCCCTGTTTTCTACCTCTCTAGAGACCAAGTAGATGGTCTTAGCAGGCTGACCAGATTTGAGACAAAAACAGGAGGTTGGGATGGCAAAATGGGAAAAAGTTATGTGCTGGCAACTGAAGGGAGAGTAGGCGGCAGCGCAGCATGAGCAAGAGAGAGCAGAGAGATTAGTTTAACATAGAGTAACAGATTAGTAAAATAAAGTGATGATTTTGTGATGCTGATTGACAATCACATAGTAACATGTGTGGTCCAGTGGGACTTCTTAAAGAAGCTGATGCAAGGAATTTTGGCACCTTAGGTGAAACCCAAATTTGGTGCCCCTGCAAGTACCGCTTTAAATGTCCTGCCTACAACAAATGCTTCTTTAACCATCCCAGTACCAGAAATGCCCAATAAACCCCACAGTACCAGAAATAATCCCCATAGTACTTATCTGCAGCTCATCCGTGCTGCAGTGTTCTGCTCCCTTTGAAGAAATGGGTGCCCACGGAGTGGGTGGAATCCTCTTCCCATGTGGCTCCTGTTTCTTCAAAAGGGGATGGGAATAGCAGTAGTGACTGCCATCTCCTAATCCCCATTCAGTGCTGGCAAGGGCTGTCTGTAATGTGGGCAAAAGGGACAGTTGTTTTTAGACCCCATCAACAGAACTGGCCCGGGGCAACTCAACTGTCCCTTTCAGCCCATGCCAAAGATGTCCCTGGTTTATTAAAAATGGGATAAAATTGACATTTATATTAAAATGACCAGATGGTTGGGAAATATGAAAAAATGCTACTGTCCTTTTTAAAATGGTACATATGGTCAACCTAGGTCTTAGTCAAAAACAACATGCTGAAAATAGCTGTCTTGACAATTGTCATTTAACTAAAATCTGCAGGCTACTGATTTTTTGCAAAGCAACTTACTATTTCTCATTGCTTAAGGGATAAGTATGAAAAGGAAAACAGCCCTCTGCAAAGTTCCCCTCAATCAAAATGGTAACATCATGTATATAAAATCATGAGAGATTTCATTTATTCAAAAATTGTACAACATAAGCAAGGATAGATGTTAGTCTAAGGGCTGAGCAGGTGTAATGTTAAAGTGCATTTTGCCAGTAATAGAACAACTTGATTATTAAATTCTTCCTTCACTATAAGCAGCTTATACAGAAGTTTAGCAGGCTTTTCTTTCTTAAAATTATTAATTATTTTAACAAAAGTATGAAGAAAGTGATGACACTAGACCTGCCTGTTTAACAGATACTGTTTTAAAAATATATAATTATTTGAAACTTGGAAAAGGCAGAGTACAAGAAATTGTCATCAAACTTTGAGCTATATCTTTCTTGCAACTCACAAGGCCAAAAAACATCAGATGTTAGAGAACCAAAAATAAAGGTAAAAGGTAAATCAATATCTCTGAATTCCTCTCAGGATGATAAATTTAAGACAACATTTCTGAAAATCACATTGTAGGATTTTTAAGAAAATGCCTGACAGCTCTGATAATACTTGGAAGAGAAAATAAATGAAAAACATCCTCAGGAAACAGAGAGAGACAAATATGAAGTAGTGACTCAAGGGCAACATGAACTTACTGCCATCTGATTTTCTTCACAATAATACTTTTTTTGCTGATTATTATAAGAAATAAATGTCAATGAGACAATATGGCAGAAGTTGATTCTGCTAGGTTGGTAAAAATGTGAAAGATATTTTGTCTTTGAAAGTTTGGCTGAGAGTTTATAAATATGGTTTCTGGACACATTGAAAACAAATGAGCTTCAGGATAAGATGTTTCAAGGCATGTTTTATGATTTTTTGATCTGTGAGAATCAGGTATTTATTGTTTAACTGTCATGGTACCATTTATTGGGGAGGAGGGGGAAATCAAATCTTTAATTCAGCTTCATTAAAAAGAAAGAAATGGGGAAGTTTTGTGAGTGCTATATAGTATATAAAAAATATTTACAATAAAGGAATTTGAGTAGGGGTTTATAATGTGTGTCATACATCAGGATAGTCTATTTGAAGTAAAATGAATACATTGAGGAAACATGACCTTAAGCAATTTGAGAGGGATGGGAGGTTGAAAAGAAAGGTGGCATGGAAGATATTAAATCATGCTCCTGTCTTTCATTGCCAATTATATATTCAATTTCCAAGTCAATGTTCAATATATCATCAGAGCAATACATTACAATTCTAGGATGACTGTCATAATTATAATAATATCACTCTGATGTCATTTTACACTTCTAAGAGTCACGTATGAAAGTTTAGCCGTATTGAGAAATGTTTCTTGCATTTTTAAATAATGATTAATATTAAGCCAAACTAAAGAAACAACTCATTTTAAAAAGTAGAGATCATTTTCCAACTGTTACTTCATAGTGTATACTGGCATCATGCCAGGGAGACAGAAGGGAAAGCCCTGTAATAAAATATGTTTTAATAAATTATTAATTTTTTCATAGCCAGGCTAAAGATTTAGGAGGATGGCATTTTTGAACTAGGCCACAGGCTGATTGAGGTTAAAACTCTTCTTCTTTTCCCCAACTTTGCAGTATGGACAAGTCTTTGCTCTAGCTTATTGTAACTACAGTGTACAATCGATATTTAAATCCTGAAAGATCAGCAATAATGGGTGCAAACTGAACAAATCAATATTTAGCCTTTTGTGGACTATAACTTCTATCTTAGCCCCAATTACTCCATGGCACAAAGGTTGACTTTTAATGTCTTGGGTATTTGGAATCTCACTCAATTCAGTTTTTAAAGTTAAATAATACGTTTTGAGACACCTGTAGAGAAAGCTGTTGATAAAATTTATTCTTAAAACATGCTTAAATAGGTTCAGCTTTTTCCAAGATAACTTAGTAACAATATATTTCAATTATGACATATATAGTGGATTTTATTTTTATTAGAGGGGGGCACATGATTTTAAATTTCTGAAAATATATTTCCATGCAATGTCCTTCTACAATATTGTACAGCCACTGCATACATATTTGGCTAATTTACCTCTTCAGTATAAAAATTAATTATAAATCTGATTAAATATTAGCATTAAATTATTGCTAAATTTATTTAGTCATCATAGCATAAGTAACCAATCATGGTCATTTTTCTCTCTCAAATTCTATAAAAGTATTAAGGAGGTCAACATTCTGGGTGGAAAGCGTACTGTATTGAGAAATAGCAACTTTGAGACAATAATTCATCAGTGTGAGTTTTGTTCCCAAAGTCCAACCCTGTCTAATGCTAACAGAAAATTCCTCTACCTTCAGTAAATATGTAAGTTAGAACTTTACTATGAATACATATGAAGTAGCAATCATTTTTGTATGATTTCTAAGATGTGTGCATGTGTGAATGTGTGCATATCTGTTTGTGTCACTTCAGAATTTACAAGGAGGATGGAATGCTTTCAGTTGGAATAAGTACATTGAAGTTGATTTCTGCTTAAAATTTAGCAAAATATAAACAAGAAATTTGGGAAGGACTATAAAATTTGAAGAATAGCTAATATAGTCATCTGTTTTATGTTTTGCTTCATCTTTCCATTGTGAGACAAATTAAATGTATGATGGATATCATCACCACAATCAATTATAATGTCTCTTTTTGATCAGAAGAGCAAGAAAAAATAAATCTCTTGTGAGTGCAAAAAAGTAGGGAGAACTGTTTTCCTCTTTTTAAAAGTCACCTAGTTCACTCCAAAAATTGGCTACATTGCAGAACTCCAATGCCTTAGTGGAGAAGTAGCACAAGCACCCAAAAAAATCTGAGAGAAAAAGTGATCACTGTGTGTTCAGGAACAGAGAAAAGGGGCTCCATAGTGCAAATATTGTAAAGGTATTACCCATATTTTTCTCTCTTCTCTGTTCTCTACCCCAAGGTTAGGCCATATGTATGGAATTGCACAATAGTTTGCTACACTAACACATAGAGAGAATCTCATCTTTTTGTCTAGAGGAAACAAAACACATACATAGGCATGTACATATATACATGTGTACATGTACACGCACACTTCATAGAAGCTGCAGATTGTGGTGGAAATCCCACAAAGTAGGTGAGCTAGAAAAGGAAAAACAGGCAGTATAAATTCTAACCTCAGGCTAAATATCCATGTGCAGAACAGAACCCAGAAGCAGACACAGGGCTTGAAGTATGAACTATTACATAAATCATGGCCCAAGTCCCAGTTCATCCTCTGAGTTGCTCAGGTGACAGGCAGACTCAAAGTACAATGTAAACACAGAAAATTGAACTTATGTAGTCAGAAGTCAGTCTGACTTTTATTATGTACATGCTAAAATGAACAAAAATCAGTATTGTTCACTGGATTTAAGAAGACCCAATTTCTTAAATAAAATTTCTAAATGTCCAGGATGCAACCCAAAGATACTCAAATTATCAATACCAAGGTCGATCTGACCAAATTCTAAGGGAAAATATGATCAATAGATAATTCTAAAATGACACAGATATTGGAATTATGATGCAAAGCCATTAAAGAATTTATAATTATACTTTATGAGGTAAACATGAACACTCCTGAAGTTAAACCAAAGTTAGACATGCTTAAAAGATACACGGAAACCAGGAAACAGATGAAAATACAAATTTTAGAACAGAAAAATATATAATTGCTGAAATTAAAAATTTACTGGACAATCTAAACAGCGGAATAGAGACAACAGAGAGAAGATACAGTAAATTTAAAGACAGAAGAACAGAAATTATCCAGCATGAAAAAGACAAAGACAAAAAAGAGAAAAGAACTGAACAGAACCTTAGGGGCCAGTGAAAAATAATACCTAAATGTTTTTAATATTAAATGTTTAATATTTTTGACACTGGAGTTCCTGAAAGAATTGAAAAAAGTCCCAGAAAGAAGAAATTGTTTCATGAAGCATAATTACCTATACAGTGGTTCAAAGTGTCCCAAACTTGGTGAAAGATTTAAGAAACTTTGTGAATTTAAAATATGTAAGAATTTTAAAAGCATTTATACATATAGTGCTCTAAAATATAAGTAATATTAAAAATGGTTTAAATACAGAGAAATATAAAGGTTTATAATTAAACTCAAATATTTTAACATTTACTTCTCTGTTATTAATATAGCAGGAAGATAGAATATTAGTAAGGATATGGAAATCCTTAACAAACCCTTGAATAGCCAGAAAAGGGGTTGACAATCTATAATAGTTATAATAGTTACTACTTTCCTTTTAGCAAATAAGTTGCTAATCTATAGACTAGAAATTTACATACCTAGAACACCCCACTCAACAAAAGAAGAACAGATATTCTTCTGTGTTCAAGAAACAATCACCAAAATAGACCATTGTGGGCCGTAAACCAAATCTTGAGAAAAAGGACAGAATAGAAGCCATACAAAGTATATTTTCCGATATCACAATTAACAAAAATTTTGATAGTAGAGAGATATATGGGAAATCCCCAAATATGATGAAATTAAATAGTATATTCCTATATTATCAATAGTTTTAAGACAGTTTTAAATAAAAATATTTTATTCATTTTAATTGTTTTATTATTTACACTGCTACATGATTAGTAGCATAACTGAGCTCATACCTCAGTCTGTGTATAGTTCACATCACACCCACCACCAGAATTCCAGTGCCCTTTATACCACCTCGTTAACTCTTTCCTTCTCATGTCCCACATACCACTCTCACACACATAGCCACAGTTTTCCATCTTGTGAATTTTGTAGAGGTTTATATATTTTGTTTCTTTATATTACACATATGAGTTAAATCACCCTGTATTTTTCTTTTTCTTCCTGGCTTATTTTTCTTACTGTAGTCACCTCCAATTCCATCCAGTTTGTTGCAAAAGTTACAATTTCATCTTTTTTTAAAAGCTGCAAAGAATTCCATTGAGTATTTATACCACAACATTCTTCTTCAATCACCTGTTGACTAGCATTTAGACTGTTTCCATGTCTTGTCTAGTGTGCATTTTCAGGGGGGGCATAATTTTCTTCTGATTAAGATATATGCTTAGAGTGATATTATTAGATTGAATAATAGATCCATTTTTATTCTTTTGAGAAGTTGCCACTGTTTTCTAAAGATATTGTACTAATTTATATCCCCATTGAAGTGTAGGAGAGTTCCTTTTTTTACCACACCTCCTCCAACACTTGTTTCTAGTTTTTTTGCTATAGGCCATTCGAACTAGTATGAGGGGGTTTGATTTGTATTTTTCTGATGGTGAGTGCTGCAGAGCATTTTTTTCATGTGTCTATAGATCATCTGTATGTTTTCTCTGGACAGGTGTATGTTCAACTCTTCTGTCCATTTTTTTATGATCATCGACTTTTTTGTTGTCTATTTCTGTGAACTCTTTATATGTTTTGAAGATTAAGCTCCTGTCAGATGTATTTTGTACAAATATCTTCTTCCATTCAGTGGGTTGCCTTTTTGCTTTAGTGACAAAACTATATTTCTAATTGAGTGACTACCAGTATTTGTGGAATTTTGTTAAAGCAGTGTCAACAGGGAAATATTCAACAATATTAAAAATAATGCATTATAATAATTCTAAAAATGGTCTCTTCTACCACGAAGAACTAGAAAAATAGGCAATTTAAAGCAAATAAACAAAAGGAATAGAAAAATAAAGATAAGAACACAAATAACATATAAAACAAAATAAACAATGGAAACAAAATATGATTTTTAGAAAATATCAAGCAAATGTGAAAACCGCTCTGAAGATTGCCAAAAACAAATTAAATTTGATTTAATAATAAGTAAAAGAAAGGACATCACTACAAGTGCTAAAGGTTTAAAATAGAATATAAGAAAACAACAACCAATTGTATAAATCATTAGAAGAAATTAAGGATCTATTAGGCCCAAAATGTCTATATCTATAGGCCAGAAAACTGAAGTGGCAATACTACTCAAATTAATCTACAGAGGCTTATATCAGAATTCCACATTTGTTTATCATAAAAATTGACAATATGATTTCAAAAATCTCTTGGAAATTCAAGGGACCCAGAAAAGCCAAAATCTTGAAGAAAAAAACAAAGTTGAAAGATTCTACTTCCAATTTATAATTTTCTATTAAGCTACAGTAACCAAAACAATGTGGTACTGGCATAAGGGCAGACGAATAGATCATTGGAATATAATTGAGAACCAGAAATAGACTTTAACATTTATAGTAAATTGATTGCAACAAAAGTTCTAAGGCAAATCAATGAGGAAAGACAGTCTTTTCAAATAACTGTGTTGAGAAACTGGATATCTCCATGCAAAAGAATTAAGTTGAGCTCCTTCTACACAAAATTTCACGCAAAATAAATCATAGATTTAAATTTTAAACATAAAACTATAAACATCTTGGAAGAAAAGTATTTATTTATGTCCATATGGTAATCAAAACCTCAATTAAAAGGCACAAAGGACAAAAGAAAAAACAGATAATTTGAATATTATAATAACTACAATTGTTGTGCTTCAAGGATACCGCCAAGAAAGGAAAAAGACAGCCCATGTAATGGGAAAAATATGTGCAAATTACATAACTAACAATGGACTTATGTCTGGAATACATAAATTTTAAATAAAAAAGACAAGTGTAAAAATATGAATATATATTTATATATTTATCCAAGAAAATATACAAATGACTAAAAGCTATATGAAAGTTGTTTTATTATCATTGGTTATCAGAGAAATGTAATCACAATTAGAAACCACTTCATACTTACTAGGATGGTTATTATAAAATATTCAAACAAAATTCAGTTGTTGGTGAATATATGGAAAAATTGGAGTCATTCAACAAAGGTGGTAAAATGCGGCAAATGTTTTGGAAAATAGTTTGAAAGTTCTTCAAAATACTAAATATAAAATTATGGGGTGATAAAACTTTTCTAATATTTATTGAGTTCATGGCCACGCTGAAACCAACAGACCTGTACAGCTAAAATTCATGATTCGTATCTATGTGAAGTATATATCAATAATAGTCATATAAAAAAGAAACAGAAATCTATATGTACAGTCTATAGTAGCTTTATTTACTATCATGACAAACTGTAAACAACTCAAATATTGCTGAACTAGGAAATGAAAAAAACAAGAAAATAAATAAAACTAATCTAAAATGGAGGATACTATTTATACATGAAAACAGATGGCTGATTCTCAAATGCAATATGTTACATGATAAAACCAATCCCAAAAGTTAGAATATATTATGATTACACTTGTATCACATTCTGGAAAAAAGTTATAGTGATAAAGAGCAAGTTAGTGGTGACAAGGGTAATAGATCACAAAGTGTTAACTTCACAAGTCTTCAAAGGTGACTGTGTTTTGGGGTAGGGAGGTTGATGAAATTCTGCTATGTCTTGACTTTGTTGGTGATTAAATGACTGTGATGAGTTCAAAATTATCCAACTGCACTCCCAAAAGTTTATTAGAAATAAATTTAACAGTAATTTAATTTAAAAAGTGGTAAACTTTTTCAAGCTTGTATGTGCCAAGCATTCTCTTAGGTTCTTTAGTGTTGCTAGTCCTAATGATAATGATATGAGTTAAAGATTTATTCTCATGTTCATTTCACTAATGAAAAACTAAGGGTTTAAGAAACAGAGTCACAAAGCTGAAACTTGTTAGAGAAGGAGATTTGAACCCAACTATTGTGACAGTATGTATTTGACCTTCAGGCTGTTATAATAAAATACCAGAGTTCAGTAAACAGATAATGTTTATTTCTCACAGTTTGAGGTTGAGAAGCCAAGATCCAGGAGCTGCAGAATTGGTGTCTGCAAGGGCCTTCTTCCTCACTGATAGCTACCTTCTTGCTGTAACATCACATGTTAGAATTGGATGGGGGGCTTTCTAGGGCCTCTTTTATAAGGGTCTAAATCCATTTGAGGACTCTATCTGTATGAAAATCACCACCTAATACTATCACCTTGGGGGTTAGAATTTCAGCATATGAACTTTGAGGGACACAAAATTCAAGCCACGGCATATAGAAACAAGATTCTAAAGCTTTATGCATAATGTCTTTCCATATACTGTCTGTTCTCATATGTTCAGAAAAAAAAAAGTCTGTAAAGCTAGTAGGTTAAAATAATTTCTGCTTCCTCAATTTGCAGTTGTGTTAAGTCATTTAAAGAACCTGGAAAAGAATGCAAGTGACCTGACTGCATCAGAGTGCTTCTTTGTTCAACAAGCTGACACAGCTGTTCAGTGAAGAATAAACATCTGTTGATGTGGTGTTAAGGTCTATCCATTTTTTATCACACCTTATGATGGAAATTTTGTGAAAGTGTACAAATTCTAATTCATCAGTTGAGATACAATGGGTATAATCTGTGAATATTTTAAAGATCCTATATTTAAATCCATCAGAAAATATTATTTTTCTTAATTCAGAAATATTTCATGTCATAAAGCACACTGTCAGTGAAAAGTTCTTTGTAAAATAAACAGGTACAGACTAGTTTTTAATTTCAGATGTTTTGACAAACCTATATCACTGCAATTGTATTAATTACATAACTATTCTTAATTAGTTAAACAACACTAATAAATATAAAACACTATTTTCTCATGTTGGTTTACCAGTAATGAGATTAAAGATAATATTTATGACAGCAAATGTTAATGTTTTTAATCAGAATAAAATACATCATATTCCATCCTTATTAGACTGAATTAAATACACTTTATTTTGATTGTTCGTCTGAACCTCTGATTCCAACATAATTTTGGCATTTTAAACTGATTAGATATTTGGTATGTTTTAATCAGAATATATCAACACCTTCTTAACCAAATGTAAAAGAGAAAAATTAAAATGAAAATTTCAGAAATGATTTTTAAAAGAAATTTTGGATGTGGTATTTACCATCCCACATTTTTAATATTACCTAATTCTGATAAAGTTCAAATCTTGGAGGCAAATCATGCAAAAATAAGACAAATGTTAATTGGAATGTCTGATGTTTCTTTTCTTCCATAAATAAAATCATTCAGAATATGTCAGAAACCTCTTTTTCATCTTTGCATTTATATTCCGTTTTTAATTGATTTCAACAAGCTTCAATATTTGCCAGAAAAAGGGCATTGACTTGTAGAAGAGAAGTTTAGTAACTTATAGCCTATTTAAATAAGAGATGATAGTTTTTAAGGTGATATATTTTAAAATCAGCAGTAAGCAATTTTGAATTTCTCATCACTATGCATTTAATATTAGGGGATTATATTTGAGTGATGCTCCACTAACAACAATTCTATAAAATGCTTAAAAATAATTATTGTCTGGTTAATGCTAATTATATGACCAGTCAATGTTTCTTCTGTAGTGATTTTGTATATTACAAATCTTTTAAAAATAGCTCTCGCTTTTCAATGTTCCAATAATTTAACCATTGAATGAATCCATATATTGTATTATTTGCCAAAAGGACATATCTTTCTACTCAATGAAAGAAGACTGTGCCCCATTTATTACTTTATTGTTGGAATTCATATATTATAATTATTTTGTTAATTCAAAATCCTTTTTTAACTACTTATTTATTTTGTGACCATTTGGAATTTCTCAGGCAACTCAAGTAACAACCAAATATGCCATTGAGCCCATGGGAAATCTATCTTCAGATTTCATAAAATAGGAACAAAGTTATTAAAATAAATGAGATATTATCTATGAAATGACATTAACTTTATTATTGTTCTCTTTCTGTGATTACTAAAACCAGGTGGTATCTATTTACACTATATTGTCTCTTTTTTCCTGATTCAACGTATCACTGGTATCATTACATTTGATTTTGTGTTTACTCCATAAACCACTCTATAAGCCATTCAAGTGAAAATACTAGTGATATACAAAGAAGAGAAAAACAAAAGAAATATACAACTACTGAATGTTGGAGACAAAAGGAAGTTGTAGTTTAGTACAATTTCCTTCATAATAATCAACTCTTTTGCAGGATCCCTTTTGCCACAGTTTACTGATGGACATCATTTATATTTTGTTTTGCATTACAATTTCACATGGGAATAATTCACATTAGGGTTACTGAAAGACTCTGTTGTACATATTCTCCTAATACTCTGTAGTTGGAGCATAGAATGAATTTCTCTCTGCATTAATTATCCCCTAAATAGAATAAATTGGATATTTTTTGAAACTTGAGACTGTCTCATTCCAGGGGCCACAATTATCATTAAGTATAATGAATAGGAATCATAAAAATAAGTGCTGAGATATTTTTGATATGTCAAATAGTCTGATTTATATAGCAGTAAGAATATTGGCAACATAAAGAATTATCTCTCCTTGTAGTGGGAAATGTAGGGTTTAAAAGCAGCATTCTCTAGATTTCCTTTTATTAACAAAGATCTTCCAGACAAATAAAAGTCATGAGGGACCTTGGAATGCCCTGAGCCACACCCAGCAAGCCAGTTCCTGAGCACCAGAGTCCAAAATTTATTTTATTAATCTGGAAAGATTCATGGAATCCCTTCATCAGCCTAATGCTTGCACCAAGCAATAAGGAGGTGGAACCACAAAACTTCCCGAGGCTACTTCATAGATCAGGATTACTTCCTGAAAAATCCCTGCATTTCTTCTGTTTTCAAACTTTCTGGTGACCTCTAGTCCCTTCTAATTACAGACACTGGAAAGGGGATCTACCCAGAAGCCCCTTTTCAAGAGTGTAAGTCTAACCAGTCCCCAGCCTGAAGTGCGGCCCTATCTATCTCCAGTTTTTGCTTTCTTTCTCCTTCTTTTTCTCAAATAAACTTATAAAACTGCACTTGAATACATAAGGATTCTCTTTTGAATCGTTTGCTACTGAACCAACCCATGAGTTTTCTGCACAGAAACTCTTGGTACTGTGGCTTCTGGGCATGAGTTAGCCAGTGATGTTCCTTGACATCCATGAGTGTAATGACAGAATGGGGCACATTAACATTTAGGTTTTGTCCCAGTGTAAGTTTGTCTGCCCCTTTAACTGGCAGCATAATGGCTGCAAGAGCTCTGAAAAGGTGGCCAGCCTGCTGCAACCAGGTCAATCTGCTTTGACAGGTAAGCTACTGGTCTCCACCAAGGCCCAAATTCTTGAGTCAGTACCCCCAGAGCTAAGCCATTGTTCTCATGTACAAACAGGTTAAAGTCCCGTGCCACATCTGGCAGTCTCAAGGCTGGTACCTTATTGTGTTACGTCTTTATAGCTGTGAACACTTTTTCTTGTTCAGGTTCCCAAACAAGGGATGACTTCTCTCCTTTGAGGGTCTCATGTAGGGACTTTGCCAGCTCTGAAAACCCTGGGATCCATATGCAACAGAATCCTGCTGCTCCTAGGAATTCTTGGATCTGCTGCCAAGTAGTGGGAACTGGGATGGCACATACACTGCCTGCTTTCTCTCAGTCCCCAACCCCCATTTCCCTTGGGTGATTCAGAAACCTAGGTACTTGACTTCTTTTCAAGCATATTTGAGCCTTTTTCTTAGAGACCGGGTAGCTGGCTTCAGTCAGGATCTAATAAAGGCCCTTGCCCCTTCCCAGCACTGAGCTCAAGTGGGGCTAGCTAATAAGAGGTTGACAACAAATTGGAGTAGGACACACCCTAAATACTGACCTGGAAACTTGAACAGGTCAGATGCTAGTACCCTACTGAACAGGGTGGTGAGTTCTTGAACACTTGAGGCAGCCTGGTTCAAGTGAACTGTTCCTTAGCCCCCGTGTTTGGGTTCTCCCACTCAAAGGCAAATAGGGGCTGGCTACTGGGTACCAATTAAAGACATAAAAAGGCATCCTTCAAGTACAAACAAGTAAACCATTCTGCCTCTGATGGTATGAGCCCTAGTAGGGTATATGTGTTTGGCAGAGCCAAATGTAGGTTGGCAATTGCTTATTTCCCCTTTTGGAGGGTCCCACCTGAGGCCAGCTATTGAGGATCCCTTGTCTCATGGAGTGGTATCTGAATGACCGTGGTGGTGTGGACCCCTGATCAAGTGATCTCAGGCATCTGCCGAATGGCTCTGGAGAGTCTGGCTGGGGCTCTGGGGTTTGGGGTGGTGAGACTGAGGGCGGTGGCATGTCTGGGTCAGGTGGAGCACTGGGAATAGCCTGAGGGGTATATGGAGGTGGCATGTTCTGCAAAGGAACCTCCTCTGGATCTCCTTGGAAGATTGGTGGCCTCTTTCTTCTGAGGTATCTGTTTCCTTTCCTGTCTGATTAAAATCTTACACTGTCCTAGACCACTAATGCAGAGCTGGACCCTTGGAGGCTTAACTTGGGCAATTTCTAACCACTGGTCTATATATGGAAACTGATCAGGGTGGGCTGGGTCTCCTGTCACAACTTTGCAAATAGCCCTCACTGTGGAGAGATCTAAGGTCCCCTCTAATGACCATCCTGCCCCAAAGGCTGGCTACTCTAATTCACATGATTGGTGTAATTTTCAAGGGGCCAATTTGATACCACAATCACTTGCAAAACCCTTCTTAAAGTTTTTTGATAAACATTCATTTTGATACATTCATTTGATATATAACATTTTGATAAACAGTGTATTGAGAAGGATTACTTCCCATGATTGTGGACAATAGGTCCCTTCTAATGAACAGAAATGCAAGACAGACACAGGGAAACTTTCACTTTGTCCTTCTGGCTGCTCCCCTCTTGGGGATTGAGATGCGTCTTAGCTTTCAAGGGTATGTTAGTATAAACCCCTGATCCAGATTGACACTGCACGGAGGAATTAAATTTCTTCAGCTTCCCAAGTGTCCACAGGACCTTATGCCATATGAGGTCACCACAGAACCACATACTGGGACTCAAACAAACTCCATAGCTTTCACCATGCAGCAGAACATTCATTCTCACTTTCATACACCAATCAGTCCGAGTTTGACTTCCACCCAGGAAAGTCTCTATTCTCAGAGGCTACGAAGTGGCCTAAGGGGTGATCAAACCCTTCTTCCACCGTGAATCATGGTCCTAAACTCAGACTGGATCCCCGGGGACACTTACCAATCAGATGTCTAATCCTGAAAGCCTTTTTTCTCCTTTTTGAGTCCACCAGAATGCAAAAGGAATCCAATCCCACCGGGTCAATATAGCGTGGGAACCAGAAATTACCTGGTGTCACCGTCCCTCTACCTCAGGTCTGGGCAGGAGGACTCACTGTTTGCCCCCATCAGAAGTGGGAACAATGGGCCAGCATGGCTGATGGTCTTCCTGGTCAATGCACCAAATGTTATGGCAAAGCCTCCAGATGGTGAGAAGACTGATAACTGGGCACTTGAAAGCTAGAGAAAATAGACTTTATTGTAAGCACTGGTGCTGGCCCAGGGGTATTGCTACCTAAAGCTCAGCAACAGGGGGTTTAGGGGAGCTCTGTTTATACTCTGAGGTAATGATTCATCTCCTTGGCTATGTGTGGTTTCTACTGGCAACTCTTACCTGTTACGTATGCTGCAGAGTAGGGAGGCTATGCTTGCTTGTTCTTGGTCATGATAACAGGACAAAGATGTAGTCTCCATAGAACAGGATGTAGCTTCAGCCTCCATAATATGATAACAGGACATAGTTGCAGTCTCCATAGTACCATGGAAAATTCCTGGCAGACTAACTTTTGCATTGGGGTCAGGGAAAAGATCTTTTACCACATCATCATCATTATTCAGGAAATGCAAATCAAAATAACCATGAAATATCACTGCACAACTGTGAAAATGATTATTATCAAAAAAACTGGAAACAAGTGCTGGTGAGGATGTAAACAAACATCAACCTTCATACAATGTTGGTGGGAATATAAATTGGTGCAGTCATTATGGAAAGTAGTATGAAGATTCAAAAACTAAATAAAAGCAGTAATTCTGTATGATCCTGTTATCCCACTTCTGGATATTGATCCAAAGAAGACAAATACACTAATTTGAAGAGATATATGCACTCTCATGTTTACTGTAGTATTATTTACAATAGATAAGAGCAGGAAATAGCCTAAGTGCCCATTGATAGTTGAGTTGATAAAGAAGATGTGATGGATATACACTATGGAATACTACTACCCCTCTGTTAAACAATACATGAACAAACAAATACATAAATAACAAAATCCTAAAAAAGATGAAAAGATAATCCTTCCATTTGCAGCAACATGGATGAAATAGGAAATTATACTTAGTGAGATAAGTTAGAAGAAAGACAAATTATATGATTTTATTCAAAGGTAATACATAGGAAAAACAAACAGATGAGCCAAATAAAATAAAAACAGTCTCTTAGAACCAGAAGGGAATGGGAAGAGAGTTGGGTTAATCAGACAAAAGAGGTTGCTCCCATGGTGAAGGGTAGAATTGGACTGTGGTAAATGAAATGCATTTTATAATGGTGCACGCATTAATCCTATATGTTTTAATACAATGTTCGCTTGAATAAAATAAAAACAAATTGTGTTCCTGATAATCACCCTGATTATCAATATAATTGGCTCATGTAATTATTCTGTAGTATATAAAAGTTAAATTTCTGTTTACTTTAGCTTTTTCAATTATTCAAAAGAAATGTACTCTAAGCTCAGATTTCAACTCCAGGTTTGAGAATTGTTACTTATTGTTTTTAGTTTGGGGAGTAGTTTGGGTTACAGTTCAAATTACCTTATGCTCAATTTTTTAAGGGTTTGAGAAATTGCTGGAATATCTCCCTTGAAACTCTGAAACTTTCTCTCTGAAACAAAATCCTTTATTATGCTTTTCCAAATTAATTATAAAAGCTAAAATCAAATCTTACTTTTGTCCCCCACATTAATCCTAAGTAGATAGTTATTTTGTCCATATTAATGGGAACACAGCACTAGTGAGATTTAATTTCAAACTTTTGTAATTATAGCTAAAATTAAATTTTGCCATGGATGAATTGTCCATGTTCTAGATGAAAACAGATTAGGAGGAGTAGGAATTGAACCTCTAGGATGACTTATGTGATCTTTGATAATTAATTAAAATCAATATGTAGAAGCCTATATTTGGAAATTTAAGGAGTTTCCATGGAGGAATTTTTCAAATTCCCTTATAAGTTTAGGGTAAGGGGTACAGGAGTGGCAATGCTTTGAGAAAAGTTGGGAAACAACTTCATGATCATAAAGTACTGAAATGAAAGTACCTTTATCTTTTTGACTCTTGTTTACTTAATTAAAAACAGGATTAGGTGCTCTTCCTATTATGGAACAGAAATCTCATAAAGTTGAAAAACATGATTTTGATTTACCTAAATACTAATCAGCTGAGATGCCACTCTTAGGAATGAGGAAATTGGATAATTTATCCTTAAAATTGAAACTACAAAGGGAATTATACAAAAATAGGATAGGAAACCTGTCAACACTGAAGAATCTCTCTGAAGTATAAGAAAAACTAACAAATTTCTGGTTAAATCTTAAAACATGCATGTTTTAATGCTAATGGCAGGGTAGAAAAGGTTCAATGATTAAGTCCAATGACCCAAGCAACTAAGGGGTTTTCCTGGACTTTTAGCTTTTTTATAAAAGCTATGCCAGAAAACAGTGAATTACATAAATGTATCACACGATTAATAAGTCCAGCAGGGCATCTATTCCCTTACCTTGGCAGCCCTGTGTTTCCAAGTGCAAAATTGTAATGAAAAAGCAGCTGCACCCTTGTCCAGCCAGTTCTGATGTGTTCACATGTGTCTCCCTGGCAGTGACGATAACTGTAATGCGGAAAGATGTCCTCTAATGCCTTTCCTCTTGACCTCTATCCAGTCTTCCTGCACATCTTCATCCTGATTTTATCTTAAGAAAAAACATTTTTGGAGCTGCTAATGAGAAATTAAATACCCCCCCTCCCCTGCCAATAGATTAAATGCACTGAGTAACAAAAATGCTTAAGACTCAAGTTTTGCCTGTTCTCTGATAGCACTGTGCTGTTGTTTTTCTTTATAGGGATGGCAGAGAGTAGTCCTTCGTTTTGCTCATTCTATCCTAATACATATTTATGGTATATATGATGGATTTATTTAACTTTTGCTTTAATAATTTTTTATACTTTTTAGTTCAGATCCTTTAAAACTTCAGGCTGGCTGAGCCACCCTCTACTACCAGGCAGGCTAACCCTGAAATGAACTCAAAAATTAGATAAAGTGCTCTAAAAGTCCATTTATAAATCTGGTCATTTGTGAATATAGTCCTATATTAGGAAACCTGTTTTACACTCTTTTACCTGTTTGTTCACATTGTGAGTGCTCTACTTTTTCTCTGTTTTATCATTAATGAGAGTTATCAACTTAGTCTCCAAGCAAGTCTTCTCAGCATACACCTATACTAGAGTCTCCTATACTTTGCATTCACAGTGTTTCACAGCTTGGTTGGTTATATGAAAACTTTATCTCTAATTTCTCCTTGTTGTTTAATTAACATCTAATGCTGGCATTTTACTAAGCTTTTCATCTCTCTATCAGACTGTAAGTTGCACAATATATGTTTCTGTATTCTACCCATCTCATCTCTGTCCCTTCTGGTGATGAAATAAAACAGCGTCTAGGATATCACAGCTACTTAGGACTTTTTGTTATTTCAAATTTTGGTTTTCAGTTTAAGTATAAAAGAAAATTTCATTTTCTTGTTTATAATAGCTAGACATCTTGAATAACTTGATCAGAATTAGCAGATATATGATCAAAGAAAATCAAAGGAATAAAAGATGAAAAAAATCTGTATTGGGTAGCACTAACTGGGTGTCTGAAGCTATTTTGTTAGAGTGGATGATAATTCAGTCATCATCTGTCATTCCGAGAAAACAGGTTTATTCATTTTGTCCTAGAATATAGAAATAACATAATAGCTTCAACAACATTTTCTTAAATGAGAAGCAACATGTTAAAAGCCAAATACGCAACGGAAAGACCATGGCCTTCCATAATTATCATTGTCTACAATATGATCTAAATCATCAGTGTTACCACTATTAGGCCACTAATAATTGACATTTCATAGTCACAAATTTCCCTTGACAGAACAGCATGTCAGACATCTGTTACCACTGCACTCCACTGCTTCCGCATATTTATATTAACCTCCTTATTGACCTAATATCTGTCTTCTGTTTCCAGCCATGACATAAGGAGGCATTCTGAACTCCATTCTAATACTTATAGGGTCCACCATCATGTCAGGCAGGAAACGATGTCCTGAGAAACTATGCCCATCAGCTAGTTGGATCTTGTATTAGATTTTATGCTGCATAACTGGAATTTCACTCAAAAATCATTGAGCAGATTAGAAAGATTACTTTGCCCCTTTTGACTCTAGCAGAAGCAATAAACTTGAACGTTATGAAAAGGCTATGAATTGCTGGCCCTTGAGCTTAACAGTTGGAAATAACAAACGACCAGACTGACTGTTATGACAGTGTCCATCATTGAAAGTCCACAGGCTCACACATTCTTTCTGCAGTTTTACTTGCAGCGCACATCTTCCTTTGCAGTGTAAGAGACAGTTGAGTCAATGCTTGTCTTTGACTCCATAAGCCCCTTAGTTATACTAGCCAGTTAAAATACACCTCCCCAAATGGTTCTTTGTTCAGTTTTTCCTCTACCCTTTCCTGTGGTTTCTAAATGCTCTTTTCTTGCAATTGATTCCACTATACAGCTTTCATTTATCTTTCAAACTTTAGCATGTTGCTTTTATCAGCAGAAATGGAATATGATATCTATATTTTAAAAAGTAATCTATGGAATTTCCTTTTAGATATATGAATAAAATTCTTGGATAAGATTATCATTTTCTTAATCATTTGGCCACTCTTATGTTTGCCCAGAAGTGCATTTAATAAATGATACCTTCCTGTGCGCTTTCATTTCTTTTTTTTTAACCTATTGACCATTTTTGCATGCTAAAATGACTACACTCTCTTTAACCTTTTTCCTCATTTCTCAGCTATTCAGATTGTGTCAGAGGTGTATATTAAGCTTATGGTTTTATACTTAAGAATTTCCCTACTACATATTTCCCAGACTGCTTTATTCTTTATACTGGTCACATATAAAGATCAGTAACCAAAGTTCCTCAGATAATGGAAAAGTTTAAGAAGAGAGGGTTAAATGCTCTGGGTAAAATATGAGATGAGCAGATAGATCTTTATGGTTTAAGGCAGTTGTCTGTATTATGTACCCCTAAAATCTATGAAAGCTTTAGGATAAAGTTAGGGTGGGATGAGATGGAAAAATATTATAAATCTCCAAATAGAGACTGGAATTGGTAATTATTATCAATTTCCTTCCTACAGGAAAAATGAACACCCTTGTTTAGAAAACCACTGGGAAAATAAGTATCTACAACTTTGTGACAAGAAAGTGAATAGTACCAAGTAGATGTTATTTTTCTGCGTTAAATCAAACAAGGTAGGAAGGATCAAGATGAGTTATATTTAAAGAAGAAAATGAGACCCCTTTGGTGAGATAATGTAGTGACTTTTCCAATCATAGAAATTTAACAGAGGGTGAAATGGCTAATTATGAGAATTTGCTCAATTTTATGGGCTTTTTATAAAGAAAAGAAGAGTAAAAGAAGTAAAAGAAGCACTGATTTAAAAGCACTACTATTAATACATTTTATGAAATAAGATATCACTAGAAATTAATAGAGAACCGTGATGAATTGGTTTGACAGGGTAAATTACTCTTGATAAACTCCTACCTGAGAAGAACTAGGGAGGGACTAAAAAAATTATGCCATAAAAACCAAACTACAACTTTAGGGAGGTAACTCTTACCTCATTTTAAAGAGATAAAATTGAACACAGAGGTTTTAGGCAGTTCTTTAAGGTCAAAGATCTCTTAAGGTGGTAGAGCAAGCAAGACTATCTACCAATATTTTGCAGTTATCGATTACATTCACATCTTATAGTGATATAAACATATAAAGATTGATGGGTTGTGTTTTGTTTTGCTTCATATGCTTGTGTGCATGTGTTTATGTGTGTGTTTATATTAACTGTGGAATTAAAAGTTCTGAATCATGCTTTGGATTAAAATTTTGTAAACAAGAAAAGATGCGTACCTTAATGCTGTCATGGAATCAAGATCTTTTATTTTCTCTACACAGTCTAGGAAGTGTTAAGAGACAGGAAGATATTTTCCCATGCAGTATGTTATTAGGTGAACTGTCTTTGGAGACCAATATATATTTTTTATGCTTTCTCCAGAGAAAACATAATGATGCGGGATTTTCAGTTTGAACCATCCACACACAGCAGAAACAACAATAGTTTCCATCTGTGTAAACTAGACGATAAACAACTAAAATTATTGGAAACCAGGTACTATCCAGGTTTAAATCACCGGTAACGTAAGATTCTGTCATGTCTTGATAAACCGTTTGTTTAAAAGCAATAAACACAGCAACCTCAGATGAGAATTATGTCAGAAAGAGGAAGCTCAAAAGGATAAAATCAGACATAAAATCTGAAATCCTGAGCCATAAATGTACCTTATGTTAGCTGATGAATGTGCTCAAAGTAGAAGATGCCTTGTTACCTGCTCATTCTATAAAATTGCATATAGCTTTCTCAATCATGTACGTATAGGTAAGATTTTTATCCTTTTAATTTTATCTCAATCCTCGCTCCAGATGAACAAATGAATAGGGAAAACAATATATATGAGTTGCCCTGAAGGACCTGGGGGTAGACACAGCTTTCAGTGATAGATTTAAATGGCCATGAATTTACATTGACCTTACAGTGTCCCTGTTTATACTGAAGTACGCATACCATTTCCCCCTTTCCTGCCTTGATTAATGACTCTTCACTTCTTTTCTGTACTTTCTCCTTTCTTAACCTCCCTGTTGATAAGTGAGTTTCATTTGGAAAACAGACTGTCACAGTGGAGTTGGGGGTTACTTCCTGTTGGTCTTTGTTACTTGGAATTGCTAGTCCCATGGGTTTAGTTTTTACAGTGCCACAAATATTTCATCTTAGTGATGTAGGCCCTGTGACTAGGCCACATTGTCTATTATTTTAGATTGAGTGGCCCATGTTTCCTTTTTTGTATGGCACTTGAGTAACATTGTATGACTGCTGACCCTAAAGAAAATGAGATGTGCCTCCCACTAGACAAGAACTGAGCACCGAAACTTCTAAATAATGTTTAAATAGAAGTCAGTACACTAAATCTGCACTGTAAATCTATACATGATTTCTTAGTTCTTAAACTTAATTTTCCTGAAATGCCCCTTGTGCCAGTTTCACTTGTCTTGAGTCCTGGAAACTACAGTTTCTAAGTACTCTGGACTCTTCAAGCAAGTGAGGGGCACAGATCTAATTTTATCACAGAGTTAATGCTAAAAATTAAAACTCAAAACAAGACTCTAGTTTAGCAATATTCAAGTACTTAGTTGCAGCTGTTTTTCTCATGCAGAGCAGAAGCACTGCATCCCTCAGGTAAAACTTGAGGTTTCCGGTATTTTTCACAATCTGATAAAATGAATATGAACTGCAAAATCTTATTCCTTGAAGTAACGAGAATAACAAAGATGATCTGTACTTGTCTATGAAATCAGTCTCTCTTCCGCTCCTCTCCTCTTCTCTCCTTTCCTCTCCTCTCCTCCCCTGCCCTCCCCTCTCCTCTCCTCTCCTCACCCACCTCCACCCTCACTCCTCTGGAACATGGAGTAAAAAAACAAATCTCAATGACACAATTTATAATATTTTTTCCCATGATGCAGTCTATCATTATTTGGATGACTAAAAGCTTTAATTATTTACTTTTGGGAGTCCCTGAAACCATGTCATCACAAATAGTGAAGAATTTTCTGGGAAAGATTTGAAACACTTCCAGTTAAACTCTTGACTTAATATCTCAAGAAGGGAAAAAAAAAAAATGTCTCTACCACATATTTTATTAAACCCTTTAGGTCCTTTTACAAGAGAGGAAATACCAATTAACATATAATTTAGCAGAACAAAATATTATCCCATTTCAACCAGTACCCACTTCCTTGAAGTTTATTCAAGCATTAATAACCATTTAATGCAATTTAACTACACTGAGGTATCCGTTACATTAATATAATATATCCATCAGGAAATTAGTTTTGTTTCCACGAATTTTGTATTACAAGAAGGTCTTTATCATTTTATTCTGCATTATATGATGCTCGATTTCAACTTCTCAGTCTTTGCTACAGTAGATGATCAAAATGTTCCTAATGTTAAAAGAATACAATTACTTGATTTATTGAGCTACAAATGACAAATGCTTTATATGGAGAGAGATATATATTTGAGAGTTTAAATCGTTAGATGGGTCAGGATCATCAAAACTCATTAGGACTATAACACTGTGACTGCATTGACTACATTTTGGACACGGCTATCTATGATCCTTTAAAAAGAACACACATTGTGATGATTTCCATAAAGTACTATCTTCATGGTCTTAAGGCATATACATTGCTTTCAAGGATAGATTGTATTACCAGTATGTACAAATATATAAGTAGATACAGTTTTACATGCTTTAGCTCAAGAAGTCTCTGATCAAGGAACTTTGCTTCAATATGCAAGGAAAGCATAATCATATAATGCAATATATTAGAATATCAGATATTTAGAGGACCTTCTTTTGGACTTTTTTTGTTGTTGTCTTACAGTAAATGCTTAGAGAGTTAAAAGAGGCAATCTAAACAACTTGGTGTTTGTATCAGATCAAAGAGCTCTCAGTATCCAAGTTAATTTACTTCCTACAACCTAGTGAGTTCTCATCTAGTAATCCATCATATTTCCTGAATCCTTTGCAGTCTCTCCAATGCTTCTATAAGGTATCACACTATCTCCTTGCAGTAAGAAGGCTAATTCAAATGAGTCATATTTGTTCATTCACATAACATTGAATCTTTATCTGAGGATTTATGTTTTTGTATAATTATTATAATCTTATAATAACTTATCTAAGATTATATAACATTGGCTTAAAGATTGTCTCCAAATAGAAGATTTTGAAAGCAATAGTTTGGAAAGAAGAATAAAAGAAAGAGAAGCTCATAAAATCCTGCTAAGTGAATTTCGAGGTCATAATTTGGTTAATTCAAGAAAAATTCTTACTACTGATGAGGTCATAATTGTGTTTAGATGAAGAGAGAGAATCTAAAACTAGACATATATTCTGTGAATTTAAGCAAAGTAGACCAACCATATAGACAAATCTGATCCATTTTCTGCTCCAAAGTTGAGACATTATTTAAGAAACAGAATTTATTTCCTAAGTTTTCCTGTCTACATGTCCTAATTGATTCAGTTCAGGAGGCTACTCATAAACACTGTTCTGAATGCCAGAGGGCAAATAAGTATAAAAAAGATAAAGGCATTTTCCCAGGGATTTTTAGCTAAATCCATGTGAATAAATGTTATATGTCCTAAGCTATCTTTCCCTATTCCATATTTGTTATCTAGCTGCCATCTAATGAGATCATAAACATATGCTGCTTATCTATCTTACTGATACAACAGTTAGGAGAGGTCCTTGAGGAGTAATGCCTCAGAGAGAACAGATCGATAGTTTTAAATTCAGTGAGTATGGCTTTCTTCCCAGACAGAAAATATTAACTACAGAGGAGAATGGAGGGAGGAAGCTAAATATTTGCTTCAGCAGAAAAAGGACCTGGAAAGGACTTCTGATAAAAGTTGAGTTTAATCTGTGAGAGTTACTCTTTCCTTAGTGCTCATATCTCCTTCCCCCTCACCCCCAAGTCTCATATCTGGTTTCAGGCAAATATACAATTTCTTTCTTTCTTTTACTTTTTTTATGTGATTAGTATCTATCATATCTATAAGCAAACTCTCATACTCATGCACTAAACATTTACTAGACACCTATTATTTGCCAAACATTGTGCTATATGTTTGTCTTCTGATCCTTCTATCTTATAAACAACTTTTCATCTGCCTCCAGGCTTCCCTCAGTCCTGGGGATGTACTAGGAATCTAATGCTGAATCTGTATTATCCAAACTTCCTTTCCACCATTCCAGACTCTCTGGGGGCACTGTATGACCCAGAACACTCAACTCCAAAGTTATTCCTCATACTTGATAGATTTACTGGTTGTACAGAACTTAACTTAATGAAGCCTGAAAAAAGAAAATTATTTCTTATTCAATGAAAATAAGGTGTGGGTGACACTGAAAAATCCTCACCAAGGATATCTGCATTTAAAAATGAAAATGTCATTTCCTCAGATAATATATATATGTATATATATAATTTTGAATAGAAAAAGTCATGTGAGTGAATTTTTGAGAATGTAGTGAACAGTCTGCATGATTATATTCCAGTAATGCTCTTGTTACAGAGATCTCACATTCTTTTGCATTGATGTCTTCCTTCTTTCCTTCTTTCCTTCCTTCTTTACTTAAGGAAAATCTCTATGCAAGGAATCCCCAAGCAGACAAATGAAACCTGTTATTTTATTCAAATAACCTTTTGTTCTATGCAGTACATTAAATGACATCCAATGTTAAGCTACTAGTTTTCATATACAGGTGTTTGTGATTTATGCTTCTTTAGTTTAGAAAAATGAATAAGAGAAGGTTCCAAAGTAATCTGTGATTGTTTATGAAATGAGTCAGTTCTTCTCGTCACATTTATTGATAACAAAAAATTTTAGATGAGAAAAATAGGATGAAAAGATGATCACAACTCAAAATTGTCAGATATAAAACCCACTCATAACACATTTTAGTTTGAAAGAAATCATGTATTCAACAATGACTGCCCCATATTTTGATTTTAGCAATCATATTAAGATAAAAACAATCTCAGAAATACAGAGATACTGTCTCTTCATATTCTCCTTACTCTTTAACTGAGCAGATATTTGTTTTGCAGGCTTTAGCAATGTTTACTAATTTCTCTTACTACTTAGATACTTTTGCACTTTTTGAGTGTATTTCACAGATACACATTCAATACATACAATCCGTTGTTGCTCTCTGATTTCTAGTTGCTTCAACTAAAAGATATGTATCTGGGGAAAGAGAGGTTAGGTCTTGTCCTTGTTAATTCTTGTTAGATTATAATTTTCATAGTGTTGAACTAAAGATGTTCAACTAGTATTTAGTTTATAAACATAAGGTTCCTAACCCTAACAAAATGTGTGGGAATATGTACCCTCTTGTGTACTTTCAGTGAGAATATAAATCTATACAAACTTTCTAGAGGGGCATTTTGACACATGTTTCAAAACATAAAATATCCAAGCCCTTCAGCTTAGAGATGTATAACTAGAACAGTTTCTTGGGACCTTTCTCTGGACATCATTGTTCCCTGTACACTATCACTTCATTCTCCACCCTACCGTTTTTTTTTTTTTTTCAGTAAACTAAATCCCATCTTAAATGCAACATGCTATTAAAAGATATCCTTATCATAAATGTTAAGTGGTTTTATTATGAATTCCAAGAACTTTCATTTCATCACATCATAGCACTTATTTGCACAACTTGCCACCTCATGCCTCACAGGGTATATGTCATATTGCATAGACTTAGTAAATGTCCATATATTTAACGAGTAAATAAATGAATAAATGAATGAATGAATTGATGTGTTTAGACATACGGTTGCAGAATAATGACTTAGAAATATTTTTAAATTTGCATATCCAAAGAACAACTAAAAACAGAATGCTTCTTTTTCTCCCACCCTCCCCTCTTTTTTAAGGAGAAAATATTGTTAATTTCTTTTTTCTAAAAAATAATTCTACATCACAGCATTAAAACCTACCAATTGCCAAATATTTTTCCACAGACTCTCCTATTTCGTTAAAGGATTATTAAAATATAAAGCAAAATAAGCCTAATCTTATTTTCCCTTTATACAATTTCTGCATCAAGGAATGACCCATGTGCTTCCTTTCTGAAAATGTACATGGAGCTCTGGCAATAAAAAGAGCATAGATATAAGTTCTCCATTAGGAAAAATTGTATGACTGATAATGAACTATTCTCTGATCTCTAACTCCCTTATATCCATAATGTACTTTCATCCAAACAAGCTTGGATATATTCCTCAAGAACACTGTACAGTGGTATGACTAAGGAAAGAATCTTCTTGGATCACGTCACTCAAAAAAATAAATAAATAAAACAAAATCCTAACATTTTCTTTCTTCCAACTTTTTACCCTCTTAAAATCCTAATCATCTCATAAATAAGTAGTAAAGGCAAAGAAGGCAAGTAATCAGATCTGGGAGAAATTTCAAGAAAGTTTATTTGATCATTTAATTTTCAGTTTACTTTCTATATATAGAAAAATAATTTCTTTAAATTGTTACTATTTTCCTATAAGAATTTAGGGTTCCACTTTGTAATATATTTGCAATGTTAGTCTCTCATACCTCATGTACATTTATCCATATATGGACTGCATATTATATATATTTATAAATTTCAAACAACAGCTTATACTCGTCTCACCTAGTCTATTAATTTAAATGACTTGAGATCTATCCGGATACTTAGTGCTCATTTGGTACAAATATGCAAATACACAAGTGGTTAAATTAAATCACAGAGAGAATTTTTTGTGTCTTCTGCAAGGACTAAACACACCGAACAGAAGACACTGGAAACTGCCTGTTCACATTCAATCCAGGGCTCTCATCCCTACCCTCAAATTGCCTCTCATTTCAGTAAGTGTTACTTTAAAGTGCTGTTGATGACATTTTCTACCCTACCAACCCAGTAATCACTTATTCCTGAACTTATTCTCATAAAACTCCCAAGATCAAAAATAATATTTTCTGTTTTTTTATTATATGCCAAAAATATCACACAGAAGTCACATGTGAATGTGTGTGCATGCAGACACATAGACATCCTAGTACATTATTCCTGTCTAAAAGAGAGAAGATTAAAAAATACATCAAGTATTTGGCATGCAAATATTTCCTGTGAGTCTTTTATGCCATCTCTCCCCTTCCTTGGTGAGATTAATTGTGTGACAAATGACATAAGATGGTCTTATGAAATTTTGTCTGGACAATTTTTACTGCTAATGGATATTATAAATAATATGTTCCTTTCGTCAACTGCATTCTTCAGTAATCTAATTGTATCAAGCTAATGAGACCTGGGTTAGGAAATGTTCTGAGTTTCCCATGCCCCAGGTCAGGGAATGCTGAAAACATCTTTGAGCAGATGTGCTCATTCTCACAAGGATGGCAGCTGGAGCACATGGTCACTCCACAGAGCGCTGGCTTTGCGCCCTGTGCACTTGACCTTTTGCAAGAGGTAAAGAGCCTTCCTGTTGGTGAACTGCAAAATTGAGGAGAGAAGGAAGGCAGAGGGAGATAGCATTCTCCTTCTCATCCTCTGCCTCCAACCTTTCTTTTATAAATTGTTTGGCGGTTATAAATTGTGTGGCGGTTTCTCACCATTTTCTTCCCAGAGAAGATAGCTATAAATGTTGCCTTTTCAGAAATTAGCACGTGTGCTGGCATTTGTGAGTACTACAGGGGCCAGAGGGCCAAGGAAGGGCTGCAGGAGAATGAAACACCAGTTTCTCCAAATCAATACTGTTTACTCTACATTTACAAAGGTTGATGCAACACCACTCCGGGCTATTATAGATTTAAAATGCTTCAGACGATTTTATTTTATGGCTAGATGAGAGATATTTAAATAAAAAATTCCAACATACTCCAAAAGTGTCATATGTTATAACCTTCTCCCAAAAGCTTGAGGTTAGGAAGCGTGGGAGGCAGAGCTGAGAAATAATTACCTACATCCTCTGAATGATGTCATGTAAGGGCAAGATGACCTTAGGAGTTGGTTCTAATATTTGGTCTATTTCCAAAAACGAATAGATTATTTTTCCCCTTAATTGCTTTAATTTCTCCATTTAAATGCAGATGAGCAACATCATTTTCTTTCTCTTGTGTTTTGTTCATTTTTTTAACTACAGTACAACTAATTACTTCTCCATCGTTTCCAACGCTAAATACTGAGTGAGGAGTAGACACACACACACACACACACACACACACACACACACACACAAACACACACACATGTATGCTTCCTTTCATTCTTTGATTCAAGGGATCACAAATATTATAGTATATACTACCAGGGAACTTTTTTCTTCATTAATCCTCCTGGGGTTTTATTTAGGATGGTTCAAATGTCCCAAGAATGAGGACACTCAGTGATTTTCCAAGGATGTGATCAGTTCTCACGGTGAGCATTTTCCCTCTCTTTTCTCATATTTAACTCATTTTCTTTTTCCTCCTAGTCCTCTGTGCTGTCCTTTTGAATCCTGCCAAAGGATTCTGTGTCTCCTGAGGCGTTTACATCTTTCACATATTTGCAGACTGTTATCATGCTCTTCTTAGCAATCACTTAGCCAAGATATACATTACTTTGTGCTCTTAGAATCTCTTCATATAAATCAAGCCCTTGGTCCCCTAATCATTTTGTTATTCTTCTATAAAGTCACTCCAGTTTGGCTTTGTGTTCTGAGGTGACAAAAATTGGAGACAGATTTCCCTGTTTAGACTCAATTCTGTCATGTTGAGACACCATCACCTCCTACTCCTTAATATGAAGCTTTTTCATATACCAACTAACACAATACTCTCCTCAAACTGTTGGACTGTGTTTCTGTTACATCCTTTTCTCCTCAGAGGTCTAGTCTGGTAGGAACCTTGAAGCGCTTTATTTATTTATTTATTTATTTTGGGGGCAATTATGAGAATAGAAATTACATTTATTTTTTATACGACAGTGGAAGAAGACCAAGTCCCCACCCCAAATTTCCAAAGCATTTATTGGATCTATAGATTTTTCACATTCTTCTAAGGAGTTGCTGTTCAGAATAAAGCCAGGCATGAAAATTTCTAGGACCCTAAATGAAAGATTCTAGAAGAGGAAAGCAGGAGTTTATAATAACTGTGTCTTGCAGCTTCACCAAAAATGATTTGATATAGGCATTGAGTCAAAAATAATTTATTTTAAAAGACCTTGCTACATTTCAGGAAGAAAATCTAATGAAACCTGAATACTTATGAAGCTATTAAGAAGTATTTTCTCCCAAAAGTGTATCAGATGGCTACTCTTAAATTTTTCTTTCAGTGATTATCCTTTAGTTTCTTGGTTGGTGAAGGTATTTGGAACTGAGGGGCCTTGGAATCAATCTGGATGCAGAAACCGGGTGTGCATGTTAATCTGAGGGTCATTAACACCTCATATATGTCAGTTCTGAGAGATCTAGGGTGTGCCTGTGTTTGTACAGTCAACATTCATAACATTTCTTGGAAGTGCAGTTTTTGTTTTCTGTGGGTTTGGTTGGATATATTTTTCACATAGGCATTCTCACTCTCACTCTGAGTAATCACTTTTTAAAAAAAAATTTGGTTTTATTTTAATTCTTCTTTTCTGAATGCGTTGATTAGCAGTGATATGTAGTAGTTGGAAAGTCAGAAGAGAAGGCTTTCACCTTGTTCCATTGCTCTCTGGAGATGCTACAACTTAATCCTGATTCCTAATCTTCATCCACAGCAATTCTACAATATTTTAATATTTGTGGCATTTACAAACTCAGCTTGACTTCCTTAATCAAGGTGCGATAATCTTTCTCTTCTATTAACTTTAGGAAGAGTGCACTATCTCATTTTTCTCTTTAGTATTTGGCTTTCTATGCCACCTCCTAATTACCAACACCTTTAACAGTAATATTAAACATAAAAAGGTATAATATCAAATCATAGTACCAAACTAAGGGATTTATATTCAAATACATTAAAAAAAACTTAAGGAGTGTGATTTTACATTTAATTTATGCAAAGTTCCAGCCTTCCTGGCCCATGATTTCTTAACAAACAATAATTACTGGGAAAATACTCATTGAAAAAAAGTTCAAGACAGTTTAAATTTAATTTGTTAGAGAAAAGGCTGATTTTGGTCATTTTACTACTAAATTTGCTTTTTATGATATAGATCACTTTTATAATATCAAAAAAAAATAATACAAAAAGAAACCAAAGGAAACCTTAACTCCTCCTTGCAACAAGAAAACAAGCTCAGGTACTAAGTCATTTCTACATAGCTTTTCCTGTCATCAAGTCTTTAAAGTTCTTTCTACCTGAAATGCTGTTTCCTCAGAATCAAGCTTATTTGTCACTTTTGCTTCCATCACGTTATTACTAAAATGTTTTCTTCTTCATGAAGCCTTTTTGAGCAGCCATCCTAAAATTAGAGCATCATATAGGCACCTCCTATTTACCTTCTCTGCTTTATTTCTTTTTCTTTCTTTTCTATTGACAAGCCAGGAATTTTTAGCCTGCATCTCTCAATCCCAACAATTCTGCTAAAATATGTGTCCATAAAGACTCTCATTTTTATATCTTCAGAAACTATAATATCTTTAGCCCATAGTAGGCACTCATTAGAGTGAATGAAGTGAAAATAAAAAGTCAATAAACCATTAGATAGGACTTTGAGCTGAGGTGCAGGGAAAGGGGAGCCAAGCCAGGGAGTCATAAAATGGCACCAATCTGGTTTAAAATGCAGCTAGACGTTGTTCAGAATGCTCAGAATGGAACGCTGATGCTCAAAATTATGATTACAAAGCCAGGGAAGTTTAAAATATAGTTAATGATCATCCAAGAAGCTACGTGCTGATGGTCAGGGCTTCAGACTGTTGGAGAGGACAAAGGGAATAAATCATAAAATGGTGGCAGTTTGAAGTTCTCCAGTCAATTTAAAGAAGCCACTAGAAGGCCAATCAAGGACCTTATCCCACCTCAATAGTCACCAGGGAGGGGATAAGACAGAGAGTGAATGGTAGTGGGAATCTTTGAAAACCTCACGTCTCAAGCCTCTTGCTGCTGCTTTTTTTCCAGAATATCCTATTCCCCTGTCTATCCAGGAATGAACTTTATCCACTTCCTTCCTCCTAAATAAATACTTTTTGCACACTTCTTTGCTTGATCTCTCCTTTCTTTGCACAAGCTGTGCTCTGGAGCAAATTTTCTCTCCAGAGACAGAAGAATCCACAATGAGGACATAGAGGCATAAACCCCGCACACAGGTTTAATGAATTTTCAAGTCAATTGTTAACTTCTATGTGATAAAACGCACCATACTTAATGTCATGGCCACTAACGTTCTGTGAGAGAGAAAATCAAGTGTCTTAATTAGGAGCAGTTACACAAAAGTAATGTTTTCCAAATCTTCTCTGTGCTTCCAGCGCTAAATAAAAGCGTTCTTCTTCCATAAAGCCACTGCCAACTACTCTAGTCCATTCACATCCTTCCCTTCTTTACATTCACATTTTCAAGTTAATGATTTGAGATTTGTTTTGTGCTGAGCAGCACCCCAGTGTGAGTGAGATATAGTTAAGGAGAGAGATGCTCATAAGATAGTCTTGCTTAATCCAATTTTGCACTGGTCATATTTTCAAAATAATTTTATTTCCAATTTACATCCTCTGTTCTTTTTTTCCCTCCTGCACAAGTTACTATTGAACATGTAATATATTTTAATTAGTTATTATTTTTACTGCTGCTCTTCTACTAGAATGAAAAGCTTTCAATCCTACAGCATATAAGAGACAGTTAGGCACACACTAAGATTGTATCCTATCTTCCTTTGGTGTCATCTGAAAATACCAACAGAATCCTGTATTTGATGAGACCCAGCCTAAAACCACAAACCATTTTGAGTAGTTGAAGCTGGGAGTTAAAGGCAGGTAACTGGTTACATCATGATTTGGAAGAAGCTAAGATAACCAAGCTGGTAGTATGAAACCTAGAAAATTAACAACAGCTCGTATAGTTGAGCACCCGTCTTCGTTTGTTTCCTCTAGCTCCAGGCTGTGTTCATTGGAAGGAAGCTGTAGCTATTGGGGCTTTTCTAGGTGGAAATTAGTCACAGAAGAGACAATGTCATTGGAGGAGACACATATAAGATCGGAGAAGTAAAATCACTCTACTTTCCTAGTGTCTAGCCTACAAGCGCTCAGTAGTGCCCTTTTCTGGCAAAAAAAAAAATAGCCAAACGTTAGCCTAGAAACCCATCCTGCAGGAGTCAGGTTTTGCTGCGAAACAAAACGCTGCAGACCAAAGAGGGTGGGCAAGTGCCTATCAGAGCAAATGAAAACAACTGGTAAGGATAAACTTTTGACAAAACACATTTTCTTTTTAGGAAGCACTTTATTTTTGTTTAGTTGTTTGTATTGGTTGTTTGCTCCAGCCCTGGGTCTTGAACAAGGACCTTGGGATGTGTTCCCAGAATGTACTAGACTGCTAGGCCATCATGGCGTGCCTTCAAAACATTTTTGAATATTTAATCCAATGGAAATATTTTCAAATGAGGAATCTAGACACTTTCTGGAAACTAGGACTAGTGAGTGTTTTAACTATTAACTAGCAATTCAAACCTGGGTAAGACTTTGTAAGGAATTCTTTGGTACATGGTCAAACTAGATATTTGTATGTAGTCATGTTAGGATAAAGAGCAGGCTTGATTCAAAAAAGTGAGTTTGGAATTAGCAATAAAAGGGAGATGTTTATTTGAAAAACTATTATCAGAGTATAATGTAGAAATTAGAATTAATAAATATCCTCTAGTTTAATCTCTTCTGCCATTTTAGTAGATTTTAACATTTTTCAAGACACAAACCTGTTTATATTGGTATTTATATTTTCTATATAAGATGGATATGCAATAGATATAAAATGATTGTACTATTCCACCTATTTAGGTAAATTAGGAATAAAAACTAACTGTTCTTTATGCTCTTCTAAGTAGAAAAAGAATGTGTGTCTACAAGCCAGAGAAAGGAAACTTTATAATAAAAGATGACCCTTTGTCCATACAAAGTTTGGTTAGTATTTTTCAAACTGCTTAATACTGCTGACTAGACATCTTTATATGACAAACACCAGATGGAAAAATCCGTTGAGAGTCACCAGCCGAGGATGATTTCATTATAAAATGATCATTTACTCATAATTATCCAGAAAAACCCAAAACCCTACAGTGCTTTCATAATAAAATTTGTGTTACCAAAACATAGCAAGAGTAGACTTTTGCTAAAAGTGTACATTCAAATCTGTAGAAGAAAATGATTCTAATATGATAAACACATAAAATGCCTATCTGATTTTAAAATTGAATTTTTAATTTCCAGTAACGTATTTCACCATGATACTATTTGCAACTTTTCTCCTAAACTGCTGTTTACAAAAACACTGTATTAACACAGTTTTTCTGATTAACCAAACAACCAATAATCATTAAGACAAAGTAATTTACATTAAACTGAAGTAAAAGGCTTATTTTTTCTTTATAGCTGCATATAGCAAAAAAGAAACTTTGTTTTAAGAAACTGGGACTGAAAAAAAAAAAAAGTAAATGCCACTTTTAATGACCACACAGAATTTCTGGGTCTGTTCATGACATGTTTGCATTGTTATTTGGTAATAAACAAAATAAAAAGATCTGTCATTGAAACTGAAATTAGACAGATTTGTTAGATAAACTGCAACATTCTAAACTTTAGTACCGTACAAGTCAACAGCTTGAAGCAGCCCTGGTAGCCAGAGTCAGATTGTTTTTCAAAATAAGGACGATTAATAGCTAAAAATCATGACCTATGACTTTTGACATAAATTCTAAGAAGTGAAATGAAATTGCAAAAACTGGTGAAACCCTAAATTATTGTTAAAGAGCAGAAAAACCATCTACTACAATAATTGCATATATATATATAAATACATATGTATGTGTATACACACACACACACACATACACTTAGTTAGGGTCACAAATCTCATACCCAATGAATGTAGAGAGGCTTTCATCCCCACTGTACTTCTACAAAGTCTCAAATCGCTGACTCCCTAGCTAATGTACATTGTTTACAAGCATGATTTCCCTAGAAAATAGATCCTTATAAAATATAGAGACTTTGGTTCATCTGATATTTTAACAGCCCTTATTTAAAAGTCACTTTGTAAAAGGCATTAATTCATGATAGTGCAATTCTGAGTTTTCCTGAGGAACATATACTGATGACTTCCGATTATACATTAAACTACTTAAAATTAGAACATATCATAACATTTGGGCATATATATAATGTCATTGAAAGAAAAATGTGTATCTCTTAGCATAGACTGTGACCCTCAGTTGTAATTTATCCTATTATCACTACAAAAATGAGAATGATTTTATAACTTAATTATAAAATAATAGGATACATTATGATATAATAAAAATTCATATAATCAGAAGAACATAGTAGCTATATGTAACTATCAGAAACATGTCAAATCAGAAACTTTTTAATTGCTTTCAAACATGGTTCTGATAAAGCAATAACTAAATGAATACCTGTATACCAAGTGAGTTTGTGATAGAGTTGGCCCTTTTCACCACAATGTAAAAATGAAAATGCCAAATAGTATTTGTGGCACAGAAGCAGCTCATCAAACTGCACTTTTCAGAACCTTTAAGAAATAACAGCTACCATATTTTAAATTCTGGAGAAAAAAGATCCCAGGATGACAGAACTGATAACTACCAAGTCATATACTGATGAGTCAGATAAAAAACTTTCTGTAAAACAATAAAACATCCTTTTTTCATAAATCCCATAATCCTGACTGGAGCTTTGAAAAGAGACATGAACAGTAACTTTAGTTTCCAAAAGAAAAGTGAAATACACAACACACACGCACGTACTCACTCACTTGCACACATTCACTCAGTTCATATTCATGTTTCTGAGATTTTAATCTAAAACATGACTTGGCCTTTGAACTTCAAATACTATATCTTTTAATTGGTTGGTAGGGTTATAACACAACCTTGAAATGAGAACTTTAAGGGGAATTTCTATTTGTTGGCCTTTCATAAAATGTAATACTTTAGTCAGAAGAGCTTTAATGTTTCTCTTAGGAAAAGGAAGCAAAGGTTTTTTTCCATCATTGTTGTTAAATGTAAATGTGCATGCCATTCATATTTATTTTGAGATAATGAAATATTAGAAACTTCAGCATTTGCATATCACTTGATTTTCAATGTAACATAATATGGTAAGAAAATGGAGTGTTATCGTTTTCCTTCTGAAATCTACATGTAAAAAATATAGACACATACATATAAAATTAATAAACAGAATCCAAGGGAACATGTGGTTATCTACATTATAGATATGTCAACAAGAATTTGAGAGACTGAAAGTATATGAGTATGTATAAATCAATGCGTAGAACAAAATTTGCTAGGAGAAGATTGCTCTCAGAGATGAGAGTCATTTTCCCATCAGATGGTATACGGGCTTCAGGCTCAGAGTCGATTACATGAAGCGAGTATATGAAGTAGTTCTGGAACAAAACAATTACTTAAGGGTCATACTAGAGATAGGACTGCAAAACAGTCCTGTCAGACTCACATGCAGAGTTCAGGCAATCCAGTATTTGGCTTTGTGGGGGAAAACAACAGGAGATTCTTTAATTAATTAATTAATTAATTAATTGATTGATTGAGTTATCTGGAGAGAAATAGTAGGAAGACTAGTGTAGATAATGAACTAATGTATATATAAAGCTCAGATGATTCTATCAAGTGTTATGAAGTCATATACCAGCACCTTACTTGGTAAAGGTTAATGAATACTGCCAGTTGACCAGTATGACTAATACAAGTTCTATTGCCTGCTCAAGGGAGAGGCAGAAATAGACCTGTTGGTCAAAGTTTCAAAGACATCCATATAGACCAGCCTTTTTGTGTTCTTCCTCCTCTCTCTTCCCGCCTGCTTGTTTATTTGCCTTCATTCCTCTCTGCATATTTTCTTTTTAAAAAAATCTACTCATGGACAAAGCATAGTTAAAAGAATGTGTGTGTGTGTGCATGAAATAATTTAATAAGTTAAAGTAAATCAGAAAACTAAGGAAGAGGAAAATCTGAGTTAAGAGACATTTAAAGTACTAATTGAACTTGGTGGCTGAATATGAAGAAGTATGTATGGTGTTCAAAGTTTCAAAGGTAAAAGTTAGAGGAACTCAATTTAATGATAAAACTCTCAAACCTTGGGAGGAAGATGGTAACAGAGATAAAATAGAGTGAGATAAATCCCGTATTTCTTAGGAAGTGAGCAGAAATTGTCTCAAGTGGAAAATTAAGAAATAGTAATATAAATATACCTAGTATTAAGAAAAAACAAGAGAATAATAAAAACAATTGGTCAGAAAAATTTGTACCTAGAGATAAGAAAAAATGAAGTTAGTAACTGCTTTTCATTAGAAACCTTTGGTACTTTTTTGTCATTATGCACATGTAATCCTGATAAAATTTCAAAATTAAAATAAGACAAACTTCTTTGAGAGATCTATCCAGCTTTAGCTATCCAAGAAAAGTACTTTATTTTAAATCTGAAAAATATTTTACTAATCAAAAGCAGTCTTTTGTGAAATCAGTCATTACCACCAACTATACAGTATACACCATTTCAACTAGAAACGTTTCAGAATACAAAAGAGAATCTTAATTTAGGAACTCCAAATTTAGCTATGAGTTCAATCAAGTGTAATTTGTTTTAATGTTTGGATGCATGGTTGAAATGTCTCCTTATTTTTTCAACTCCTACTTGATATCTGTAACTTTTTTAGTAAAGAATTATATTATTTGAAATCATTTCACTGTACAAAGTTGGCTGCTCAGTTGCCAGAGAAGGCTGTGATGGTTCTGAAGGATGTGTGATAATTTCCAAAATTTTTAACTTGTGGATAAAAAGAATTTTTAAGATAGATCAGCCAACTTGGTCTAATAGGTCAAAATGTACTCCTTTAAAAGCTGCTAAATATGGAATTGAGTAAATACAAGCATTTTCCATATCTTGAATACATCCCTGCTATGCACTCTTTGAATCAGTAACATATATCAAGTGAATAGAACAAATTTTCAATTAAGCAGAATTTATGAACTCTGTGCCACATTTCTTTTTAAACAAGCAGGAAAACCAGCCATTGACTCAGGTTCTTGATGTACAATTAAGTACTTTAAGTCAAGGGTCAATATGAGCTCAGTCTGTATAAATGATTCCAAGATTCTTTGTCAGTTATTTGTCTAAAAAAGATGTGGATGTGACCAATTTCTCTCTAACGCTCTTGATTTCACCAATGGTTAGAACAAATGAGGTTCAAATTTGTATTGATCATAATATTCTATTATATGATTAATGAGGTCCTATTAATCCATTGCATGAGTATAGAATCTATATATGAGGTCTTGAGAATTTACAAAGTAAATCCCAGTTATATAAAAGTAGTGTTCTCCAGATAAAAGTTATCCAGGGCATTTTTGCACTAATTTAAGACTATGTTAGAAAAAATGTAATCTAATTGCATATTTGAAGTGAAAACATTTAAAAAGATAAATTTAAATGCTACTAAATATAAATTTATTTACTTAATCTTTGCATGTTTTATCTCACTTAATCTACCTCACAAGCTCCTGAGGTGGATATGATTTGAATATTGTGCATACTGGGGAAGGGTTACAAACTGTCTGCCATTAGATTTGAATTGAGGCCTTCTGGCTATAAAGTAACAATTTCTCCTTAATCTATCTCTATTGCCAAATATAACTGAAACCAAATTTTCTTAATAAAAATCTTTTTTTTTCACTTTAAGTTTAGAAGTCTATATAATGAAAATATAATATTGCTCATGTATATGACCTAAAATAAATGTGCAAATGTTGTTATAAAACTATAGAATCTTACAATATTGATTTATTTTGCATAAAAAACTTTCTCACAGAAATACAGCATATAGCATTCAGGTCTTTTTCTAAATATTGCCTTATGAGAGTGGTCTTCATAGAAAGTAATATATAAAATTTTAGCCATTTCCTGTTCTCTATCTTTTAATTGTTATTCTTTATAGTATTTAATACAATCTGCACATTAATTTTTTTGATTGTTTTGTTTGTTTTTTACTGTGTAGTTTGATATACTTTAAATACATCAGAGAGTGACTAACAACTTAGCTTGTCCTCAATAAATAGATTTTGAATGAATAAAAGATTTTAAATCTTATTTTACTACAGCAAATGCTTATTTTGAATTGAATAGCCACAGACAACACCTTTCAATCAAACCAGACATTGATACCAAGTGAAAATGGCCAGGAGAAAATGGAAGTCACCACAAGGTATTATAATTCTTGGGAAAAAACTCTGAAAAAGTATACCCCCACAAAGGCATAAAAAGAAGAATGAATAAGAAAGAATATTTATTCTAGATCCATGTATATTTCTGTACATTGTGGCTATGATAACCAGCAACAGTTTTGTATTGTCATGTGTATGTGAAAATGTAATCCAATTCTTCATAATGTTGGAAGAAGGACCTAGCTGAGCATAGGACTAATATTGATTATGTTTTAGTTCCCTTCCTATTTCTCACTTTGTTTTTTCAATTTTCTGTATTTTACACTTATCATTGAAGCTTTCTTACAATGTGGTCCTATACAATGCAAAACTTTATTCCATGTAATTCTTCCTTATAGTGCAATGCTTTGACTGTTTAAAATATTAAAATATTTATTTAATGTCTACAATAACAATATCTGTATGCAAGATAAGGCTACAAGGCTGCAGAGTTTTCATATGTATTATATAGCTCTAGTGCACGCAGGACATAATTTTTCACACAGTATAAACTAAAGCAGTTGAAAGGAACACTGTTTTATGGTAGGACTTTAAGTAGTATAAATGTAACTAAGATTTCTATTTCATCCCATTTGCCCAATTTTATCAACTGGTGAAATTTACTAGCTGATCACAGAGCTAAGAAAGAGTAATTATTATTATTAACAGCAAGAAGAGAGTTTCGGAGAAACTAAACAAAATGAAACACACTTTAAATTAATTTGATGTTGCTCTAGAGTCTGGAAAAGTAAGAGGTGTATATTTATGCTGGCTGAAAAATGAGACGAAACACTACAACCTTCCTCAGTCAACTGTATTATAAAACAGAATATGTATAGTAACATTAAGACGCTAATACATGCTACTTCAATTAAAATCACATTGTTATATGGAACCAAAATCCATAGCCTTACAGCAAAACAACGAAAGGTAAATAACTGAAATCTGCCAGAGTCAAGATGAAGAATTACATAGTGAGATTCATGAGAAGGTAGTTTTTCCCATTGAAAGTTGTAATTCCACTTCTACTGCAAGAAATGGAACTAAGTATGAGTATAGTACATACACATTGTGTGTTTGAATGCGTGCTGAATGTCATAGGCTTATGTCTCAAAGTTTCTGTTTGCATTAGGAAATCAGACTCCAGTTGAACTCCTAAACTCATGATTTACTCTTATCAGTTATGGGGTTTGGGGTGAACATTTAACATCTCTGTACCTTTGTTTATTCATATGCAAAAAAAAGAGAAGAAAATAGTTCTGACTGCCCATGGTTACTGGAAGAATTACATAAAAAGAATTACATAACAAAATCTACGAAAATTTCTAAAACTGACCTGACATATAGTAAAAACGCAAAAATGTTCAGTTAGCCTCAGTTTATTATTATCTATTATATATTATCCTCAGTCCGTCAACCTATTATGACTAATTTGTATACTCCATATTTTGGCTTCTTTCTTTTTTTTTATTTTTAGTGGTATTGGTGAATGAATGTGCTTTGGCCTTGACAACTTTGTTCTATTATATAGACATATGATTGGAAACTCCAGGAACATGTCATATCTACTTTTTTCTTCACACGTTTGTCTATATGGACATTCTTTTTCAGTAATCTCTTAGAACTGGCACTACAAACTAATTTTATTGGCATTAGATACATGGGTGACTCACTACTAATCATAGAGTGATAAAGTTTTAGAGGGATGGCAAATGTCTATTTTATATATTTTATTGTTAAATGTCCATTTATAACTAAGATATAATTGTTTCTACTAATCCTTTTTTTAAAAAATTCTTGACTAAACTTTTCTCATCTACTTTCAATTTCTATAGCTATTCACATTTCCAATATTCTACTGCTATTCTTTTTTTGCTTTTTTTAATTAATTTCTTTCAGTTTTCATTATTCCACACATATTGAATGAACACAACTATTATCCTATCAACCTATAATCAAGGCACTTCAATACTTTCCCACAGTTCTAATGAGAAATACCAAAATATTTAATTTACTCTACAATTCTCTGCACCCTTCAACTTGCTCTGGCTTCTTATAGTAACTGGACCCCCATTTTTTACTACTCTCACTAGCCCTCCTTCAATTGTTCTTGTATGCTGTGTTGGTTCATGCCACAAGATTCTGCAAGTACTTTTCCTTTCTTTGATTTCTCACTCAGTCTCTTTGCTCACATTCTACAAGATCATGTCCTATAATATAAGCAACGGAAATACTCTCTGCATTTCTCTTTTATATGCAGTACATTTACTTTATATTTTAATGTGTTTTAATTTATTAAAGAATTACAATTTGTAAAACACACTGCTGTTATAAGTACTCACTGAGAAAGAGAAAACACCACCAATAATAGTTTCAAGACTCCACGAATTGTCAGATGCATCCCAACTGGTGTCAAAATGAAAGAAATGCATCTTAATAATAATGAGTTATGATTTTCTTTAATTATCTAATTGGCACTGGTCTCCTCTATTAAACCTAAGCTCTATGAGGGCATAAATAGTGTCTATTCTTATATTGTCATTCTATATTCATCATGACATAATACCTGGCATGTACTTATAGTTAGAAAAATTGCATTGAATGTCTGACAATATATGCTAGACCACATGTCAATTGCTTTTCTCCTTTTACATGAAGTGGGAACACTTACATCTTTCTATCTATCTATGAAAATTTTTTTGTTTACTCCATATCGGCTAAATAATGCCTTTCATTTGGAAGATCTTTATTAGCTGCTTAATTTTTTTCCAAAATAATGTGGGGCAAATAAATAAGCAAATTAATATTCAGCACATCATAAATGTTAATAAATACATTCCAAATTTAAATGCATTCCTTTTTGGCCACACAAAATAACTTCTCATACTAAACATATTCAGAGAAGTCTTCACAATTTCCATGTATCTGTCAAATTGTATCATCATCTCCCTGGTCAAAGTTTTAAACGTTAACTTTTTTGTTTTTTGTCATGTACCTAATCTCACTCAGTCAAGAACTATGTTAAAGCATCTTTATTTTCTTAAAAGTATTGTCTTTTACTTGTCTCTTTCTCTCCACTACTCTCTAGCTTTATAAATGCTCAACATCTCACACTAAGATTTTTGAACGTCTTTTTTTTTTTTAATCTCAGCTATAGATAGCATCAATTCTCAACCATTCTTTCTACCAATTCTGTGAAATTCTGTGAATTCTGTGAAAACGTTCTTAGAAGTCAATTTTAAAATGCTATTTTTCCTACTGGAAACCATCCTTGATGTCTTATATCTAATTTCATAAAACCAAAACACCTCTTGCTAATTTGTAAAAATCTCCAAATGGTCTTTTCTCTTGGTAAACATCTTATATCTCACTAGTTAAAACAGCTTTTTAGCAACATATTACTCTAATTCATTTATCAATGTCCTTGTTCCTGCTATAACTGACGCTTTTTTCTTTCTTTTCAGTCTTAAAGGCACACATTTAAGTCTCTGTCCTGAAGTGACGTTTGCCTTCCATCATTCTCACATCAGTCTTCTCCAAATTTCCAGAAAATAACAACTGAAACTACGTCAAACTAAAAAGTTTCTGCACAGTGATAGAAACTGTCACTAAAATAAAAAGGAAACCCACTAAACTGGAGAAGATATTTGCTCAACATATATCAGACAACGACCTAATCTCCAAAATATATAAGGAGTTCACATACCTCAACAACAGTAAAACCAACAACCCACTAAAAAAATAGGAAGAAAAGTTGAATATATGAGTCGACATATTTCTAGAGAAGACACACAGATTACCAAGAGACACCTGGAAAAAAAAATGTTCTACATCACTCATCATCCAGAGGAATGAAAAACCACGGTGAAATATCACCTCACACCAATGAGAATGGCCTAATTCAAAAAGACTAGAAATGAATGTTGGCGAGGCTGTGATGAAAAAGGAGACTTCCTACATTGCTGATGGGAATGTAAAGTACTACAAACAGTTGGGAAAACAATATGGAGGTTACAAAAACAAACAAATAAACAAAAAACCTACCATATACCAGAGAATGAAAAACTAACACAGCCCAGTTTAAACTCTTCACAATATTTCTTTCAAAAATTATTCCATCAGCATTTCTCATCTCGGTCAATTACAAATTATCTTTCAAGTTACTTATTTCTAACAATTTTCCACTGTGTGTGACTCCACTCTTATTTTTCCTGACCAATAATGAATCAAGTGGCCAGTCTTATTAGCTGTGTCATAAAAAGAGACACAGAATTTCACCATGTCTACAGGCGCCATTCTGTCATAAGACACTCCAATCTTTCTCTTCACACTGGTCTCTGTATTCCAATCCTTGGCAAAGGGTTGGGGGAAAGGCAGAATTATTCTCAACAAAGCAGACCATGTACTCTTCAAAACGCTGTTAAGTTAGATAATACCACTCCTTTTTCCCAGTGTCTTCTGGGGACTCCCTAATTCACTCAGTAAGTCATTCACTCAAAGTTGTGAACTGTGTCCAAATAGATGTAGTGATAAAGTCCCCTCTGACTCAGTCCCACGTAGTTAGTTCCTCTTCACTAACTATTTCTGCTTATTTTGGCCTTCCTGTTTTTCCTCAAATTTACAAGTCAAATTCTAGCTCTTGGTCTTTTGTGTTTGCTTTGTGCCAAGCAACTTGGAATCTTTTTCTTGCTGCTGCCTACCACACCTTCTTTAGGTTTTTATTCAAATGTAAATTTCTTATCACCCTAAAATGGAAACATCCTCAACCATTCTCCTTAGCACCCTTCACAGGTTAGTTTTCTCTACAACCCTTGTCCCCATCTGTTATTCAATATTTCATTTTACTGTTTGTCCTCTCAACACCTGGCAATGCAAGCATGTTCAAAATGTTTTATTTATTGCCAAACATCCACCAGCATTGCAGGTACTCAAAGGTATCTGTTTGATAAATTAATGCACATGTACAGCTTTGCTTTCTTCTGAATTCCAAATCAGTATCTATTAGGTATGCCACTTGCTTCTCCAGTACCTCACAATATCTAACACATACTTATGGATAGCTATGTAAAACCTGTGATGACTGATTGCAATTAAACAAAAGTTCCTTGGAAAATCAGTGAAACCTAAGTTCCTTGGGATGTATGTGGACTCTCAGGCCTGAAATGGTGAATCAAACTGCTAATCCACAGGGTATATACCATTACTTGGATTTTAGATGTCAGACACTGCAAGAAAGTATAACACCAAAAAGCATTTCTCCAACTATAACTGCCAAATAAAAGGTAGAATTGAGTATTTATAATTTAATTTTTAAGGAATTTAAATTTTTTTTGTGTTTAACTTGTGAGCACTACTGAGAAAATAAAAAATGGCCAGATGAAAGGAATAGAAAACTCTTAGATTACAGAACACCTGGTCAGAGATCACAGAAATAAATAAGTTAAAAATAATTGCTAACATGTAAGTCATAAACACAAAAGTGTTTGTTACGGTATACTCTTCTGTTTGATTTTGCTGTAATGTCTTAAATATCTGATAGATCCAACCTAACTCATTTGATGTTCACAACAATTTAGAAGAAAGTACTATCTCAATATTACAGATAAGGAAAATGAAGCACAGAGAGTATGTGTATCTTACTCAAAAGTTGCAAAAACATAGTAAATGACAGGATTGGAAAACAATCTTAGACATTATGGATACAGAGAGAGCGAACTTAAATATCAAATTATATGAACATATACATGCACAAATGTGTCACTTCAATAGGTAAATAAAAGAGATGCTTATGCATGTTTTTAGCTGTAGGGTAATTGGCATTTTAGTAAGGACAGAAATGGGACAGAAATGGGCAGTGCATTACAGGACACTTTCCATTCATGGTTTCCATCCAGCATGTGATGAGTGTCCTCAGTGGTATCAGAGCTGAAAACCCTCTCAGATTTACAAATACTGGGAGAGAGTAAGCAGTGAAACCCCAAGGGTGAGAATTGGTCATCCCCCAACCTCCACCACCTATTTTAACTTTACATACTAGTTTTACTGATTTAAATCATTTATTTGATGAGGAAAACCAAAAACAAAAACAAAAAATAGCCTAGGCACTTTAAATGAAGTGCTCTAGAAAATACACTAAGTCAATTATATTGATATAACTCTTAGTCAATCTTTTCCTCATGCTTTATGAAGAAATGGTCTGAGAAAATATACAAGTCACCTTGAGTCATAATTTTTAAAAACTATGAAAGGCAAAGTCTTTTCATCTTCCCACATAAGGACTGCTCAATGGTAAATAATCCTTATATTTAGGAAACTCCTAAATGCCTCTATTGAGTTCACCCTGCTGCAATGAATTGCATTTCCTTCTCAATTTTTTATTGAGATGTAAAGACATATGCTGAACATTGCCCTTTCACACATGCCATACACACAGCACACTAATCTGTTCATCTAATGCAAATTCATATTCCTATGAGAACATTCTATAATTCATCATGCCTGTCTCAAAAATAGTTTATCAGAATAAAAGAATTATATCTGAAATTAAGCATCACTTCAATTAGGTGAGTGGCATCTGGAAAGAAATACACTTTCTTTAACAAACACCTCAAATGGTGCTTTAAGCAGATTGAGCTGACAGCTCTCACAAACTTAACTTCTCCAAGATTTACAATGGCATGGCTCCCCTTTTTAGCAGATTAGACCTTATGTCAAGGCTTCAAATTAAATACAAACTCTTTCTTCTTTCTCTGCAGAAGGAACAAGTTGGCCCCACATGCTTGTCATGGAGGCTGATAGGAAACAGAGAGCTCCCCGACCTGGAAGGGGTCACATGACTAAATCATCCGGGATAAATAGTCCACTCTACTTAAGATTTTATACAAAAAGACTGGTAAAACAGAGAGAATTTAAATATGTGAAAAAATTTTATACCCACGAAACTGATTGAGTGCCAAAATTTTACATTTCTGTGCTGTGGAAGCACTTTATGGGGAATGTGCATTTTATTCCATTTTTACGTGTTTGTTACAGGTCTGTTTTGCAAAGATTGCTTCAAGCCTGGGTAATAAAAATAAAAAATGCACACAAATGGCCATGATTAACGCATACAGCAATCTATTCTTCTATATGTATGAAATACATAATGTCCCTCCCTGGATATATCAAAACGGCAAAATGCATAGGTCGCTCTAGGTTTCACAAATTCTTTGTAACAACAAATCTTGCGGTGGAATTATTCTAAAAGTACTAGAACACAAAATTCTTACTTTTGTAGACCTATTTCTCCAAGAAAGCAATGAGTCCTTTTCTTATACATTACTCGGCATTAATTACTAGATTAAAAAATGGGCAGGAATCGCTTTTCCATAGGAATCTGAGAATGTACTATCCAAATGAAAATTTCTAAATCTGTTGTTAGGTTATCTTAACATGAATTGTAGTGTATTGATCATCATACTCTCTGGTTTTAGAGGACACTCTGATTACCAAAGCAGTGAGATACCTTTCAATGAAAGTGGAAACAAAATCTGAATGCCAAATATTATACAACCAGTGGGTGGTGTGGTGAATTTCCTGATGGACTATCACCTTGTCAAGGGTTTTAGTTTCAGGATGCATTTCTAAGTATGTTTTTGTGTTTGTTCACTATTAGAATAGAAGGAGCAGCTATGACCTTCCTTTATGAAAAATCTGAGGTATAGAAAAGTAAGTAGTGTAAAACAGTTTGAAGCGTGTTTGATTATCCAGTTTGGGGACTGAACACTTCTAGAAAAGAGTCTTTCATATGTGTTGTCATCAAAGATATATCTGTTTATTAATTGTCTCATAGAAATGATGGGGTTTTATGTATGTGTGTGAGTGTGTGTGCACATACATGCACCTGTGTGTGCACACACATAAAAGTATCATTTGGATGAGGGGAAAGCAGAAATTATTAAGAGAGCTATCTTTATAATGAACCAAAGAATGACAAATAGAAGAAATTCAATCTTGCAATTTTTTTCATTTGTTTGCTTTTATATGGAATGCTTTAAAAAATCTGAAAAGATAGTTTTTCTTTTTTAATTCTCTCAGTGGTACTTTGGGATTTTGACCTAAATTGTAATAAACTGGTATGTAAAGGAGAGAGATTAGAAAACAAGATACAGAAAAAGAAAGAGGCATTTAGTAGAATATCAAAATAAATTTCTTACCCAGGTTCTTACTTCTTTCAGATTCTTTTGGCTTTCATTTATAATTAAATTCAAGGTTTCCATAATCCCAGCTCCATAACTGGCAGCATATTAGAAAGGCTGTGCCAGTTGCCAATTTATTTTGCAGCTTCTCGGTTTGAAGTTACACATGGATTGGTATGGAAGGACTGATCTCTGTTAATAGCGTGGTCTAAATTCAACTTCACTTTTACAAATTATTGGATGGAAAGTAAGAAAATCAGGTTTGTTTTACTAGGGAAATTAATTTTTAAAAGACAATGTAAAATGTTTGGGAAAAATGAAAAGAATCCCGATTCATCTCAAAACATGCAATTTCATGAATATATACATACTTAGACACACACATACATTCTCTCTCTCTCTCTCTCTCTCTCTCTCTCTCTCTCTCTCTCTCTCTCTCTCTCTCTCTCTCTCTCTCTCTCTCTCTCTCTCTCTCTCTCTCTCTCTCTCTCCCTTTTAGGACAAATAATTGTGATCCATCTATGTATTAAATCAGCAAGAAAAAAGTCATCCTTTGGGATTACATCCATTTCCAAATGATTTCTGAACAAGTTACCTAAAAGTTCTTCCCAGTTACTGCAAGTTCTGTGATTATAACTCTCAGAAGTTCTGTGGATAATTATTTTCTGTGACTCCCCAGCCCGGCACTCTCCCAGTTCATCTTTTTTTCCATAACGATGGATCAGTTTTTCACATATAAACAAAAAATGGTTTAGAGGATCCATTTCAGTATTTCCCATACATTAAAATAACAGTGAAAGAAACTTAAACTTTACATTTAAGTTGAATAAATTCTAAGAATTTCCTCTTCACATTCCAATGAACTGAGTAGTAAAATGTAAAAGGATGTGTTCTAACAGAATTAAGAACAAGACATCAAGGAAAAGTCAGAAATCGTGAAGTTAAGAATGAGGCCCACCACCTGCTATTTCTGCCGGTTTTCCTTCAGCTTTTCCTCTATAATATAAAACTCTATATCCCATCAATACAATGCTCTGACAGAGAAATTATTGGCTAGGTAAATCTTAATTCTGGAACAGGTTCTCATTTGACACCTGCATCATTTCAATTCATTTTAGTTTGGTCAGTTTTTGCTTCCTTCAAGCCAGAATCAGTCTCTTAGAATTCTTATTATTGCCAAAAGTCTGTTGCTTCTAACTAGATAGACATCATCTGCTTGTTTACTAAAGGCGGTGAGTAATTGCTTCTTGGCCTTCATGGATGAGTCTCTATGAGTTTATCTATTTAATATAACTAATTTTATGAAAATGTTTCCTTGATATAATGTTATTATAATTATAATATATGATTATACCATACATAATATATTATGTGGAAAATTAGTTTTCCTTTTCCACCTATAAAATACCTTGATAATATATAGTGTTCAGTAATAATATTGTTTTATTTTCATAGCATATTTTTAAATGTTCTATAGTGTTCCACTTTAAAATAAATGCATTTTATTTCCCAATTTACAAATGGATGGACAAAAATACAAATCATTTCAATGCATTTACCAGAACAATACATTTTTAGGTACTATTATTAAGTGTGAAAGTCCTGAAGCAACTGGAGCCCCACTCCTAGTTCTTGCATCCTGCATGTGAGATTAGCATACACGACACAGCAGACAACAGATTAATTATTGAAACAATCAAGAGAGGCAGTACCTTCCTCAAGGTGACAAGAAAGGGGGGCCTGATTCCAGATGACACTGGCAACTGCGCCAATCTAGGTGTGAATTTTGTATAGGGAATCCCTTTGTTATCCCTCTCTGTTCCCTCCACAGAGGCAGTCCAGGAAATTCCCAAGCAGGCATTTCCAGGAAAGAGGAGATAATTTCTGAGGCTAGGCATTCCATTTACTAAGCACCCTTCTTACCCATAATCCACTCTGTTATAATGAGCTTAATGCATAGGTCCATATACAGTTTTGTGTTAAGCAGATTATAATGAGGCAAATTATACCAAGGTGGCTACAGCTGTCAATGCATCTGCACAGCCAGTTGGGTTAAGCTGGCTTGGCCAGAATGCCTTTTTGGTTCCATTTCTTGGCCACAAGAATGTATGTGCAGCTCTCCCATTGGTCAGAATTTTATCTGACCATTTCAGGATTTGGTCTAGCAAGATAACTCCCTTCCTTTTCTTTCTCTATTTTTTTTTTTTAACTCTGCTCCAGCCCCTCCCTAGGCTAACTTACCTAACACAATCAGAGTGACAAAATTTTCCATGTGTCAAAAATATTCAGATGTCAAATTTATTATATTCTGATTCTCAGATCTCAATCTCTCTTTCTCTCATATCTATCTGTCTATCTGTCATCTATCTATTTACTGCTACGGGTAAAATACCTTGGAGGAGTGCAAAGAAGTTAAATCCTATCCCCTTCCTTTTGCCATTACTTTTGCCCATACACTATGCAGCATTTTTCAAAATTCATTTTAAACACGTGTTATTTGGAAAGACAATTTCATTGTTTTAAATGAGTTGTCAAAATAAACAAGTGTATTCCCGTTTATATAATAGATTCTATTTTAAATAAGTTTTGTCAGAATTCAAGTAGCTATTTTAACAGCTCAGTTTGCAGGTAAGACAATATATCAATTTTCAGTTAACCAATTGATGATGGCCCTAATATCTGGAAAAGTGTGCTTTGGTTTCAATGCCACTAGGAAAAAAAAACGCCTTTCTCAGTTTGGAAAATTATAAAGAAGAGAATATTACCATAAAGTGAAAATAATATTTTGATGAAATATACTTCAAATAGCCAATGATAAAAGCAGATAATAAATGACGATAATAAAATGATGATGATAACAAAAACTTTTGGCAATAGATGTATTTGAATATTTTTGACAATAAGTAAATTTATTAGGCAAAGTATACTATTACAAGATTTCAAAATCACAGTACTTTTTTTATAAGTATTATTTCATTAGGTTCCTCACAGGAAGTGGGTGGGGACATTTAATGTGAGCTTTTTTAAAAAATGCAACACTTCAGGAAGAGTAGGAACTTGTGGCTAATAAGAGTGTGATGCCAATAACCCAGATGTGAGGTGGAAAAGGAATGGGGCTGCTCTTAGACCCCAGAGGCAGGGAGCTCTGTTTACATATGGACCCTGCTAAGAAATGTTAACCTCAGCACCTGGGACTCCTTCAGAGCACAAGCGCCCTTGTATTATTTTCCCCGTGTTCAATTCCTCGAGTGATCTATCACTTCTTCCCACTGATGATCCCACCTTAAGCCAGAGGGGAGGAACCCACTGATATCCATACAGGTCCTTGTCCTAGGTCTTATAGCACAGGGAAGAAGAAAAATGACTGGATCAGGAAGATCAAAAGAATATATAAGAACAGTTTATTCTAGACTCAGAGACATTTATATTCATAGATAATTTTAAGATCACTACGGTAATTTATTTTCTTTTAGCATTTGTATCTATTTGTTGATATAAGGACTCATTTTTATGCAAAACTCGTTACATAATCTCCTGAGAATTTTATACCTATTAACCATTAAAAACTTACCAGTGATTATATTTTATGATTTTCATTTTGATTATTCCCATTCAATAGAAGAAGAAACTGTGATATAGTGTAATCATATTACAAAGATAGATGTATAGTCAAAATTCTTAACTATTACATAATTAATCTGGTCCATGCTCTATGATGGGAGGCTCTTTGATTATTCCATTAGTAAGCAGAACCGATAGTTCAAAATATTACCTGCATTTTTCACTCTTAGATACAGCTATGCATATTTGTCACAATATTCACAGTACATAAAATGCAAAATATTTCAATTAACAAAATTTTCATCTTTTATGCGCCAGAGTTTCCACTAGGTAATATTATTAAAATACAGAGCACATTCAAAGTTTGAAAACTTATTTATAGGGGAGATATCAAATCCCATTGTAGTTATTTGTTTTAGCTATAAATGGGAATATATAAAATAAGTGGAAGGTACATACTTATACCAAAAAAAAATTGATATTTACCTAAAATTCAAACTTACCTGGATGTTCATTATTTTTATTTGTTAACCTGGCAACCACGACTACAAAGTAAATAGAGGTCTGACCCTTGGAGAACATTGAAAAAAAACCATCCCCACAGAGTATGATGAGCAAAGAGATCTATAGGTGTAAGTATAGATGTGCATTGAAGTACATATTTGGAAAAGAAAAAAGGAGTTTGATTCTGTGAGGAGGTTTCATGATGTTCAAAGACAGAAAATTTGACTGCAAATACAAGTTGGGGTCAGATATTTAAAGAATTTTACTGTCGGAAAGCGTCAATATGAATCATGGAGAGATTTTTAACTAGGGACAAGCTATTTGCATTTTAGAACCATCATTTTGAAGGCAGTGTGAAGGATTAACTGAAGTAAAAATGGGGAGACATTTTAGAAGCTCTTAGAATCACCAGAAACTCTTTGAAAGAAACTCTATAAAAAGCCTTGAATGAATATAAGTTAATTTACATGAAATATAACAAAAAACTTTTTTCTTTTCTATTTTTGTTCCCCTCTACATACAATTTCAGGCCACATACTGATGTATAGGTTTTTTACATTTTGTTTTGAATTTTTATCTCTCTCTGCCTTGCAAGGTTTGGAAACTTGCCTGTGGCAACTATCATGACCCCTGAACTTTCTTAGATCCATGAAGTAAAAGACAAATTGTCCCTTGATAAATGCACTTGGCCAAGATTCTTGGTGAGTGCCGTCTATTTGTGAGGCTATCCAGGGGCTACCACAGCAAAATGGGAATCTAAAACAAATGATCAAATATGTTGGCATAGTTTTATCTCTGTAATATTCTATATTAAATTTTTAAAGATGGCAGTAGAAAACCCTCCTCTAAAGGCATTTGTACTCTAGTCAAAGGGACCAAAACTGAATTTTCATCATTTAAACCTTGTCTGCTTGAATAGTCACCAAAGAGTATGTTATACTTAAATATAAAGCTACTCATAAGAAAAATATCTTAGGAAAAAAAAAAAAATCTCTTATATGAAAAGGTGGTCATTTTCTGTACTATTTATTTGTAATGGAGATAATCATTCAAACAAAACACATACCCTTCTTATAGTATTGATATAATTCCTGAAAGTCATAATTTAATGCAAAACACAGAAGTTTTTCCAAATCTTGGTGTATTTATTTAATATAATATTAATTTTCACTGTTGCTCTTTTAAAAGATACTGTCTTAAAAAGAACTGGAAATCTTTTAAGGTCTTATTTTTCATTTACAACAGAACATGATTTGAACAAGAAACAATATGAGACAAATGAATCAAAAGTGCTACATAATAGCAATAAAAACTCCATTGCATTTAATATAAAATGTGACTAAGAGAGAATTTTGTGTACTGAGCCTCTGTAGAAAGAACAAGGACATATCCGTTTTATACAGAAGAACAATAGACAAAATCAGATCAGATTGGTTGAAAATGAGTGATACCATACTGAATATATGAGCATTTCACACAAAAGAAAGAAAAAAACCCAAAACAATGGTCCACCTAATAATGACCTGCCCACTCATTAAAAGAAATAGGCAAAATAGGAACATATTTTGATGTGATTCCATAAAGAATGAACCCTTACTCTTGTTTGTCATGTAGCCCCATTTTTTATGTGATGAATAAAAACAGTAAAGATAGATTCTAAACTAACTACGGGGTGCTAACTTTCCTTCAATGGTAATTGTCTTAATGCCTGTTTTAATCAGTATTAACTACTAGCAATAACATGCTTTTAATTATGTTTTAAATGAGTCCTTTATTGGGCTGTTTTGGGAAGCAAATTAGTCAAAAGGAGCTGTTAATCAAAAACGTGTTACTGGCACAAAATAAATGTTCATTTAAGGAGCCATTTGAAATAAACCTGGCTCATTGCCTCTGACAACCTGCAAGGACACCGGGGCCTCCCGAGGATAACTCCTTCAGTACTTGCCCGGATACGCCTTGCTGCTCAGAAGTTATAAGGAGAAACATTAAGCAGCGTAGGTCATTCATCAGCTAACTTTTACTACTGTACTCAAGAAAATGAGCCTCCTAGGAACTTCACAGCAGATCTATTCGTTCATTAGCTAAGTAATATTGAGAGAGATGTTCCTGTCACTGTGAATGGAGAAATCTATTGCACTGAATTTTAGTGGTATCTTTTTTGTCTATGAGCTGTCTTTGCAAATTCCAAAGTATTTAGGTTGAAAAACTAGCATAATTATCTCTGAACATTTTTCGTATATATTCATTTCTTTTTATTGAATGATCTCTGACCAGAATATACCACTGGGCAAGATTATGTTTGATGTTGCTCTCTTGTCTTAGAACTGAGCTTTCTCACTATTATCCTTTATTAGTAAGATGCAAATTGAAATAAAACATTGGAAAAGATCTCAGAGCAGTTGTTTCCAAGGTTTACTTCCTTGGTATTAAAATAACTCAGTACTATGTAGGAAAAAAAAAATGTATTGTGGTTGTAGAAAGATTAATTTTAAAGTTTATGTGTATTTATTTGACTAATGTACTTGCCCCTAGGAATTTTGCTTACAGTCTAACATTACTTTTCATCCTACATCTTCGAAGGTTAAAACTACCGAAAGTTAAATGCCCCTTAGTGATTTTTTTTTCTGCCCCATGTAACATTTTTGGAAAACCAACTTTCAAAGTAGAATTTCTCCTACTGAAAGGATTATACATGTGGTCACTAAGTTGTTCCTGGTCACAAAGTCTGACAGGCAACAAGCAAAAATAACATCAAATATTTGTTCAACACATACATATACAAGTGTTTCTACATGTCAAACATTGAGCAAAGAGTGAGGTGCTACATAGGAAAGAGTGGCAGCTTTGCTCACTGAGCTATTCCATCTATTGTAGAGTTTAACCAGTTTCCTACTTTCTTAACATGCAACTAATCTAACAGAGAAGAGAAAGCTGAAATAGACTGTCTCAGGTGTCACCATCTGTGGTTATTATTTACAATTCCTGGGATTTATTAAGTCTTTTCACAGACTTTCCACCATGGATTTCTTTGCCTGTCTCCTTTGTTAGTTATTATTTTGTTTTAGTTTTTCTGTCTTTGAGAGAAAGGAAGAAGAATGAAATTTTCCCTCTGCCCCCAGATGTGGCCCATTTTGCTGCCTGGAAATGAAAGGCTGGGCTAACTGTATGTGGGTTAAAAACTTGGTAAGTCCCCCAACGGGGCTTCTAAAAGGAAATGGAAAACATGAGGGCTGATCTTGTCTGTTTCTTCATTCAGGATGTTTAAAGAAATCTAAGGCAAAGATATTCTAAAATGAGTTGAGGACATGAAGATGCAGTTTGATCAGGAAATAGAGCCTGAGATGTTTAAACTCCCTAAAGTGATTTCCCTAGTCAGATGAAGAGGAAAAAAAAAAATATCAGAAAAGTCACTCTAAAGGAAGAAAAAGCAGACAAGCCAAGACATTCTGGGGTTTGCTTGGCCTGTCCCAGAAATAACAGGCACAGCAGAATCCTATTAGTATATCCAAAATAGAGTGTAGGTGTAAAGAATGAAGTTTTTCATTTTAACAGTCATGCATCAGAGGCTACAATGTTGGTGAAACTAAGAAAGAAAGCGTGGAGGAGGCAAGGCATGCTGTGAATCTGCAGTTTTGCTCCCATAGAGATTAGAAATGAAAGACAGCCTTTAAACATCCTGAATGGGTTTATTATTACCTTATATCCTGACTGGTACCAGAAAAATGAGTTAATTGAGCTCATGCTGTGTATTAGTTTGGTACAAAGTGCTTTTATACACATTATTTCATTTAATTTTCCTCTTTGGGTAGCTCTTGTTTTTGTCCTCAGATCACAAAGGAAAAAGGATTGAAAGGATTAAGTGATTTCTCACTAATATCTCAGAGATAGGATTTGAACCCAAGTCTTAAACTAATATCTTAAAGTCATATCTTAGATAACAGCCTTGGAGAGTTGCCAGATCTACATTACACTTTAACAAGAGTTAGAAATGGACCTTCTTGTGTTTACTCTTCTGGAGTTTGTGGTTGTTCTCAAACAGTCTTTTATCTAAAAATATAGAAACTGCTGCTATATCATATACATGTTATCCCCTAAGTATTTCTGAACTGGATAGGCAAATGGATAAATGAGTAAATAAATACAGGTACCTACCAGTAGTTTGTATCTTTCTTATTCAATATACTCACTAAATATAATGATCATAACAGCCCTTAGGGTGTGTATGTGTGTGTGTGTCTCTGTGTGTGTGTGTGTGTGTGTCTGTCTGTGTGTAGTACAGTTTGCATTAAAAAGTTATTTTCTGCTGCTGTGGTCATTCATTATTTTCTGATTCCTTACAGTTATCCAGCACTTTTCTATAAAACTCGAGCGATGTAAATTTTCCTTTTTTTGGTTTTGTTTTATTTTATTATTGCTGGTGAGGCTTAGTTAACTTCTAAAAGAACACCTAATTATTAGATATCAAAGCCTAAATTTAAATCAAATATTCTTATCCAATTTTTTTTCCCTCACTATTAAAGCCCTCTCCAGTTACAGTTCTCAATAATCTGAACATTCTAGAAAATAAATGAGGCAAAGGTTCTCTTTTTCAAGCATGGTCTCCATTTATTAACTTGCTAATGTTGCAATGTGAATTTGAGTGATTTAAAAATCATTTCTGTATATAATGGACAATTAATATATCAAAGGATTATATACTTAATCTGTACCATAACAGCTATTTTAATGAAAATATATACTTCAATTTATGTTATGTCAATTTAAATCACATTCTCTACTGACTAATTGCTGTCATAAATGAAGTACTCCTATCATAAGATTTTTCTAATAATGGAACTCATTTCAAACTCCTCTCCCAGAAGGTGATGTTCAGATATGAAAAGAGAACATAAAACTCAAACCAGACAGATAAGAAATATGAAAAATAATCATAAAATTTTTATTTTCCTTCTTATTTTCACTGGTTCCAATTCTAACTTTCCCATGCATGTTCCTACCCTTATCCCTCTCCCTTTTAACTGTCAAAAACAGTGGGCAGGCAAAGGGCTTCCCAGCCCTTCTATGGCAATCCACTTCTGAGCAAAGGAAAACAGTTTGTTTTGTATTTTACCCGGTATTATCTAGTTGTTCAATTAATGCTTGACAATTGATTCAATATGAAAGAATTAAGAATTGATGTTCTGGTATATCATGGGTGAATTGGGAAATACTAATTATATTGAGTGCAAAAACCCCAAAACAAAACTATCAACTATGTATCCAGTAAGGAAAAACAAAATTAAACAATATAAGTTTAACTCAGCATTAAGAATAACTCAATTTTACTATGTATTTAAGTCTTTTGACATGCCGTTTCTCAATGTAATAAATTGTGAAGTATTGATAGCTTTTGAATTGCTTAATATTTTTATTTTTAAAGGCCCATTAACATATAAACTAAAATGCAGTTTAGAATATTATCTTTTCTTTGATATTTAAAAATTGATTATTTTTTGGAGGACCACTTGAACATATCAGCAGTAATGTCAGCATTGTGTAAGAAACGGATTTCTGCATTATGATGGAGATTGGCCACTTAGCTTCAGATGATTATTTTCTTCATTGAGTATTAGGCTTAGTGCCTCTCCAATGATCATCATGTGGCACAAGTCACAGTAAGAGGTTACTTCTACTACTACTCCATAACTAAAGGAGTTTCTAGTTAATGATATAACCAGTCCACCTGACTTAGACTTCTGGGATGGTAGAAATGTGATCTTTGCAATAAAAAGTACCAAGCTTCCTGTCAGTATCCTTTGAAACATGTATTTCAATCAGCACTGATGTTCACTTTATTCTGGCTTTAAAATATTATCAAATTCTGCTTCCTTCTGTTGTAGTAGAGAGTCAAATTGTTTTCACTGGAGGAAGAATACAGAAAAACCAGTGCTTAAGCCAATGTACATCTTAAATCAGAGCTACCCAGTATCCATTTTCATAGTCAAGTTGTGACACTGCCTTACTTGAGAGTTTTTATTAGAAGAATAATAGCTTTGGTTTTCAAAGTTACATGATTTTGCTATTTTGCACATCATTCAGAATGGAGCCAGATGTTAAAGAAATTTATTTGCGAAAATGCTATACACAGTATTTTTTTTTTTTTCAGGCTGTGTAATTTTTTTTTTCATTCTTTGAGACACTATTTGATACTTGTTGTTTTTAATAAACAATGATGGATTTGATGTCCTACAAAATAAGATTTAACTCTCAGGTATAGAGTTATTTCACAGATTTTCAAAGGAGATGATAGTACCTGAAAGAGGTGATCATGAGTTATACGGGGATTGAAAGAAATCTCATTCTTTTGATGAATAAAGTACATACATACATACAGCACATAATGTAGAGTGGATTAGCTAAAATATGTAATGACTTCTAGAGGGAATAATAATAAACATAAATTTAAGAAATATTTTTTAGAAGCATTTGAAGAGCAGGAGAAAAGTCAGTATATGATATAAAGTTCATAGCTATTAATTACATTATTTGCTTCTCACTTCTTGAATTTTATAAATGAAGACAACACTACTGCTTCAACATCCTTCATTTTAAACTTGTTTTTGCCATTTATGATCCAGGAAAAAAATCTCTCAACTACAAAGTATCCATAAATATATTCTTTTTTTTTATTTTTATGAAACATGGAGTTACATGAGATGTTTAGATACTGAAATGTTTTACTCTAGATACTTTAAAAGGTTGTTATATAATTGATATATAAGAATATGCAAGTTTAAGGTTATATCATATTAATTTGATACATTTCTACTTGCAATATGATTGCCACTCTAGCATTAGTGAATACCTGCCTCATGTCACATAATTATCATTTCTGATTTGTGGTGATAACAATTAGGATCTAAACTCTGAGTAACTTGGAAGTCGGTGATATAATAATGTTGTCTATAATTACTATGTTGTTCGTTAAACCACCAGTATTTATTCATCTACTTCTTGCAAGTTTTTACCCTTTAATAAAACCCCCCACCCCCAGCTAGTAACCACTATTCTACTCCCTTTTCATGAGTTCAACGTTTTAAGACTTCATATATAAGTAAAGTAACATCGAGCACGTCTTTGATGTATCTTATTTCATAATGCCTTCAAATTCTATCCATGCTGTCACATTTGACAGGATTTCCTATTTATTTTTAACTAAATATTATTACATTGTAGGTGTGTGCATGTGTGTGTATAATTAAGCTTCTATCACCTCTAGGAATAATCAAATCTCCTCAAGTAAAAAGCCTATAAAGGGAAAAATGCACATCACTTTGAAGATACCGGCAGTTTATCCTAATTTTAAAAATGAAAAAAGCATTGAATTCTAATCTAAATGATAAAAGAAAAAATAATGTTTTAATTTATGTGTAGCAGAAATCTTAAATAGCATAAAATGCATAAAATAGAAAGTGTTATAATTTCTCATAATTTCTGTTTTAAGTTAAAATATGTCATTATGAAAAAAATACCAAACTTACCACATCAAGACTATTTCCCTGATTCAAGGAAAAGAGGCATTGGGGTGGGGGTAATTCAGAGTAAAACACTGAACTCTTTCTATTCTGAGTCCATATTTTACTCCAATATATATGCTAATCCTCTCTCTCCACATATTTATGTATTATGAATATCAGAGTCTATATTAAATGTAATGTGTATGTGTATATTATGAATAATATATGTATATGTAGGTATATACATATATTATATATGAGAGAGAGAATCGACATTTGTAAATAGTAACTTTAAGGCAACCATGACTTCATCTTTACATTCACACTCTTCACCTGTTATATAAAATCTCTATATAATAAACAAACTATTTAAAAAGAAAGAAAAAAAAGATTGTTTCTGGACTGTAAAAGAAAAACTAAGATGAGATGCTTATATGGGAAAGTACAAACATTGTAATTCTTAAAGTCTGAAACTATCAAAGGTCAATGTTTTATTTAAAATATAAAAACCATTTACATGAAAATCTGTTTAAAAATTCTAAAAACTAAAGAAATGCACAGTTATCTCTGGACTTATTTAAAAATAAAATATTTATATTTTTTATTCTATTCTATATGTACATTTACATGTACACATATGTATATATGATGAACAACATACATCACACCAGAAAATTATTATATATTTAGTAAATATTTTTGATAATGTTAGAAATTTAAATCAGGAAAAATGTATTCTGTGGTACCAATACACATTTTGTGCTTCTTAAAGCACCAATTTTTAAAATAGATTTTTGTTAAAAGAAAGTGTTTTAAGAGATGATTTCTTAAATCATTACTATCATAGAGCTAATATACAAAAATTATTCACGGAAATGCTTTTTGTAAAAAAAAAACAAAAACAAAATATAACACGATAATTAAAGCCTCTGTGTGAATTTTTAATAATTTATCTATTCTCATGATCTTGGAATCATATATATTACATTTTTAAGATTTCAAATTCATATGGTGATCTAAAATATGCTGATATATATTTCATAGTGGCACTATCTGCTTAATAATTTCCAAGTAATTCAGTTATTAAAAATAAATCATGAGTAGGCTCAAGTAGGAAATTGACTCATCATGTTACAGACCATGCATGTCAGAAAATATTTTTAAAAAATTCACTTATAATGTCACTTTGTAGAATTTTACGCTATTCATTGAAGTTTTCTTACTAAAGCACATTTTTCCTTTGTCTTCATGTCTTTTTATTATTTTATTGGCTTATGTAAATACCAGAACTGGAAAGACAAAATGACACTTATTCTTCTGAATTATATAATCTTCCATCAAAAATTCTTAATTCAAATACATTTCGGGCTATCTTTTGAGTTTTTATTGTTGTACAATAAATAAATGAAAAACATTTTGAGAAGAGACGCTACTTGTTTAATTTACCTTGGTTTGAATGGGAACTTTCTCTATGACTAGCTGTATGTTTAAAGGAAAAGAAGGGTGTTAAGAAGGGAGACTAGAGTAGAAATATTTTCTGCAGTATTCAAAAATGAAAGCAAAGTTATCATTCATACCTTTTTAATTTTTTTCTTTTCAAGGAAATGATATGCTTTTGAAATAGTATTCTGTATATTTTATGATTATAATTATACTCATTAAAAAATTTAAATCTTGTGAGCTACTCCATTTTTTTGAAGATCATATTGTTAGCGGCTTCTCAGCTAAAAATTAAAGTATTTTTTTCAAAAACCAGAAAGAAATATATTTTAATCACTGTCATTTACCTAGCCGAAATTATCTCCCTATCTTCTTTATGCATACTTTATTCATGTTTTATGTATTCTTCAAATAAAAGAATCACCTAAAAAATAGGCATTTACTTTTTATCCCCAAATACACGCTGTTGTGAAGAATGAAAACATCTACCAAATTCATAATGCAAAGAACAGAATTAAAGAACTGCAATGAGTCAATAATTTTGATGATTTTTTGAAGACCAAAACAGATAAACATATTACTGTAAAATAAACCAGAGTTGATACAGCTGAAAATGTTCACAAGAGAAGGTTATAGTGAAGATGAGACTGTGACAACTAGAAAGTAAGAAATCTATATCCAAAAAGACAGGAACTTTATTTTGTAAGATGGAGACAGATGAGCATGTTTAACAGTGATGGGAAGGATTATGGTGCAAAAGCACGTCCATATAAACAGAATAGAAACTGAAAAACTAGTGAAGATATATGCAACTGCACAAATGGGTGCAGAGAATATAAATAGCAGGGTTCACCAGGCTTGCATTTCAATGTATGTGTGATGAAAAGCTGGTAAAATTGATATTGGCAAGAATATTCTGAAAATGTTGACTCAAGAGAACGAAAATGAATAAGCTATGTGTGATGGGGGAAAAAGAAAGAAGAGTTGATAGATTTGGACAAAGTAAAAGGTTAATGAACTGGAAGTTTTGTGTGTGTCACTGAAGAATATAGCAAAGGAGCAATGGAAATGCAATAGAGACGACTTCGGGACATTTTTAATCAAATATGAAGGCTCTTGTTTAAATTTTATGATATCCTCTAGTAATTAAATAGGGAAACTATGGTTCAATATTATAGAATGCATGATGAAATTGAACTCACACAGAAGTAGAAAAGAAATTCCAGACTGATAGTTTGGTCAAATTTTTGAAATATAATATATATAGTAAATGAGAACAGGAAGTCAAGAGGCTCTTAGTTGAATGTTTTTAGGAGGAAAGAGGGGAAAATGTTTCATCAAGAATCTGGACATCCTTAGCTATAGAATGGAAAAGACAATTTTTTCATATTAAAAATTATAATGAGAAAGTGATCAAAAGTACAAACAAGAGTGCCCAAGATGAATCAGATAAAAATATGACAAATTTTTAAACATTTAATATACTATGCAGTAGCTGATTCTTCACAGAATATATAAGGTGATAATATCATAGATAATATATAGTTTTTCAATGTCTATAAAATTAAAAATGATATGTTATAAAAATTCAACAGTATAAAGTGAAATATATTGACTGAAATGTGGCTAAGTATGAAGAGGAGAATATGGAAATAGGTAAGAGTGTAGTGGAAAATGTTTTAAAAGTAAAGGTTTGAAATGTGACAAAATATAGCTATAGTTATCAGAAGAATTAAAAATAGTGACAGAGTTAGCCAAACTTGAAGCAAGTAATGCAAAAGAAACATTTTACTTTATTTCCTAATCTCTATATAAATAAGGACTGATATTAATCAACAAATATTCAGAGGTAAAAGAACAATATTTAGAAATAATTTTATAATAAACAGAAAAAGAAATGATAGCAGAAAACTCTAAAGTTTTAACATTTGAACATATGAAGGTGACTTGGTGTGATAGTGAATATTACTTTAGTATATTTTTTTAGTCCTTGGCCATTTGTTTATAATCTATTTGTTTATACTCTAGTGTAAAGATAACATAATCTTTATTTCCTAGTTCCTTGAAATGTTCTGACTCTATTTTAGCTATTGCAAGACATTTTCCCTGGGATCTGTCCATGAAGACTACTCGAAAGTCAGAAGTGGGAAGGAGAATGACTAAGTAATTGATCAATGATTGAAGTTACACAAAAGCTCCACATTTCATAATTGCCTATTTTACTTTAGATAAAATTCAAGGTATAAAGCCATATTTCATAAATTCCTAAATAATTATGTCCTATCTGCTTTTGATACTGTGCTTCTCAGTAGATTCATTTGGAAAATGATTATCTATGCTGCTGACAATTCCCAAATTCTACGCATACTACAGTGATCTATAGTAATTTTTAAGTAGCAGAAATTTTATGGTGTAGTTAAAGTTGAACTAGTTATAAATTTTCAGTTGAATAACTTGGCTCAAATATCAGTTAGTAGAGAGCAGAGTGGTGACATGTTGTTAACTCAAATTCCCTTGCATTATTTTGCTGTTATTCTTTGTATGGAAATGTTGGTTTTGATGATGGCACATAGAGTCCCTTCTCTGTGATAGAAATTAATTTTTATACTCTCTTCCAAGAGAAGTATGAAATCATTATTCTAAGACCTCACCTGTGCATTTGAACCTCAAGCAGAAATAGAGTATGAGAGTACTGCACATGCTTTCAAGGATGCAATTAACACCATTCCTATTTGTACTGCATGTCACATGGACACATTAAAAGATTTTATTGTTTTGCAGATAAAGATTGTTTGAGGCATCCAATGTTCATCTTGAATTATTCATGAAATATCATTATTTATTCATTAGTTTCCTAGCAATCTTGCTTTGCCCAAGTACCTATACTCTTTGTTTATTATATGAAGATGTGCAAGGATATTAGCCTTCTATGTGCTTCATGGTATTAAAGGGCAACTTCTAACCATTTAACATAGCATGGACACTTAGAGACAGGACTCACTAGTAAAGAAAATAAGATATAGGATACTAATTGAATATAAAATCAAACATGTTTGTACTAATGGATGAAAATTCCAGTGACTCATAATTAATAGAATTTATTTAAAATCTAACATGGGTCTTTGAAACAACTCTAGTATTGAAGAGACTCAAAATATAAGTTTTGGAGAATGACCATATTGAAAAGTTTTATCTTACATCTAAAGGCTCTCAAGTAATACTTTATCAACTTGTTGAATTGAGAGTAGAATAAAAATTCCCTGAGAAGAATATAGTATTAGGAGGAACAGTTGGTCAAGCAATAGTCTATAGGAATGAGGATTTATGCAGTGAGAAGGAACAAGGTAAAAACAGAACTATAGGAAATTATGTAAGAAGGAACTCAAATATGTGCAATGATATCCCTATTTATGAGAATAAGAATGACTTCTGAATGACTCAGATAGATCTAAGCAAAAGAGGCTAGAGATGGAAAATGACATATTTTCTATACTTAACCCTTTTTAAAGGGGAAAGATAGTTGCTCCATTATACTAAGAAAACAATTATAAAATAAGACTGTATTTCATACACCAGGTATATCATTAACTTAAACATAGAGGATGTAAATGTATACTTATGAATAAATAGCATTTTATATCTATCATGCAGCATTGAAATCTAAACTAGAAATACTGAAAACACATTATTTCAGAATAAAAGAATAAAAATATTAAGAAAATAAAATAGAAAGATCTGAGCCTAAAAGATGATGTGGGGTTTCTGTTGTTGTTGTTTTAGCTCATAGATATTGAGTAGAGTGGAAAGCAGAGGTGTATTGGAAAATATTTCTGATCTCAATAATAATGACAATTAGATTTTAAACATGTAAAGGGTTAGGATGTAGACTTTGGGCCCACAGTGAAAATAAATTCAATCAAGTCAAGGAGATAAGCTAACATTAAAATTTCCTAGATTAAAGTGTCAAATAAAAATTAAAGTAATTTTCATTCACTACCTTGAGGAGAGAACAAAAATACTTTTACAGTTTACCTTACATTCCAAGATATAGAAGAAGTTTTACCCCAGAGTATGCCAGTTTAAAATACAGTTATAAAATTAATATAACAGAGACCCAAGCTGGCAATACCTCTTGGGTTCTGAATTTATTTCCTGTGACTATTATAAAAAAATTACAACACTGAGTGGCTTAAAAATATAGAAATGTGTTGTCTAACAGTTTAGAAGTTTGAAATCAAAGCATTGTCTGTATATGTGTGGGTTTATTTCTGTGCTCTCCTTTCTGTGCCTTTGATCTATGTGCCATGATTTTTTTCAATACCATGCTTTTTTGATTACTATCACTTGCAGTATAGTTTGAAATCAGGGAGCATGAAATGTCCATCTATTTTCTTTTATCTCAGGATTATATTTGCTATTCAGGGTCTTTTGTAGTTCTGAATAAATTTTGTGACTTTTTTTTTTTTTTTGCTCGTTTCTTTGAGCAGTATTATTGGAATTTTTGTGGGACTGAAATGAATCTGTATATATTGCTTCAGGTAATACTGCAGTTTTAATGATGTTAATTCATTTGATCCAGGAGCACAAAATATCTTTTCCTTTCTTTGCGTCTTGCTTTTTTTTCAACAAGTAATATATGACAAAAGAGGCAAGAACTTACAATGAAGCAAGAAAAACCTCTTCAATAAATGGTAGTGGGATAACTGGACAACCTCTTGCAAAAGCATGAAAATAGACCACATAAATAAAATTAAAATTAATAATAAATGAAATTAAAAAATAAAACAAAATGTCATAAATAAAATTAAAAAAAAACTAAAATGGAACAAAGACTTGTATTTAAGATCTGAAACATAAAATCCCAGAAGAAAACATAGGTGATACACTCTTCAACATAGATCTTAGAGATATCTCTAGTGATTTGACTCCGAAGACAAGAGAAATAAAAACCAAAATAAATAAATGAGACTTGTCAAACTAGAAAGCCTCTGCACAGTGAAAAAAACTATCATGCAAATGATCTGGTTGGAAGATGCATAGCTCTTAATGAATGGTAGAATATGTTTTCAAATCATGCATCTAAACAGGGGTGAATATTAAAAAAAAACTCACAAAAATCAATGAGAAAATAACAAACAACTCAAAAGGGAGCAAGAGATTGAAATAGACATGCTTCTAAAGAAGATATACAGATGAATAGCAGGCACATGAAAAAGAGTTTATTGGCTCATATTGTTAGAAAAATGTAAATTTAAAATCAGGAATCATCTCACATTTATGAAAATGGCTATTATCGAAAAGACAAGGAAAAACAAATGATAGAGAAGTTATGGAGAGAAATAACTTTTACACAGTGTTAGTAGGAATTTATAGAGATGCAGTCATTATGGAAAGCAGTATGGAAATTCCTCAAAAAATTAAAAATAGAAATCTCGTATCATCCAGTTATCCCAAATCTGAGTATTTTTCTGAAGAATAAAAATCACTAATTGAAAAGAGACAGGCACTCTTACGGCTATTTCAGCCTTATTTACAATAGCCAAGAACTGGAAATAAACTATGTGTCCAACAGATGAATAAATAAAAAAGTTAAAAAAGTGATATATATGTACATAATATATATATATGATATGCACACATACACATATATAATGGAATGCTACTCAACAGTAAAAAAGGTATAACCCTGTAATTTACAACAACATTGAAAGACATAGAAGGTATTATGCTTAGTGAAGTAGATCAGAGAAAGACAAATTCATTATTTCACTCATGTAGTTCAAATTTATGAACTAAACTTTATACTGTAATGCCAAATTAGTGCTAATTAGAAGGGATGGTGGAATTTTGGGTGGCTACATTGGGTAAAAGTTTCGATTGTATGATGAAGAAAGGAATTTTATTTATAGTGGTAAACAATATAGTATATACAGATTAATAAAGATGATTTGTAATGATGCACACCTGAAATTTATATCATGTTAAAATACAACATCACTTCAATAAAATATGACAACAAACCAAACACAAAGTATTGATAAGACCATAGTTGCTCTGAAAACTTTAAAGAAACTTACTTAATTCTTTCTGACATATGGTGGTTTGCTGGTAATCACTAGTTTCCTCTATTGGCAGATGTATGACTCCAATCTCTATTTTTGTTAACCCATGGTATTTGACTTGTGTGATTTTACATAGCTATCTTTTAATAAAGATAACCTGTCATATTAGATTAAGGTTCATCTTACTCTACTGTGACCTTGAATCTTAATTAATTAAATTATTATGACCCAATTTCCAACTAAGACCACATTCTGTGGTATTACAGATTAGGAAGCCATGGCTATCCCTGCCTTTCGCCCCGAGGGAGCACAATTCAACTCATAATACACTCCTAGTAAAAATTAAAGCAATGTTATAGAAATTAAAGCAATGTTTCTCCTAAGAAACATATATTCAAATTAGATTCAAATATGTTTCTACAAAAAATGACCTTTTAGGATGAGCTCATCATTAAAAAAAGGTAGTTGCAGTAAGAAACAATCCATATTCAGTGAGTATAGATACTAGATTTATGAACAGCAAAATACTCATGAATTTAAAAAGCCAAATAGGTAGAAAACTTTAAACAACGATGCTTAGAATTTTTAAAGGTAAAGAAAGACTAAAATATGAGTGAAAAAAATGAGTGTACTTTTAAAAGTCCATGTGTTTTTTTAGAAAACAGCCAGAAATAACTCTGAAAGAAAAATGTTAAAATTTTTTAAAATTTAATATCATATATGTGACAAATACAGGATTTGATATAGTTAAAAGAATAATTAATAAACTGAGAGAAAGTAAGAAATTATTTAAAATGCAACAAGAGAAAAATTTATCAAAATTTAAAAGATTTAAGAGAAAGAAGGAACAAGAGACATTTTATAATTTTTAGACGACTATTGAATATAACAATTTATTTTTAAAGTATTTAATTAAGTGGTTCTTAGTATACTCAGAGAGTTATTCATCATTACAAGCATATATCATAATATTTTTATCACCACCCCCAAAAGAAAAACATTAAAAGGATCATATATCATGACAGTGCAGGATTTATCCCAGGGATGCAAATGGCTCAACATACACAATACAATTGCTGGAATAAACTACTTTCACAAAAGTAAAGATTAAAAAAAAACCCTCATGATTATTTCAATAGATTCAGAAAGCATTTGACAAGAACCAGCACCCAATTATGAACAAAAACCCTCACTAAAAGGGAGATAGAAAGAAAAATGGCCATAACAAAATAAAGGCCCTATGTCATAAATCTACTACTAAAATAATATAAATGGTGAAAACTTTAAAGTTTTTGCTCTAAAATTAGGAACAAGACAAAGGTGCTCACTTATCATCACTATTATTTAATATAGTACCTAATGTTTTTGCTTGAACAATTATACAGAAAAAAAGATTAAAAAAATCCTACTTGAAAAAAAGAAAGTGAAATTCACTATATGTAGATGACATGATAATATACAGAGAAAACCCAAAGACTTCATTAAAATATGATTAGACACTATGGACAAGTATCATAAATTTCCCCAAATCTACCACATTTTTTCATATTTATTTTGCATATTTATTAGATTAATGCCCCTAACTTAGCTTGCATTTTATTCTAATTAGTATTTTTCTTCTTTTCAGCAGCAATAGTCATTCATTGGCAGACACAATACTACTTTATGAAGATCATTCAGACTTTTGTAATGTGGCAATTAACAGATTATAAATAAAATATTTTAGCTACCTACAAAAGAATTATTCAATTACTAGTTATCTATGAAAATTTCTCATGTTTGTTGAATTATGTTTCAATAATTAGGATTCTTAATCTCTATTTAAAGAAAGAAGGAAAGGTTTCACTAGCCTTATTTGGAATGAAAGACCAGACTACCCCCAAATACTGTAAATGTCTGATGACGAATGGCTTTAAAATAAATCTTAGTGAAGCTAGAATCTCAAATTATCATTTTATAGGTTTCATAAATTCGGACAAGCTAATTAACTCCAAACTTTTCTTCAAATGCAAAAGAGTATATCGATATTGACATAGAGATTAAATAAACATGGACTACTCTGCTTAAATTTTTACTTTCTACAGAATGTCATCAACAAGTTCTATGATTTTAGTAAAGTACTTCCCTTTTATATACAACAATAACATTTTCCATCTACCTACAGAATTAAATAAGGAAAAAAATCAAGGTAACATACAAACTGCTGAGAAAAGATATATTATTATATAAGTTTAAGTCATTATAGTGATTAACTGTTTGCTTTCTTTCAGACAAAGAGTACCAGAATGGAAGAAAACTAAAGATTTACCATTCTTCATTAATAAGGTAAGCACTTAATTTTTCACTTCCAAGGAAACAGAGCTGTGAACAAAAAATATTTTAAATCACACGAACTAAAATAAAACAAAATATCAGAAATGGAGGATGTTATTGCATTTCTTGACTTTTTCAATATCATTCTAATTTTATGAACAGGATTCGTATCTTTTAAGTTGAGTCGTAGTATTATACCTAACTGTTCAATGTTAAATATAAGTCATAGATCAGACTTTCATGTATATATAACTGTGATATATAGGAAAGACTATGCAAATATACTGTAAACTTAAATATTTTTGAGCACCAAAAAGTTTTGATTGGATGAACTCAGTAATAGATATGTTAGAAGCCATATAAATATATGTGCCCTAAACTTTTATCAGAAAATAAATTAATATTTCATAATTTATGATAATTACCCAAATTTATATTAATTTCCATTATATCTAATCAAATCCTTAGTCTGTCTCTGCAATTTTTTTCTTTTCCCAGTTGAAAGACCTGAATTATTCTTACAAATCCAAATGGTATATTTACATTTTTTTTGGCCTTGCTTCGATATTTGGCAGTTGTCCACTAGTAGCTATTCTGACTAATCTCAATTACAACCCATTCAAGATTTCTAATGGTGGTGCTGAAAGAATTCCATAAAGTACATTGAGAGACTTTTTTCATTTAAAAAAAAAATCAAGACATATTAGTGATTTCACAAGATGATAGCATTGGTCATAAAATGAGCTCATAGCTTTTCCTAAATGCAAACAATACATGTAATGATTAACTTGGATACCATTTTTTAAAGAGATAACATTTGATTGAAACTTGGATCAGATTTCAACCAATCTGACTTATTCCACTGCAGAAAAGACCTGACTCTTGAGGATAAGAATTTAGTTTAATTATGTACCACTTATGTGAAGGGAAAATTATTATGAAAAATTTGAACCTATTTTTAAAGTTCATCACGAGGCTACAGTTGTAACAGGGAAAAAACATTAGTGACTTGAAGCTCAACTTACTTAGTTTTCACTTTGGTGGGAATATGTGCTGAAAGTTGAGACATTTGTTAACCTTTCAACAAAATAACTAAGGTGCTGGCTTTTTGACCCTATTTGGCCATATATACATGGAAAGAAGAAAAATGGTTTCAAATCAGAGACTCTACACGTGAGTGTGTTTTTCTCCTTTTCCTTTTTGGTTAGTGGCCCTCAGGCATCAAAAGCATAAGGTAACTTGGCCTCTTCTTTTCACAGCATGGAAGTCAGTAAAGCTTTCAACAATCTCCTATCCTTAATAGCTTTCCTTTCCATATATATTTTTTCCCAAGCCCCAAAGCAGCCATTAAAAGTCACCATCATCTATCCAGTTATAGAAGCAGCACAGAAAGGAGCTGAAAAGAATTGTTAGTTGTTGGCTTGAAACCAAGAATTCAAGTCTATTTTTCTACATCTATTTCTTCAGTTAAAGAGAATATGTCCCAAAGTAATTGCAGTTTAAGAGGCGCTCTCAAGCCACCACATATATGTATAAGGAAAGAAAAAAATGTATGTGAACTAAGAATTGACTTGATTCTCATATTTTAAAGACTCATCAACAAAGAGCATGAAAGTTCTTTTGTTCAAGATGAGTAAATCTTTCACATTAAAGTTTCTCGATGTTCTATCTGTTACGTGGGTGGTTAAATGTCTTGACTGAAAGTAAAGTCTTTACTTAACTCCAAGTTGGCCAAATAGCAGCTTTTTAAAACCAGATAAAGACCCAGTAATCAAAATTAGTATTCCCTGAGAATAAGACAAAATTTGAGGACTGAGGTTGACAAAAGGATCTCTTACTGTTCCTTAGATTTTCTAGATATATGGGCCTCTGCGTTAAACTTGCCTGCATTTCCTGCAATTTCTTTTGCTCACGTTTGTATTACTGAGTTTACATTCTCTTAAAATTATGCCTCATTTGGACCACCCTGTCTCAGAAGTTCTTTTGTTCTAAATGTGATCTTATTTTTTATTTTGTTATTTTGTATAGGTATGTACATATGTATGTGTGTGTGAATGTTTTACTGGGCCTTCCACTCTCTATCAGATATGGCACTGTCGTGATTATTCTGGCTGAGATGTGTAGAGAAATAAAGTACTTTAAACTTGCAAGCATTAATAATTGTTTTCCATGTCGTAAAATTTGTGATCATATTACTTGCTATAAAAAAATCTAAATCAGGTATTGCTAGATTAGGAATAATTTCCTTACCAAGTGCTAATCTATGAGGAAAGATCTCATATTGTTCAGTCCTCTGAATAATACCAGTATTCATTTTCTGCTAGTATATACCAGTACTTGGTCTGTCAGCACATTTTTCATATGGATTGTTCAATACTTCAATTAAACTCTTAGAAATAGTCATAACACTAGTATTCCCAATTTCTGGGAAACCATGGACTATTACCTAGATTGACCCAGAATCCAATATATTTATATAATGGGCACAAAATTGGCATTTTATTTGATTTTTCATACATATGTTGTTGTTCAGGAATAATTAGTATATATCTCAAAACAGAAATCAAACAAAAAGATGGAAAATTACCGTGTAGAGCAATATTTAAATTTGTCTCTATATAGGTACAAAATTTTATACTTCAAAAGTTATATTCCAGAAGGTATAAGGTAAGTCAGCAATAGGAAAATCACTAGCTGATGGAGGAGAAAATATTTTGCAAAACAACCATTGGCTTAGGATGGGTCTATACTTGATAGAACTGACACAGCAACTGAAATGCTCAGGAGCTGCTCTCAAGCAATTCACACCTCATTGTATGCTCATTTCCATCTTATTAATAAACTAGTATTCAAGATACTCCCTTATGAGACATGATACTTCCCAGGAAAATAAGTTGTTGTTTTTTTAAAGGAAAGGTGTATGTAGGAACGAAGGGAGTAAGCAGCAAGGCAGGAAGAGAGACAAAGAAGGAGCATTTTTACTTAGTTGTTCACACTGATTGTGTTTCCCCAAAGCCCTGGGTAGACACCAAGAGGTATGTGACCTGAGCTTCTTGGGGGGCAATTGATCTAACCACTACTCCACCAGGGCACACCTATCTAAGGATTTGAATGCATGGTTCTGTTTAAGAAGGAAAGACCTTCCTTTGACAAGTAAATTCACACTCAGAAATAAAATGAATATTAAATTACCTGATGCAATCACTCTAAAATGGCACTGTTTAGCCATCATCTCTAGATTCCTGCTCACATCTCTATCTTGGAGAATGCCCACATTTCTCCTGTGTGTCTTTTCATTTTGCCTAAAAATGTTTCTTTATATTCTAGCTTTTTTCTGATTAATCTTTGAATTCTTTCCGGGGGCAAAGTCAAGAAACCAGTTTCCTGGTAGAGGTCTGCTCTTGCTCTTGACTTTGCCGCCATTTCTCCTAAGGTTGCAAAAAAGGTAAGCTGTGGTGTAGAATCCCTGAGGATTGGGTGGGCTACTCTCGGTAGGTAGACAGGCTTTACCTAGTACATCAGCAAATCACTTCGTAAGGGAGATACAGTATCTTCATACTAGAGAGGAGATAAAGTAACAGACTTTCTTTTTGAGGGGTTCACCTCAGAGATGTCTTTCATAGAAATAGTTGATATACTGCTTGGCAGTTTATGTACTGAGGGTGATTAAACCATCCTCAGAGTCAAGATTCAGTGACACTCAAATCTCTCCACATGCATTTGGATCATATGAAAGATTGCTGGTTTATGGCAATCTGACCTCTTGTTATAATTCTAAGACAGGTCACACTGCAAAATTGTCATACTCACGGTCACATGTTTTATTTTCCTTAAGTGGTATCGACAGTAACCTAGATTTCCAGTGAAAAATATAAAATAATGAATTTTTAAACATCTTAGAACAAAGCTACTTTTAGTGGGGCAATTTTTTATCAACTATTTTATCTTCATTGAATGTATGCTTTAACCCACTATGAAATTTATTTGAGGCTAAATATATCTTAATTAAAATACTTCTTTAGTTGAAAATACTTCACTACGTGCGAGACAGGCAGGGTTCAGAAATGGTGGGCTCCCTGCCTGGTGGCTTAAGGAAAAATTTATCTGCTCTGCACTTCACAATGTCCAACTGCTCCTTGGTAAAAGCCCACCAACTTTTAGAAATCATTCACTGCCCTATTGTGAGGGACCTTTTTCTACTTTCCATTTCTCCTTTTCACCAACCATCCCATTTCCCATTCCCTCTAAAAATGCTCTTGTCACTGCAGTCAGTAAACTAGCAAGAACAATTTCATCTTGCTAACAGGTCTGCCATCTTTTGACCCCCGCCGCCCCCAGCTGCAGGATCAAGTGCAGCATAAAGTTACTTCGTAAACCATAGATTGGTTAAAAAATGCTTAGAAGGATCAATTCATGACCACCAGATTTAGCAGCTTTGAACTCTTCTTGGGCCATCTGTCTCGTGTGTGGGCCTTCCTTCTCTCCATTGTTTTCCAGTCCCCCTTTCCAATAAAACTCTGGTGTATATCATCGTTTGGGATTTAATAATTTCTATTATAAGCACCAAAGTATCCATGGAATGGGGTTCCTTGATTGTCCCCACCCCCAGCCTGCTACATATGAAATAAAATTAAATTTATAGAATTGTTTCCCATATTGAAATTGTCTTTTGTTGATAAAAGGGAAGCAGGAAATCAATTTGATGAACTTAAATCTGTGCATAAAATGATGTTTATAGGTGTACTCTGGTGGAGTAGCAGTGGGTCAACTGCCTCCAGAGGAGCACATCCCACATGCATGTCAATGACCTGGGTATACATGCTGGGTCCAGGGGAACGACGAGTATGAACATCTAAATAAAAACAAAATACTTCTTTCTCCTCCCTCTTCCTGCCTGCCTCATTGCTTACCTTCATTCCTGCTTGTACCTTTCCTTTAAAAAAAGGAAACAAATGTTTAAAAAGTTTATTTTTTATTAAAAATTATGGTTAAAAAGTAAAATTTTTTACCATTTTCAAAAAGTGATTACAGCAAATTACTAAATTCACCTGTTGTTTATGAAGATCTTATTTAAAACATTTTAGCAATTATCAAAAATCAGATAAATTCAGATCACCATTCAGAAACAAATTTACTAAAACCAAGAGTTGTATCACCAAACCATGAAATTATGCTGTCAGATTCTCTAAGATATCTTCAGTATGTATGTCCCACTGTTTCCCACAGTTACATGATAAAGAAGGCCACAGCAAGTGAATTCTAGCTTTGTTGCTTTACATAATGTATTTTAAACACAAGTCTTGAAGGGAATTAGCTTGTGGCAGGACAAAATGAAATCAACACACTTCCTTAACACTAATATATATTTTACATTCTAACCTAAATTAAAAAGTTAATGAATTGGGAGTTTAAACAGTGGTTTGAAAGTCTACAGAAAGACAAAATTCAGGAGAAAATTGGAAGGCAATCAACAGAAAAAGAGGAGAAAGTAAAATAGAAAAATTAAAAGGAAAGACTCTTCTGAAAACAAACTTAGAACCAAAATAAAAAACTTCATAAAGAAAGGAAAATGAGGTCATTTACCATTGTTCTCCATAACAAACAGTCCTGAAGGTTGATTTGGCTCAATATAAAAACTATTACTTTTATTTTAAGGTCCTCCTATATTAACATGAAAGGTCACCATGCCCTAATATTAAAAATTTATATAAGTTCATTCAATCGGGGGATTAACAGAGCATTTCCTAATTTTGAAGAGGACAGGATGAAATTAAAACACTATCTATTCTATGTAAATTATCTAGGCATTCTCTACGTGGAAATATGTATGAGTATTGGAAAATGTAAACTAATAAACTACATTTTAATTTACAAAATAAGGTATCAATTAACTCCCTGCTCCTTGATTAGAAAGTTTCACTGATTATTCTAGTTGATTCTGAAACTCTTCTTCCTCTTCGCTATAACTTTATAGTAGATTTTAACCTTATAAAAAAAAGAAAAAGGCAGTGCTAAGATAATTTAATTCAGCTTTATGTTGTTTGATTAATTTTATCTTAATTCTTTAATAAGGAATTTATTTTCTCATTTCTTTTGCTATTGTTCAAATATTCCATCTTAAAGAATTATGATAAAAGTAATACACACAAAACAATCTAAATAAATTGGGATAATGGGCATTATTTCTTTCTTTCAGATAAAGAAACAAAGACTATAAGCTAAAATCTTTTGATTTCTCTACTACACACTTTTGAGTAATACTTGACACAAAATTGGTTGTATGATAAAGAGCAAGACAAAACATGATAAACAAGAACTGAAGAGATTTAGAAATAAAGTTACAAGCATATTTTTTATAACACATAATAGCACTAAGTATATATAAAATACATATATTGAAAGTCAACCCTGTTTTAACTTTGTACAATCTGTATATCTATTTTTCTTTACTTTTTTAAAGTGTGCATCATCAAACACCAACTTCTATATATAATAACATTAAGTTTACCACTAACAGTTCAGTTCTATTCTTTACCATATAATTAACCCCATTTACCTTATTTGACCTCTTACCCCCTTTTCCTCCACACTTATGCTAAACACTAATTTGATTCCATAAACTAAAAGTCTACCTTTGTTTATTTCATTTGCTTTCTTGGTTTCTCTATACAGCACTTACAGATAAAATTATACGATGACTATCTGTCTTCTTCTAACTTATCTCTCTGAATATAATTTCCTCTAGGTCCATCCATGTTAATGCAAATGGAGGAATTTGTTTTTAATGGCTATGTAGTATTCTATTGTATATATATATAACATTTCTTTATTACCTTCTCTGTCAATGAGCACTTAGGTTGTTTCTAGCTTTTGATTATCATAAACAATGCTGCAATGAATATGGGGGCTGTGTATATCTCTTTCTCTTAGTGTTGTTGACTTATTAGGGTAAATATTCAAAAGTGTAATAACTGGAATTTCATTTCTAATTTTTTGAGGAATTTTCTTAACTTTTTTCCATAATGGCTGCACCAATTTGCTCTCACAGCAACAATATCTAAAATTTCTCTTTTTCCACATCCTCACCAGTACTTTTTTTTTTCCCCATTTTTGGATATTAGTCATTCTCATAGGTATGAAGTGATATTTCATTGTTGGTTCTACTCACATTTACTCATAACAAGAGAGCTAGAACATCTTTTCATTTGCCTATTGGTCATCTGTATGTCGTTTTTGGAGAATTTGTCAATTCAGATCTTCTGCCCATTTTTTAATTACATTGTTTTTCTGTTATTGAGTTTTAGTAGTTGTTGATGTATTTTAAATATTAATCATTTGTCAGCTATGTGATGTGTAAATATCTTCTCCTAGTCAGTAGAAGTCTTTTCATTTTGATGATAGTTCTTTTCACTATGAAGAAATATTTTAATTTGATGTAGTTCCAATTTTTAATTTTGGATTTATTTTGTTTAACTTTGAATATAGACCCATGTCGAGAAGCATTTCATCAACTCTTTTTTCTGAGCATGCCATGGTTTCAGGACTTATATCCAAGATTTTATTCCAGTTTAAATTAATATGTGTGCATAGTAATAGGTAGTGATCTAGTTTTAATATTTTATACATAAATTGGATAGTCTAGAAGAAATGGATAAATTCTTAGAAACATCAACATTCCCAGATTAAGTCAGGAAAATTCAAAATATAACCTGACCAGGCTACCACAAACACAGAAATTAAAATGTTAATTAAAAACCTACCATAAAAAAGTACATGATCTAAAATTTTGATTAGTGAAGTCTCCCAAACTTTAAAGGATACAAATCCTTCTATACTTTTTTTTTCAATAATTGAGGCACCTTTAAAACAATTTTTATAATGCTAATATTACTCTGATTCCAAAACAAAAGGGTATATCACCAATAAAGAAAATTATTGACCAGTATTCTTGATGGTTAATGAAGTCAAATTCCTCAACACATTAAAAGAATCATATATCATAATTAAGTGAGATTCATTCCAAGGATGCAAAATCGTTCAATATAAGCAATGGATTGTTTTGTTGTTATTTTGAGTTGTCTTAGCTCTTTGTATATTTTAGATATTAACCTCTTGTCAAATGTATTCAAACATCTTCTGTCAGTCAGTAGGATGTCATTTTGTTTTGATGATGGCTTCCTTTATATGCAAAAGCTTTTTAGTTTGAAATAGTTTCCTTTGTTTATTTTGACTTATTTCTGTTGATATTAGAGTCGAGTTATCAAAGACATCTCATGGCATTGTCAAGGAGTGTATCACTTATGTTTTCTTCTATGTATTTTATGATTTCAAGTTGTAGACCCAAGTTTTAATCCATTTTGAACCAATTCTTTATTCTTGTTTTTGGTGTTAGGTAATGATCTAAATTTATCCTTTCGTCTGTGGCTCTACTTTTCTCAACAATATTTATTGATGAGACCGCCCTTGCCCCATTCATTGTAGGCTCTTGGTTCCTTAGTATAAATTAACAGTTCACATATATGTAGTTTGTTTCTGGACTTTCAATTCTGCTTCATTGATCTGTGCATCTCTTTTTGTTCCAATACAATTATTTGATTACTATTGATTTGTAGTATAGTTTGAAGTCAGAGTGTGATAGTTTCAATTTTGTCCTTTTTTCCTCAAGATTGTTTTTTTTTATTTAGGTTCTTTTGTGGTTCCAAATAAATTTCTTGTTTTTTTTTGTTTTGTTTTGCTTTTGTTTTTATTCTATTTCTTTCTTTCTTTTTTTTTTTTTTTTTTTTTTTTTTTGTTAGGAAAGGTGCAGGCAGGAATAAAGGTTAATGGGTAACGGGCAGGCAGGCAGGAAGAGAGAGGAGGAAGTACCTCACTTTACTTCATTTAGTTGTTCACACTAGCTGGTTCCCCACAAAGCCAGGGGTATGTGTCCTATGCTTTTTCAGAAGTGGTTGATCTAACTGCTGCTCTATCAGGACACACCATTTTGTCCTATTTTATGAAAAATTTCTTAGGAATTTTATCAATTCTGTAGTCTGTGGTTTTATCATATATAGTTGTTATTATGTTGAGTTATGTTCCATTGATACCTATTTTTAGAGGATTTTTAACAAAAATTTTATCAAATATGCCTTTTCTGTGTCTATTTAATTGATTTATACTTAAAAAATCATTATTTTTATAGAATGTGCATTCAATAATAAACTTGTATCATAACTTTTTTCATAACCCTGCATCATAAATCTATGCATTAAACATAACTTTAGTCATCATGAATTAAATTTAAAAAAAATAATTAATTTTCCCCTCTGACATACTGCTCTATTTGTTTAAAATTTGGCACAACATTTGTATTCAAGAACACATTACATATAATTTTAAGTGGCATTATTAGCCTACTTGTCGTGGATAGCTTCCACTCCATGTTGTTCCTGCCCACTATAACATAGGACGCTCAAGAAACAATCTTGAGAGTCTCCTCCAAATTTCTGACTTTTTTCAAATAGCAGTTTTCCGTATCTCTACGATATTTTTTCTCTTTCTGCCTTTAAAAATTAGTAGTTGCTAGGTTATATCCATTTTTAAGGGAAACATCAGATACTGAAATGTCCATTTCTTTATCTGATAGGTTGATTTATTATCATCAGATTTTCTGAGTGGGGTCTCAGTAAATACTTATTGACTTGACGTGAAACTTCAACACACGTAATAACGTGCTTTCAGCAAATGAAAAATTACTGCAAATTTTAAAAAGGCACTGCCTATAATTAAATATGTTATGTGACCTTATAGCAATCATTACAACAGTTTATTGGAAAGGTTTTCATCTAGGTATGAGAAAAACAGTCAAATTTAATATTAAACTTCCTAAGTCCAAAGCCAGAGTTTTACAATTCCAGAATACCAAGTCATTCAGAGACAACCTAGATATCTGCAAGCCCAAAATAAACTACATGCTCTCCCCAACAAAAAAAAAAATCTAAGAGCCACAGATGTCTAAGACTTTATGGTCAATAAATATTATGAGGATGTTTTAATTATTTTATAGAATGTTTTATAGAATGTTTATAGAACATCTTATTTAAGAAGTTTTGGAGAATATAACAGGCAAAAGACACTAGGAATTTAAATATACTTTTCATTGTTAGAAATGTGAGATTTATTACTTATAAGTGCAAAGTGATATTTAGCTGTGCCCATATGTTTATTGGTTATCATGGTTAACTGTAAGCTATTTTCCACTGTAACAGAAATCGTTTCCTTTCCCCAGTTTTTCTAATAACCAGAAATCTGGTCTTTGTAGGACTGAAAAATAAAACAGCACAGACATTAAGAGGTGTCTTAATTTCTTTAATCCAGTATAAGAAAAAGAATTATTTACATGGATGGGTTAGTGTGACTTGGGGTCACAAGGACATGTGAGTTAGGGGTTTGCTAGGTCTTGCATTCATCTTCAGTCCAGAGAAATATAACCTCTAATTATCTCTATCTCTGTTTGATATAAGCAACCTCTTAGAAGGATCTGAATTTACAGGACCAATAGTTACTTCTGATATGTTAAGAGATAAGGAATTATAAAACTTGTTCTAAATGAAAGCAATTTGAGATTTCTAAACATTTAAACTCAGTGCTAAAATTCTATATAGCTGTTTCTAGCTACCTGAATATTGCAGTTAATAAGACTAAACATTTATTTTTTGACTGCTCAAATTTTAACTTCATTTGGTTAGTAAAATGACATTCAGAACACAAAAATTAAAATAATTATTTCATGCACCATCCTTCATAGTTAAAGTCAAATTTTATCTTAAACTAAATTAAATTATAAAATATCTATTATAAGAATATTACAAATATACCCATAGTTGTTAAACATTTTTCTAAAGAGATCTAAAGACATTTTTAAAATGGTATTCTAGAAAAAATAATAAATCAAGTAATAGTATATGAAAATAGAATCTGATTTCTTTCAGAAAATTATTTCATTTTTTTCTTTACCTAAATACCCACAAATGGTTTTTAGTGATGTCAGATTAACTATGCAGTACCAGTTAAAATAAAAGTGCATGTCACCTGAAAATAAAAATAAAGACGCTATCAGGCCTTGACACTACTCAGCAATTTCTTTTGAATACCTGCCTACATGTGATGACCATTTTTGTTCATTCCAACATGCAGGCTGATTTCAGAGTCTGAATTTTCATAGTTAAATTTATAAAATAAGAGAATAAGGCATTGACTTCCATTGAAAAACTAGTGTCTATTCAGCAAGTATATGCATAGAAATTCATGTTAATTTGGTAAGAGATTCATTTGTGGCATATGTTGTTATGAGTTTTAAAAAATAAGTTTGATGATAAAGTAAAGATTAGAAAAGATATAATATTATACATTAGTTGATGTTTTCTCTTTTTAAATTACTATCAATTTCCTTGCTCCAAAAGGAAACTACAATCTAAAGGAATGTTTAAAAGTTTTCACATATCCAAAGTTTAATATCATGAAGGTAGCTGAACACTTGGTGTAAGGGGCACTAGACCTACAAATATCACTGAAATTCCAGTTAATCAGGCATCACAGTAGCTAATGCCTTTAAACAGATTTTATTAAAATTAAATCACTTTATCATATACTCAAATGTATGCATGATTTTCCCATAGAGATTTTTTTTCTTAGTTCTTCATAGGTTTTTTTACAGAGTATCTCCTGCCCTCTTTAGTCCAGATTTTATAACTACATTTAGAAAAGAGATCTAAGTTCACAATGTAATTCTGACTTGAGTTTCTTCTATTGCTTGGTGAAAATAGGTAATTATTAGCCATTTCTGGCAGGAGCAGTTGACAGGAAACAGGACAGGAAATGATATAATGATTCCAGAATTATATATTTCCCCTCTGCCCTGCTGTTTGGGGAATGAGCTTCCAGTTAACCAGGAAATTGGGAGGTGGTATTGAACATCAAACACTCATACTACTGAACTCCTTTTTGTCCCTTGGTCTTCTACTTATTTCTTTTTCTAGGACCAACAGCCATTAAGATAAATTAAAAAAAGAAAATATTAATTCGTCTGTTACATTATGTATGTAAATATATATTTCTACATTTTTGAGCAGACTATTCAAAGCACACATTAATATCTAGTTAGCTAACACAAACATAGCATATAAACCAACAAAATTTTAAAACAACAAACTTCTCACTGCTACAATATTTATGGAGTTTAACTATTTTCTCATGAAAATTCTACTTTGATGCCATTTATTATTAAACACATAATTTTTTATTTACAGTTAAATCGCTATGTTTTAAAACTGCTTTTTAAGATGTGTGCTTTTATATGCCACATAATGATAAATTACATTAATATGTGGTCCATTGTTCATTTTCTTTCTAAGATAGATGATATCTCCTATATAAAATATACCTAATAAAAATGACATGCTCGAAACTCACACAAGTACATAGGCACAAATGTATAAAAGAATAAAATGCAAACTCCTGCATATAAAATGTTATACAAATACAGCATCAGCAAATTCCATTTATATATACATATTTTTTGGTATTTTTAAATTATTTTATATTTTTAAACATAGATATCAAATTCGCGACTTCATAGAAAGCAATTAATTGCTCCACAACAAAAAGTGCAGAATCCATCACAGGAAGTCCCAAGTTAACAAAGTGATCCAGACCTCTTGTGTTACTCCAGAGTGGTCCTAAGCCTTTTAATATTTTAAAACACTTAACTATTTTATTTACAGAGCCTTAGTCATTAACTTCAACCTGTTTTAAATGTATGTCACTAGAGGATCGAGAATAACAAAGCCATACAAATTTAACAATTAGTCTTACTATGTAATTGCTTAGAATAAACATCCTGATTAGTCAAATCACTATTAAATTTTAATCGATGTGAGTGGGAGTTTCTGTTTTTGACTGGGGTCCACATGGATTTTCTAAGCAACTCTTTGCTTGTACATAAATTTGATATGTTCTCTTTCTTTATATTATGCTTAATGGATTGTATCTCAGTTCTACCTAACGCAGCTAGTGAACAAAGATTTTTTTCTTTAATATGATCTTTTCACTTTAATGATATTTTTCGTTCCTAAATATTTTTATTTTCTCTGATTCAGCGAATGTATCTATAGATATTAAAATGTGGCAGCTTGCTATAATGGTATTATTTCAAGGGCTGGAATTTAATTACATGCAAATATTCTGTGTTATTTTAGGTAAAATGCTGACATTTATTTTGAAAAAATAATGCTAATTATTTGGAAAATAGGCATTTTTTTAAAAAAAGTTATATTTTTATCCACATAAAATACAGTATCAGAAGATAATACATAATATCAAACAATTCCTACAATTTAAAAGCAACAGATTATTTTTAGGAAGATTCCTTCTTTCAATAGTCACACAAATACAATTTTTTTGGGGGGTGCTAACAATTTTCCTATAAGAAACAATCAATTAATATAATTAATATAAAATATATAAATATATAAAAATATATATAAATATATAATATATAAAAAATAATATAATTAACATAAAATAGCATTTTTTGTGTTTAATATTTTGCATGGGTTTATTGCATTTCCATGAGTTTATTTAATGAATGCTTGTGCAGTTTCAGGTGTGTTGAGAGGAATAACTCATTTTTTATATTTTCTTTTATAATCATAGAGAGCATTATCCCTGCAGTCAAATGTCTAGAAATACTCAATCACTCTTAGCATTCTCAGCTAATTCAATATAGTCTACCAGGGGACAGGTAGAATGGCTTTTGGAGTAACAGACTCTATTATAAATGCAATCAATTTTGTGAAACAACAGGTTCCATTTCTTTTTCTAGAAGTGTATTTGGTTAAAAGGCTGAAATAAAATACATAAAGATTGCATTTTCATATTTTCTAAATGCAGTCTTTGTATTTTCCTCTATATGCCAGCCAATTCTGTAAATGATACTACTTTAGAAACTTACCAGAATAAAGCACTACTAAATGACATTCTCTTCTTTTGTTGCTTAGTTTGTTTTACATAATTTATATTGAGTCTGTTTTTCTTAATTAAATAATCTGCTTTTTTTGAGAAGTGACAACTTCAACATGTGATTGTGTTCATCTTCAGGTAAGTAAATGTTTCACTCTAATATACCATTTCTAAGAGACATTTGCATGGAAACAACATAGATGTGATTTTTTTAAAGTAGTGATTACAAAGTTTTGAAACTGTATTCCTCACTAAAGTTAAGGACACGTTTAAGTGTGCCCTTTGCTTTTTCTTTGTATCATTAAATGGTTAATACTAACAAGCATGGGGGGAGGAAAAGAAATTAACTAAAGTAAGGCCCTTGTGATACAATGACACTTGCTCTATGCTCTTACAGAGAAAAAACATGATGATAAAACAGCACAAAGTGGAGTGTTATGAATTTTATTAATGACTAGGAGACAGTGTGCAAAACATCAAAGGTCTGTGGAAAAGATTAATGACCCCATGTGAGACTGTTTAATTACCTCCAGCTAATTAGATTCTTGACCAAATTTTTAATATCTGCATTCCTTCTACAGCCTAATTGAGATTCCACATTATTTATCAATCTTTCAAAAAGCCCTTAGTGGGCTGCTTTTTTAGTTTTTCCCTTTGCACTTTGGCTCCATTTATGGTCAATTATTAAATAAATAGCAAAGTAACTATTCCCCACAAATTGTATATGCGGAACACTTTACGCCTGTTAATTTTGACTGGGAGACTATCATTGGCATCTTTTATACATAATGAAGCACTCCAACTAATAAACTGACTAACTCCACTGTAAACAACATGGATAATATTTTTGTTATCTGGGCTGTGCTCAGGAAGTCTTCATGTGGTTTTTGTAAATTAGCCTTTGCGATAGTCAGTTAATCCTTATTTCAGTTTAACTTGGTTGGGGCCCAGAGACCCATGGAATGTTATTTTACAAACTAGAGAAGGCATCTCAATCATTTATTATTTACTTTTTCTCTTTATTTATTATTATATTTTGAAATTTAGATCAAATTTTAGTGTTCAGTAAGTCCTAAATGTATGAGACTATAACAACTCAGTGGAGGAAAACACTATTATGGAAAATCCATCAACTACCTAGGAACACTCCACTTTTTTTCTGAATGATGCACACATTTCTTAGCTTTTAAATTCAAGTATTTAATATGATAAATTTATCAGCAGGACAGATCAAATATTACTCTATAATTCATGTACTTATAATACCAATCAAAGAAAAACAAAAATTATAGTTATTAAAAACATTAATAATGTCACTTTAAGACAAATCATGAATGTAATATGATTCTATTGAGAGATTTTTAGGTAAGTTTTTTCTCTGAGTATAAAATCTGGAAAATATATATTGTGTTTTACAATGTATAGCAAATTCTCTACCTTTAATAATGATTGTCTTTTGTGTGTTTCTTAATATTGATCTTTGTTAAAGAGAAAAGAAAACAACAGAAAATTTATTAACATCCAACATTTATTAAAAGGACAGGGTGATTATCACTAGTTATTTTATGGAAGCCTAAAGAATCCAAGAAAAAAAAATTTAAGTAAAGCCAGAAAGGTCAGTCACCATTTCTTTTCCTCAGTGATACAGTTCATTATAGCCAATGTTTCATTCATCCATACTGCTGATGATTTTTTAAATGAAAAAAAATCAACAAGGTGATTTATTTAACATCATTCTCAGTTTTAAAGTTCTGATTCCAAATGATTTGCATATCTATATGACTCAGATACTTCCTTCAAGGGTCATAGCAAATTTTATATCAATGGCCAAAATCTAGAACTCCCATAATAATCTCATTTTAGATTTGCCTTAAACTCATGACAAAGATTCACATTTAAGTTAATATTATTAATTAGAAGAGGAACACCAATCCTCTATAAAATGTCCTTGAAGTGTAAACCAAAATAGAAAGCATAACATTTTTCTCTACTGAAATGAACTCAATAGCAGTGAAGAGATTTGTGGAAGTCCAAGGAAGATGAACTATGCAACCCAAATGGCATGGTACAACGATAAACTCTCTACTATACATGAGATTTATAATCCGAGACAAGACTAAAGAAGGAGTGCACAGATAAAAGGTCAAAGTTTATACAAGTTTAGTTTTCTAATCCCAGTATAATCTCACCCCCAGGTCATAGATACCTGTATTTCCAGACAGAAACTCTTCATCTGGTAAAAGACAAATAGAGAAGTAAGGGACCAGTTTAGCTGTTATTATAAAAATGATCCTGAGAGAAGCAAAACATTAACCAGATCAGTATATACTCTTATGAAACTGAAATTTACAGATACTTTCTCTGGAGAAATTTCTATGACAGAGAGACCACATGAGGAGACTGGACTCCTAAACCATGGGAAGGTGAGCAAGTGATACAGCACAGGACAAAACAAACCATCCTTGATTTATTCTTCATAACTTTGACTAAGATCACAGTAGTATGTGAGATTCCATCATAGCAGATGAAAGGAATGTAATAGTGCCATGCCTTAGGCAACTCCCCTTGTTTTTACACACTAATCACATGATCTAATTAAGGCCTTTACAAGACTTAGACCAACAGCGATACCTTAAAGAGATACCATATTCTTAATTCTGGTCTGAGCTATTAGTGTTCATTCATTTTCTTAGCTGACACATTCATTAATTTCTTCATTGTTTCAAACAAGCATTTTTGTGAATGTCAACTTTCTATGTGATGGCATGTAATAGTTAATCAGCCATGTCTCCATGTCTGTCAAGAATTTGTACTCTAAAACACTATTATATCTTATCTATCAGTTTGAACAGATCTGGGGACAAAAAACTATAAATCTACATCCAAAAGAAATTCAGAAGGATATGCAGTAAAAGTAAAAGCTCCTCTCATTTTCCTAGAAGTTCCAGGAATTCTTTCTTATTAATGTCTTTAGCATTAGATTAATATTCAATTGCTTTTATCTTGGAGATTCCTATATTTTGAAAATCAAGGCAAAAGACTTTGACCAGTGAAAAAATAAATATAATTTTGATATGGCAATGAGGATAAAGCTCCCCCTTTCTCAATCTTCTATTCACCTGAATAAAAAACTGTGGTAGACTTCATGACTAAAACCAAGAGATCATGTAAGTCAACTAAAAGATCATTATGTGACTCAATTTTGTAGCATTCTTCATAGTTTTTCTTTCAGAATGTCACCTCCCAAGAGTCAAGCCACTTGAAGTTACATTTTAACACATCATTAGTTGTAATGCTGCCATCCATGCTTATTTACTGTGCAGCAATTATTTAAGCAAACAGTCTAAATTTTCCATGTAATTGTTATAATTATAAATTCTTATAATTATGTTCTCAAAGACTGAAGGACTAATCTGGGAATAATTTCTTGCCATTAGTTTTCTAGCCACCATGCTTTTGCTCCATACTAAATCTCTCAATAATTTGTTGGAAATATCACTGGATTTTTGTGAAAATTAGTAATAATATTAGCAATAATATTTTACTGTAATTTAGTATAAAATTATAAAAGTTAGTCCTACCAATAAGTCCATCTAAATAAAAATTTCAAGGAAACGTGCTCTTAAACAATGTTGGTATAAATATTGTGTTAAATAATTAATATAAAACAATATCCTCAAGTTTTCATTTGTTTCGCTTCAATGTTTTACATTTATAAAATTCAAAAAGAAGAAGAGGAGAAGAAAGAGGAGGAAGAGAAAAAGGAGAAGGAGGAAGGAGGAGGAGGGGAAGTGATGGAAGAAAAAGCAAGGATAATCCAACTAATACCAACATTGTGAAAATGTTTTATTTTCATGAATGATAAATAGAAGTGTATGTACCTAGAAGTCTATATATTTTGTTTATTTTGAGGCAAGAAAGGTTTCTAAAGGGTGTGAATAAAATAAATCTTTAAAAATACTTAAATACAATGTTTATACGCTTTTATGAGAAATATTTGTAAGCTATATATGTTATTGACAGTTATTAATTCCTGAAACAAAATCTAAGAACTCATACATTTTAACATATGTTCTTATAATGTTTGAACTGTCTACAACAAATATCTATTTTCTATCCATAAATTATGCATGGATAGAAAAATTAAAATACACAGAATTAGGCTGAGAAAGAGAATGGTAACATTTTATGAAGGACAACTTTCTGTGTCTCTATTTTTTGTAATTTTCAAGTTATTTAATAACTATTATTATTTCACAATTACAACAGTAGGAAATAAATTTTAATTAGAATGAAATCCAAACTAATCCAAACAAATCTATAGATTTATAGATTAAAATCTAGCTTTAGATAATGAAAAAACAAAAAAACACATATCCAGCAATATTTAAAATACAGCAATAATATAAAGATTTTTTTCTACTATTACTATACATTTAAAAACTTCACATCATTACATCTTACATTACTAAAATGTCAGTCAATCAAATCTGGAAATATGTGCTTATAGATATATGAAGCAGTCAGATAATTTTAGATCTTTCCTTTTTAAGACTTGCTAGAACTGACATCACATTGAATGCAAATTATTCCTAAAATATGAAGTGTTCTATTAATTTTAAATTGTCCTAAATCATGCCTGTTCAACTTATCAATTTCCTACATTTTCCTTAATTGTACATAAAACAATAAAGTGCACTCTTGCAATAATTGGGCAGATACTGAGTTTTGATCATTAATGTTGACATTACTATTTAAAGAATTCAAAAGAAAGATTCATGTGTGCATGAGTGTGTAATGTGTCAGGTTTTCAGTAGTTGTTACATTACTGGGAACAAATCTTCAATTCTATAAGTAGAGAAAACACAAAACCTTAATCAATAAACTTGATAAAATGCATGTCAGTTATTTTATACTATTTGCTCTCTGGTTTGGATAATTGCTGCTACCTGTAGCCTAAACCATTAACCTCTCCACCTTAGTAAATTGAGATTTCCTAGTAAAAACCACATTACCAAAAGGAAGCCACATTTTCAACAAAAGAGAGAAAGCATTTTGTTAATCAAGAGAGTGTGTACCACTGCATTTGAGAGTTCATGAAAAATTGTGTTGACATTTTGTATTTTCTTTCAAAGGCAGCTTCTTAGAAAACCTTAAATGGGCTCTCCTTATCCCTAGCCATGAAAAACAGCAGTATTTCCAATTTTTCACCTTTCAACCAATGTATCCCTGTAGTATTCACAGTACTAATGAAAGAGATTCTTGACAATGTCACTACGGACCACCACAGAAGTGGAGACCTGCCAATGTAAACCATTATTATAGTACTGAGCGCTCATCTCGTGCTGTGAGGTCATTCAGAAACTTTCCCTGCTTCCTTATTGCTCACAGTGTCTCAGAAGAGTGACATCCTCCCTTGAACCATAGACACTGAGGCAGGCCTCCTGCTACTGATTTCCAGCCAGATCACTATGGACAACATCCACACTTTGATGCTACTGAATGAACTTTTTTCCTTTGGGGAGAGAATCAAAGACTATTCAAAGAAAAAAACATCTTGATGATGCCAAAGAAATATCCACCAACTGATGCCTTCTTTTCTTTAGAATTTTCCTCACATCTCAATTTTATAATAAGCAAGGAAGCTCCTTGAGCATAGTTATTTAATAATAAAAGCATCATATAATATGCAAGCTATGTTTTTGCCAAAATACATTTAACTTCTGAGGGTGAAAATAATTTGGGTACAAATTTAGTATACTGTCACTGACATGGGAGGATGTAAATGATATGTATTATGGGACATGGTGATTAGTAGTCTCTTAAATGTGACCTGCTACACAATTTGTGTGGATTACACAGAATGTTTAGGATGCTATATTTTGAGAAATTGCTAAGCAAGGATAAGAAAAATTTCAGTGCTACTATGAAATAACAATCATTTTTCCCTTGAAATAATTATGAGGTACCATATATTTTCATAGGTGTTCTCAGAACAAGCCAAGTTACCTTTATGGAATCCAGGGAAAATGTACCCTCTATCTTTAAAAAAGGAAACTTATCCCTCTGCTGGATTGGAGAATTTGGTCCTTTATGTTCTCACATTTTACCTTTGCCTTTCAGTTTCCTGTCTTCACTAGTTGATATTATAATACCAAGGATGTAAAATTGTCCTCTTTACTTATTTGACAAGACAAAAACTCAATTTAGGCCAGTAACCCTTTATAGTGGCTAACCACTAAGACCTTGGATAAAGAAAAAAAAATTACTTAAACACATATCATTTGAAGAAGAAAATTACTTTGTCCTTGCTCTCATGGAAATAAATCACTAAAAAGACAAAGAAGCAAAATATAAAAATATAAAATGTGATGGGAAGGGTATTGACAGAAATTGTGAAATATCTGTGTACATTTGGAGAAGAATTCACAAGGAAGTCGAAATAAATTAAAAATAAACATTTTCAGGGACAGTTAGGAACTTTCCAATGGAGGTAAGAATTTCAGCATAGTGATGGACAGTAGTACATGCTAATGTACGAAGCCATGGAGAGAAGCCCATCAGGCTTTGGCATCAGTGATGTGCTGGTAAATGTTTAACCATCAGCTCTTTGAAAATAAACACAAAACAACATGATGTCAGTACGTGAAGAATTGGGTAAAGACACACCTCATTTGCCGTGGCGAGTCAATTAGAGTCAATTCTAGCACACCACAGGAACTGGATGATATGGTGGGTCCTCCATATTCTTATATAGAACATATATGCATAACTGCACATTAGTGGAAAGTTGTAACTTCACCAAGTAAGAATTTTAAACTTTTAGCATTTGGGGTATTGGCAAGGGGGAGAATCTCCACATAATAAAATGTGTTTTGTAATTTTTCTTCTTATAACTGTGCTTGTATTTAAATATATTTACTCTTCACTGGACTGAAAAAGATAATTAAGCTTGTTAAGTATTGGATTAAGTAAGAGTTACGAGGATACCCTTGCTATCAAAAGACTACAGCCATATCTAGAGAAAGATTTCCACCAAGTGTGGCAAGACCAAGGCCTTATTTCCAGAGTCAGGACTATGATTTAAAGGGTTAAGGTGTCCTATGAGTCCTCTGACAAGTGGAGTTACAACATATGGCTAGAAATATTATAGGCCAATAGCTTGTTTTATCTGACTTAAGATACAAAATATTGTTTAGAAAGAAGCAAAGTAACAACTCAGAAGCCTGACAGTATTATATTAATAAAAAATAAAGCTAGTGAACAATGATGACTTATTCAAGGAAATTGTTCATCTCATTAATACAGCAACACTGAACAAAATCTTTATAGTGCATAGCAAGTCATATAAATGAATTCGGCAGGGCCAATTGAAATGCAGCAAAAATAAAATATTGCTATATCAGGGACTGTGATGTACTGGAGAAGAAACAGCTATTATTCAGGCATGGCTGTGATGGAATAGAGGCTCCTTTAAGAAAAGCAGGATTTCATGTTAAATTTTCTGATTCTTAAAGGTTGGCAAGTAATTCATATTTTAAACACACTGTGTGGGCCAAACAAAACATGTCAGTAGGCAGGATTTTGCCTGTTAGGCACCAACTCGAGACCTTTGCTTTCATTCATTCTAAACAGTGCAATATGGTTTGTATTATGTGGTATTGGCAGGCAGGTAGTATGTGAGGCTAACGTGCCTGGATTTATTTTGCTTATTAATTACTTTATATCCTGCCTTGCTCCCAGATGTACTTGAGATAGTTTTTTTTTTTTTTTTTTTTTTAAATCATACAATATAACAAAGTAATTGAAGTGATGGGAGAAAAGACTAAAACCATAAGAAGAGTCCTAGGAAGAGATAATGCAATGAAACAAAAGGTTTAAAGTTCAATAAATTTATTTATAATAATAGTGTTTCACTGAGATTCCTATCAAATCAAAGACTAAAAAATAAGCTCACAAAATTCATATAATGTGAAATGTGAAATACGTATAGCTTTATGAAAAACTGAGGTTAGAGAAAAAAATTCTAAGGGTCTGTTAATATTTTCCAGCAATGGGAGAACTTTTTGCCTCCCACAATTGATCTGGTTGCCTCATCTTCAGTAAATGATGGCAGTGAAATCACAGCCTATCCTAAAAGTATAATATCCATAAACTCTTCTCAGGGGTCAGTGTCAGAGAACGCTGTCTTCTCATTCTTATCCATGCAGAAACCCAAACAGAGCAATCCTCCCCGGCCCCCATCAAAGGATTTACCCATCCGCAGTATCAGTAAACTTTGTAGGCAAAACCTCAGTTAAAACCATGAGAGTTCTCAAAATTAAGTTCCATTTAATGCTTATTAAACACAACCCAATACCCAATATGTCGAATATGGTACTAGGTACTTGGTAATTTCCAAAGATGAATGAAAAAAGAAAAAATGTTACCTGCTTTTAATGAACTTCCCTTCTAGGAAAGGAAATAGGTTTTAAATAATTATAATATAGTATGCTAAGTCATATAAAAGATCTACAAAGCCCAGAAGTGACAGAGGGAGGAACACGATTATTTCTCTTTTGGAGAGATGAGAAAGAGCTCCCAAAATTGTACTTAGAAAACTCCTCAAAATAATTTTGAGTGATTATTAGAAATTCGGGTCTTTGGGAATGGCAGAGATCTGCTTGAGAAATGCAAAATATTTTCAATCTCCAGCCCAAATTGATTGTCAGTCTTTCTCAGAGTCTTTCCTAGCATTGGTAGCCTCTCATTCTCAATGACATCCACATGACTGCATTAAACCTCACCTTCACATCCCTCCCTTTTATTTTTACCATGGACTCCACACGACTCGTTCCTACTCCACCATATGTAAGAATTCTATTCATTTCATTCATCTGTTATCTCACAAGCAGACATACAGTGTCAAGAAATTGGTATTTTACATGCTGGTTTCTATACCTTAACCCCTCTGCCTTCAAGTTATACGGGGTAGGTGGCCACTACACTCACTTTGGTATCGTTCAATGCCATGGAAGATAAGATCGATTATAACAAACAGTTCATCAATTTCTTTTTTGTCTTATGTTCTGGTCATTTGATCAGATTTGCTGACTCTTGCTCTCTTGTTACATCTTTAATATTTGGTCATTCCCCCTACCCACCCAATACTGATTATGCCTTCCTATTTTATGACTAAACAGAATCTCTTTGCTTCCTTAGAAAGTTCAAAGCTTTATGAAATTACAATACTCTTGCACAATGTAATGTGCCTACTCCTCTTTGGTAAAAGAGTCTTTTTCCATTAGAGTCTTATAGTTTAACACAATAACTGTGGTTTTCCAAAATGTAACAATCCAAGCCTTTGATTAGTGTAACAGTCTTACCTCTCTGTACTATGAAAATACTATAATTTTGCATATAGAATAGAACACTGTTACGAAGAAAAGGTGTTTTGAGTACCGTGCTCAACTGGGTGCTACTGAAGATTCCTCTGTTTGGGGTCTGAATGAGCAGGAAGGAGATGCTATTTTCTTTGATATAGACTCCTGAGAATATATTTAGCAAAAGAGTACTTCTCTGATTATCTACATATATTCTGTATAGATGATACATAGATAGATAGATGGATAGATGATAAATAGATATATATAGATAGACAGATACACACAGATAGGTAGATAAATAGAACTGAGATAGACAAATTCAGTTTCAAGAAGTCCATAAATGTTGCAAAGAAAATAAAAAGGCACACATTCAGAGTCTGCTCTTTCTGAAGAACCAAGATGATGTGCCTTCTAGAATTTGCTTATGAACTCTGTTCTTAATAAGAGGCACAAGTTCTCACAGGTAGATGTTCTTAGATATAATGAGGCAGAACCAATAAGGCTTGATATATTTCAATTTTGTCAGGGTGAGGGACCTAAACTTAATAGCAGTATCTCTTCTCAAACCTCAAACATATAAAAAAGCACTGTGCTCTAGTGAATGTTAGTACATAAATAAGTTATGACATTTTGCATTTATTTATTTCAATTTGTGTTCCTTATACATTATCTCTGTTTATCTATTAGAGTAGTCTATAACTTTCCCTTGAAAATTAAGTTTCCAAAAAGGAAGAAAGTTTCACAAGACGAGTCAGGTTGTCAGAAACATCAGGAGGGCAATGGGCAATTTCTCCTACTCAAAGGAAGGGACAAGAATCTGGAAACTAAAAAAGAAGGAAATTCAAGGATTTAGCAATTTCAGGAGAATGTAAGACCCTTAAAATATGGAGGTAGAAGATTCCTCAGCAGGTGTTGGATAATGAAACTGCATAATGAAGAAATTCAAGTTACCTTTCAATAGCTATCTGACTTTTACTAAGAACGCATTCTCATTCCCGTTGCTAAATGATTTATCTCTTTCAAGGTCAATGCCAACGATTTCAGAATAAAGCAAGAAATTACAATGTTTGAGATAGCAAACACTCCCCGGGGTATTAATAGATCGGTTTCAGAAACTGTATTTATAGCCAATAGGTGAGGAAGTAGATATTCCCTTCAAAAAGGGAGTGAGGAAGAGTAAAAATTGCCGAGTCAGTGAGGAGAGAATGTAGGAGGGTTTTATTGAACAAGGACTTTGTATTTACTTTTTTAAAAAAATGGTTAAAAATAAACCCATTAATTTAAGTCTCTAAGAGCATCTTGGGTCTTTACTTAATAATAGAGTTGGCAAAGCTACAGTGAGAGAAACAAAAAGAAATAAACTTAGTTTTCCTTTTAACATACAATTATTGTCCTATTAAATGTAAATTTAATCCCTATTTGAGACATGTAATTTAAATTGTGACCAAAAATATTATAGGCATGCTGACTACTTCTAACTAAATCAGGTGGCCTTATTTTAATGAAGGGAGAATTTGGAGGCTATACCAATTGAAGTAACAAGCTGATGACTTGTTTTTTACAGTTAACATATCATTAGCATCTGGACCCCAGAAAGAGTAATTATTTTTTTAAATAAACTTTTAAAATTAAAGACTAGGTATATATAACATGGTCTACCACTGACTTCTCTTTCTTTTTCTTTCTTTCTTTCTTTTCTTTCTTTCAGTGTTATTTCAAACAGACATAGACTAAACAAATTAAAATGTGCAAAAACACACCTGGTCCTTATCTGACCAACAGCTAAACCTCGATATAAGAGCTACATCAACTTATCAGCTGCTTCCTTTGCTCAGTTTGCATTGTCTTCTGGGTTTATTTTTTAAGATTTGGGGTATGCATGGTAACCACTTAAACATTTAAGACTTTGTTCAGCCTTATGGAATAAAATATAAATTGTTTACTGAATCTGGGTATGGAGAAGAGCTAAATTCTCTTACTTTTAATATTTCTCTTTGATATCTGCCCTTCTGGACAGAAATTTCAAGCAACAGTTCCCAGCAAACATATGGGGAAGCCCACTGGAAATATTGTAAGGTAAATTAATAATGGCAGATGCCGGCACGTCTGGATGTTGTTTATGCTGAAGAGGCCTGCATTCTTTATATTTTGAAATTATTCTGTTGTAACCATTTTCAGATTCGTTTAGTTTGGCAGCATAGGCTCCTCTCCAAAGGTGTCTGCATTTATTTGACTACAGAAAATATTTACTTTAGTAAAGGGCAGCTTAACCTTTGTTTAAATTTGAGGTGAGCTAAAGGTCACCATAATTATTTGCTGTATTATTTGTGTCAGATTTGAATTACTATGAATACAGCACATGCATTGCCCTTTATTATGAAATAAGCTAAAAGAAACTCCACTTCAGCATCCAGCCAGCATATTTTATGGAACCAATCAGTGTTGCAGAACATTTTCAAGGTTCTCTCTTGGACTGTGATTGACTGAAAGTGCTTGAGGTTAAGGTCCTTTCCCAGAGGGAGGGAAGAAGGCGATTTAACATGGCAGCTCACTCTCCCCCCGCCCCCAGCTATGTTTTTGATGGCTAGCAGCCAGTGTATGGACAGAGCGGGGTTCAAGGCTATTAGTGAAACACTGCAAGCAGTCAGTCACATTGGAAAAAATTATAGACAGGGGACTAGAAGGGTGGAATTGCTGAGTAGAGGTTGATTTCAGAAAAATACTCAGGAATTCTCAGGTTTTCACTGAGGAAGCAATCAACATTAAAATATGATTACTGGGATAAGAAAATCAGTGGATAGTAAGGATGAAATGACAGAAAAAATTCAAGTGAAATAAGTAGAGCACAAAAGTAGGTGCTTCGTTCTTTGTTTTCACCCTTCAAGTATGAAGAAAATGACAGAACCTAACATGTTGAACTCACCTTTAAACATACACAGACATAGACAAGATACACAGACACAAACACACATCTATCAAAGATATTTATGCATGATTCTTATGTCAAAGAAATATCAAAGTTCAATTAACAACTGAACTCAACCTACAATGTGGAATTTGTTTACTTTGATGGATTCATGCTGGAAGAGAGATGATTATTCAATATAGTGGAAACAGTGGACTTGATTACTCTAAATTAATCAGATGTTCAAGAGATAAATATTTTTAATTTACCTTTTTTTGTTATAGTGTGTGTATTCCTTTATAGTATGTAGGAAGTACTTGTCACATAGTAAATGTTAAATAAATATTTTCTCTTATTGCCACTATCACCATTATTACTGTAACTCAAACAATTAAGACTAAAAAGTGCATTTACGACAAATGCATATGTTTGGCACAAGCTAAACGTGAAAGGTAAAACTGAAGTCAACTATATATCCGTACAGCAAAGGAATTCAGTATTAATAAGATGCAGCAAAAATCCCCTTCAGAATATCGGGAGAACATATCTACATCATTTATTAATTTAGTATGGTCACAAAAATATGGAGATGATATGGTCAAAGCAGAAAGGAACAATTTCAAATGTTATTCAAAAGCATCTGTAAATGTTGGTGATAATGATTACACCCCAGGGCTAGTCAAAATTTCATTTCAGTATCAGGATAGCCACTCTGTATTTGGTTGCAGTCAAAATTAATTCATTTTAGATTTTTTTAGTCATCACTCTTTATCATAAAAGATAAATTCAGCAAAACTAAATCAATTATCATTACCTATTTATACAACTTTTAAAGTAGCTTTTTTCCCTAGGTTTCATACGTATCATAAATTAAATGTTATAATATTCACTTATTTTAAGAATAAAATTCAACTATTTTTAGTAAATTTACAGTGAAGTGTAACCATTTCCTCCATCTAAACATTATAACGATTCTATTAACATCACCCAACCTATTACCCACCTAACCATTACAATCCAATGACTTTTTAAGATATTTGCAGTTATGCAGCTATCACTACAACCTACTTTTAGAATATTTTCATTGTCTCAATAATAAATCCTATATCCAACAACAATTATTCTCCAATTCTCTCAAGTTTCCCTCCCCCTACTCCTAGGCTGTTACTAATCTACTTTAAATTTCTATAGATTTTATAATGATCGATATTTCACATACATAGAGCCATAAAATATGTGCCATTTGTGACATTTCTTTTACTTGGCTTATTTTCAAGGTTTATCCAGGTTACAGCATTTATAATTACTCCATTCTTTTTTATTGCCAAGTAATATTCCATTTATAAATTTAATTAATTTTTGAACATTTGTGTTCCTTTCAATTTTGGCTAAGAATAGAAATGCTAAAAATATTCAAATATAAAATTTTGTGTGAATAAGTGCTTTTGCTTTTCTAGTATAGAGTAAAATTGTTTGTTGATTCATAAGGAAAAACTATATTTTATATTTTGAGAAAATATTGAATTTTTTTCTCAGCATTTACACAATTATATAGTTTCACGAGCAATACAGGAAGCTTCCAATTTCTCTTTGCCAATACTGTTTTTGTTTTAGGCATCCTAGAGAATGTGAAGTGGTTTCTCGTTGTGGTATTGATTTTCATTTCCTTATTGACTACTGATGTAGAACATCTTTTCATGTGTTTATTAGTCATATGCATATCTTCTTTAGAGAAATGGATAGTCAAAGCTTTCGTCCATTTTAAAATGGAATTGCTTATACATTTACTTTGGAGTTTATATATTTTATATAAATATTTATATGTTGATACTGGACATTTATAAGGTATATGATATGTAAGTGCTCTCTCATTCTTTGGGTTGTATTTCATATTCTGAGAGTGTTCTCTAATACATAAAACTTAATTTTGAAAAAGCTCAATTTATCTCTTTCTTCTTCCATTGCTTGTTCTTTTATCATCATGTTCAAAGAAACCATTGCCTAATACAAAATCATGAAAATTTGTAGCTATGAGTTCTTCTTAAGAATTGTATACTCTTAACTCTTAGACTTGTTATCCATTTGGAGATTTTTCTGTATGGTATAAGCTAGGGGATTTTTTTTTTTTTGCATGTTCAAATATAGTTGTCTCAGCATGATTTGTTTAAAATATTACCCTTCTTCCCCCAACACACACTGAATTGTCTTCTTTGGCATATACAAATGAGTGAATAAAAATGTGGAATGGATACACAATTTGATAATGTTCAGTTACATTTTAAAAAGAACAAAAAGCTGTCATTGTCAACAACATGGATGGAACTAGAAGGTATTATACATAGCAAAATAAGTCAGAAAAAGAAAGATAAACATCAGCTAGATGAGGGACAGGTGAAAAGGGGTCCTGAAAAAACTAACTGGCAAAACCTAGATCTGCTAGAACAAGCAGCAACAAGTTGAAGACAAGCTCCCTAGCAACCTGTGTTTAAAGACACATCACCTAGTTATTCCCACCCGTGAACTCCAACTCTAATGAGTCCTGGGTACACCCAAGGGGAGGTCCCTGTATTAAAGACACACCATTTTAACAGGTCTCTCTTTCTCCTTGAACCCCTGAGCTACATGAATCTTTTCAGTTTAGCTGTTTTGCAATAATTGTGCCACATGTTATTGGGACAAGGCATCTCTTTCTAAATTATTTCCAGGATGAACTCAGCACTCATAGGTCCCGACACTCGCATCAGTGTGATTTCACTTATATTTGGTACATAAAGAAACAAAACTAAATAAGATAAAAACAAACTTCTTAGAATATAGAGGAAAAAAACAGTTGTTACTAGAAGGGAAGGGGGAGGGGGAATAATCAGGGAAAAGTAGTCAGATGTATGGTGACAAATAGAAACAAGAATTCTGGTGGTAAACTAAGATCTCAAATATAGGTGTCATATAATATTATTTTAAAAGACTTTAACCCTGAAACCTAAATAATGATATAAATTAGTATTATTTCAATAAAAATTGACTATAAATACAATAACTTATTTCTGAAATATCAACTCTGTTTCATTGATCTATTTGTCTATCTCTATACCACTACAGTGTGTTGAAAACTAGTCTGTAGTAAGTTTTGAAATTGGCAAGAGTGAATTCTCCGACATCATTCTTCTTTTCTAAGACTTTCTCAACTGTGCTGACTACATGGAATTTTTATGAAAATTTTAAGCACAGATTACCAGTCTGTGCAAAAAATCCCCAACAATATCTTGGCATATCGATAAGGATTACTTTAAATATTTAAATAAACTTGGGGTGCATTGCCATCTTATTAATATTGAATCTTCTAATGCATGAACAAGGGAAGTGTTTAAATTTATCTAGGTCTTCATTCACTTTATTTTTTAATTGCAGTTTTACAAATATAAGTTTTGCAGTTATTTTGCAGAATGTAAGTTTAAATTGTTGCTATTTTTATGTCTATATAAATAAAATTATTTTCTTAATTTTTTTGGATTACACATTGCTAATCTATACAATATATAGTATGTTGATCTTGAACTCTACAAGCTGGAGGAATATGCTTATTAATCCAAATAGTTTTATAGTGGATTTCTTAGTACTTTCTAGCTACAATTATCATGTCAGAAGAAATAGTTTTACTTCTTTATTTTCAATCTGTATACCTATTATTCATTTTGTTGCCAAATTGGTTTGAGCTTCATGATTTTATGTATGCTTTGTTATTTTTTAAAATTTGAAAAATTTAGATAACACATTGTAACAACAGTAGATACTGATTCCACATTTCCTACCTCATTATTTAGCTGCTAATGCTCAAAGGATAAAACTTTAGAAATGGGCATAGTCACTCAAAGATGACAATGGTTTTAGCAGCATTCTTTCTGCCCCTTTCCCTATCTCTCATTTAAGATTTTTTGCTTATTTTTGATATGGCACTCAAGAATTAGTCTCACTAATTGTTGGCTACTACTATATTTATTTAATAATGTCCTGAGTCAAAATTGCTCCACAGCTTGATGCAATTAAATCTGGGATCCAATGAAAAGATTACATTTGAGGAGGGTTCTTCATGACTATTTTTTTCCCTAGTCATTTCTGGTAAGTATATCACTGGTTTATGACTGAGTTTGTTGCTCTATTACAAATTATCAGTCTTAATTGCTTACCTCCAAATTCTCTATTATATTCAACAGCATATATAGGCTTGAACTTCCCTATACTCTGCTCAAAATAAAGCTGTTTTATCAAGTAATGCTTCAAAACACATGGTCTTTACAACTTGCCCCTTCCCCTGCATAAAAAATCGCACCTCTCAATGCGGGGTTATGTAAAGTGTCCCACCTCAGTTGGAATAACATTTGGTCCATCAGGTTGGCATTTATCAATGTGTGCATCGGGGAAGGAAAACCTCTATCTTCTCATCTTGATTCTCCCTGAACAGAACCTAAATATTGCCAGTAATTGGGGTAAGAGCAATTAGAGTCACTATTTCTTATCACGTCATACCTGCTGTAGACTTTCTGTCTTTCAAGTTGTAGCTGAACAGTTAAAGAAAGTTGCAGAACTCTTAACCACTTTTGCATAGAATAGAATCTCATCAACCCTTGTGGGAACTTATCCTTTTCCTTCTAGGCATATACTGTAGCCTTAGTAACTGGTAAGATAGGAGCCCTACATTCTTAAATGTACCTGCTCAGAATGGAGTTTACATCAAATTTAGCTAGAAGACAGAGGTAGACAGCTGTAACTTGAATGTCACAAACTCTTGATATTCTGTCTTTTCTTGATTAAATATTTTTCACTTGTTTTATGTCTTTAGACAAACTTTCAGAGATTTATTTAAATGGTCATTGCTACTTTATCTCTTTTGATAATTTTCATAAATTATATTTGTTTTAATAGTATTAGAGTCTACAGAATCCCTTGCTGTTCTGTAAATCATCTCCATATATATATATACATATATATATGCATATACATATACAAATATATGTATATGAGAAATGTTTAGTCTGAAATATCACTTTTTGGATTTTTTTAATAGAATAAAACTCACAAAGTCAGGCAAAGACTTGTCATTGGAAATTACTATTCAGGAGGCCATGGTAACAATGTGTGTGAAGCAGTGTTTCTTGTCTCAAGTAAGTATCACCCAGTTAACGTGCAAAGTCCATATTTTTGGCACCAGTCCTCAAGCTATTGAGTGAACAGGTTTTAGGAAGAGTCTGTCAATATGCATTTTTTAAATCAGTTTCCTAGCCGATATTGAATGATATGGTCAAATGATTCCACTTTGTATACGATAGGTATAGGGAAGATGTTGAAAACAAAAGAGCTGGATTGAAACATCAAACATATACATGAAGAAAAGTGAAAAAAGTGAATTAAAAAGAGATGGATTTCTAAGAAGACCAGAAAAAATGTTGGAATTTGTACTGTTTTGTTAAAGGAATGGTGTAGGTAGGAATGAAGGCAAGTAGGTAGGCAGGTAGTAAAAGAGAAAGAAGAAGCATATTTCAAATTTTTATTTAATTGTTCACACTGGTTGTCCTCATCTCCCCAAGACTCAAACCCAGGGGTTTGTGGCCTGCATTCCTTCAGAAGTGATTGATCTAACTGCTACTCCACCAGGTGCGCCAGAAGTTGTACTTCACCAATGATTGACTAGTCTTAGAATTAATTCAGTGAAAGAATTGATTTAGGATATCTCAAATTAAATAGTAGACTCTAGCTTAAGGTTTGCTGCAAAATATTAGGTATATTAAAAAACAATAATACAAAGAAAAACAAAAGCCAAAAACACCATTATCAACCCACAAATAGAGTGTAAGAAAACTAACTTTAGGATGTTAATTCATGACCAAAAGATTACTCTAACAGCAGAGAAGAGTAATGATGGTAATTTGATGAACAGGTCAAAAAAGAGTTTGACATATGAATTATTGATCAAGCTAAAGAAATTACAATTATAGAAATATATGTATTAGAATTATAGACACATGGAAATCAGTGGTAGTTCAAATAGCACACAATGATCAGTTACAGAGTTAGAGTGCTTTAGATATTGTCTAATTTTCCCAATGTTTATGTAATTTTACTTATTTACTCACTCATTCAATAAATAATTTTTTGAATTGTTACTAGGATCAGGCACTAAACTAGGAGGTTGCAGAATGGCAGTGAACTAAATGAATGGAAAGATCCCTAACACAATGAAGTTTAAAGTTAAGACCCAGAGACACACAAAGACTTCTTATGAACTACACAAGAAATGGTGCAGCCCTATAATCATGCATACTTATCTAGTGACCTTACATTATTGAAAACGGAAAATGACACAGACATAAAAGTGATATTGAGGAAATTGTATGGTTTAATACATTTAGAAACCCAGATAATAAGCTAAAGTAAAAAAGACCACCAGGAAGAAAATTCAGAGCTCTATATTAGTCAATATAGATCACATAAAAATTAATAGAAGTCACTACCCCAATTATATAAGAATTAAAGAAATAATGGGTCAGAGTAGATTAAATGTGAACTTTTGAAAGCAAAACACAAAAGCATAGTTCTGTGTTGATACTCATTAGCATTTCTGCATATTATAATACAAGGGTTTTTTAAAGAAATGTTGCTTGAGAAGTTTTGGGGTTAACAATGTACATAACCTTTACTAATATTTGTTGAGTACACATTCTATGTCAAATATAGTGATCCGCACTGCACATATATTACCCTGCTTAATGCTTATAACAATCATATATGCTATAAAAGAGTATTTTTCTAAGGTTACCAATGAGGAAACAAATTTAATCTCTACAGTCACACAAAATCTCAATGGCAGAGGTGGCTTTGTTTTTAGGGGGCCTCTCACTTAACTCTATAGCATCACTTCATTTAAATTTATGGAATACATAATTCTGTACTTTGTAGAAAAGAAGAATATTTGAAGGGTAAAAAGTACACAGACAAATGAAAACCTAGACACTTTAGAAAAAATTATGGGTATATGAATATTGCCAAAAGGTCCCTATACATCTTAGTACTATAGGCATGCAAGACTGTGTTGCTTATAAAAATATCTTTTTTTCTTATCTGATTATGAGATCCCTCAAGAATAAATTAGTAATTCAAATGATTAATAGTCAAAACCTTTCAATTTTCTTATTTGACTTATTATATGAAAAGAAATCAGAAAGATCTATGTTCTCATACTAGTAGTCACAATCAATAGATAGATAGTAATGATAGAATAACCACTGGACTAAAATAAGTAGTAGCCAGACCATTGAAATTATTAAATGCTACATATTCTCTTCTGGTTTGCTTTTCATAAACTGAAAACATAAACCTCTAAATAAATATGAGGGAATTTTATAGACCTTAGCACTAGGTAAACAACATCTATCTCTATTCACAGTTCAAGAGCTAATTGCAATCTCTTTGGAAATTTCAATGAGTGCTATGCCTGCCAGTACTCCTGGGATTAAACTAAGATTGCATTTTAATAAACACTTACAGAACAGATTAGCAAATTTTTACAGGTGGGAGAATTTCATACTTTTGGCTCAAGAAGGAAAAGGATGTTAGTTCCAGAGAAAGAGGTCAATTTTATCACAAGCTGTGTGGATAACTCCATTTAGCAGCAATTCTAGGTAGGAATGGGATATAATGTCAAATGAGAAAATGTCTGTTTCTTTGTAGAACTTCTCTGTTGTCTATGTAAATATAAATTTGAGGCAATGCTTCTGGTATATTGCTTGCTAATTTTATATGTCTCTATTCTACTAAGTTATTGATTCACCCCATAATAATAGCAAAACATGAAGATCATACACATGAAGAGGAATAAGATATGGGAAAATGCATTAAAATGAGATAATGGTATTCCACATCAGCATAAGAGATTTCTGTGATTTTTCCACTTTATAACTCACAGTAAGACTACAACACATAGTCCCATTAAATTTCCTTGTAGACCAAGAGCCACAGATTATAGTGGAAATGACTTTTGACAAAAGAACACATCTTTTTTGCTCTACAGCTAAGCAAATGCTTAACTGAACTAAGGGTCTCATATTGTACACCTAGGTTGGTTAAAAAAACAAACACAAAAGCAGGAAAAACAAACAAACAAACCCTAACTTCCTATATTATAAATGGGAATCTGAGGTAAAAAATAAACATGTTAAAAAGCTTTTAGCAGATGGAAGCCCATTTTGAATTTATAAGGATGCCCAACTGGTATAAAGGGAGCAAAAATTATAAACTCAAGACACCCAGATGTTGTTTTATAGCCAATCTAGTGAAGAGAAAATAACTCAGCTTACTTTGTAACTGAGGGGGAAAAATGCAAGCAGAGTGAAGTGCTGATATTATAGAACTCTTTATCAATTTATTTCTTTAGTATATAAATAGGTTATTTAGTACCAAGAGAAATAATAGGAGACACAGGAATTTGTTAGCTAAGCAGATTATTAAGCATTCAAATTAGCTCACTTTAAGAAATATTATGAACAAGGAAAAAGGTCAAAATATTACACTGAAACATATTATATCTTAAAATCAATATCAAAAGTTTATAGTGCTGCTGAACAATATTTGTCCTCTTATTAAACTTTACAGAAGAGGCTTTTAAATCAGTTCATTCATCTTAAGGAAATGGGACAAGGTAAAATGAGTCAAAATTCAACTTTAACATCAGCAGTGATACTAAACCTTTTTTGCTAGACTATTCAAGTCATAAAGTTGACAGCTGCCATGTTCATCACTGTATTAGAGTAATTGTCCCAGGTGTCAGAATCATTTTAATAATGATTAAATTTATTGATAGAATAAAGTATTTGGAATTGACCATGCTTTAGAAATTAAGTGCCCTTTTTCAAAGTTGCAAAGGTGTGTAATTGACAAGGAATTACATCATTGCCTAGCTAAACTTCTCAGCCTTCACCTAACTACTCCCTCCCCATTTTTCTTTTCCCAAGCAATGAATTAAAGCAAAGTCCAATAGAAAGATACAACCATTCCATAAGTCTATTCTTCTTTGATTGGATAGAGATTCTGATGTCTAATCTTAAGATTTCTTTGACCTGTAATAATGTTCTTACCTTCCTTAATTTGAAAAACTCTACCAACCTTAAAGAATTTAACTTAGCCATTATATTTTCCAGAAAGTATTATCTTGACTCCATAAATTAGACTGTGAACTCCCATTCTAGAAAACTTCTTCATAGTTGTACCATTACATGAAAATTAAATGTTCATATAGGTTTTTACAACTAGTCTGGAAACCACTTGAGGATAAAGAATTATGCTTTATTTTCTTGGTATCTTTATTTACCAGTACTTAGCACATTATAAGTTTTCAATAAATACTTGGCATACTATGTTGAAATTCAGTATAGCAGGTTCTCCAATTATGTTGTTTTATTCATGATCATTATGTTATAACATTGATAAGAAAAAATAAATCCCAGCTAACATTAAAAGTAATAATGTTATTACAGGACCTGCTTTTGGTATAGATCATTTAACTTAAAGTTGTGGTTTTTAAGACCCTAGTGAATGAACACATTAGGGAATAATTTACTATATAGGTTTTTGGAAAATAATTAACTGTATTGTGAAATATTAAAGGATAAGAAAGGCATTAGGGTTGACGTAAACTTGTTTGAGAACAATTTGTTTGTTGACAATAGAAACAATATTCCAGGACTCATATTCAACAACAAACTATTATGGTGAAGCTATTTAACCTTTCTGAGTCCTGAGTTTTTGGTCAATAAAATAGTGAAGATGGTAATACTTAGTTCACGATATTCCTCAGAACATATACAAAATGTCTTTCTATGGCTCATTGTAAATGACTATTAAAAGACAGTTCTTATTGTTATTATTATAATTGCTGTTAAGGATGGCAGTAAATGTTTCCTAAGTATTAGTAATTCAGATGAGGAATCTACAAATATCACCTTATGCATATTCAAGATGACTAAGGCAGTCATTTTAATATGTTTAATCAATATAAATACAAGATGCTATGTAATTTTATTAAGAATTATACTTTTAGTTTGTTTTCTAGTTTCTTATTTCTGACTATTAACCCCTTTCTTTTGCCACCATAAAGTGACTGGCATTCATCCTGTTTATTGACTTGGATATTTAAGATATATTTATTTTTAAAAGTCAATATATTATCTGTTGTATCTAAAATGGACTTTACGATTGTAAACATTGTCCATTCAAAACTTAAAGAAATAAAATGAGAGATGTGTTAAATTAAATATGCTCCTATGCTTTGATATTTTTATGGCAGGCAGTAAGGATTTCACTAGCTAAGGGATGATTGCTTTAGATTGCAGTTTATTTTATTTTCATAAAATACTTTTTTCACTAATGTACTCATTACATAAGGCATCTATCACTGTGTATAACTATTTTCTATAACTTATGAAATAATTAAAAATTCTAAACTTTAAAGTATATATTCCTAAAACAAGTAATTTTTATAGCTCTTAGACTTAACAGGATTTCTTTAACAGAAAGAACACATTTGTTCTCCTATTTGTGATTAATCCACATATCAATCCATTTTCTTTTATAAAAATATTAAAATATAAACATGGAGAATCTAAAAATGGAAAGTAGCTATTAAAACATCCGAGGCAAATTGCTTTTCTCAATAATACAATCTGCTTTAGTAACATAGTATTTATTCTGTAAAGACTGCTATAAATCGAATGACTCAATGGGCAGTACATACTTACATTGTGAGTATGATATGGAACCAAATTATTTATCATTGGGTTCAGCATATTGGAAAATAGCAATTTTGTGTTCAACTGTAAATTTGCTTTATTTGTATTAATCACAACCACATGTTCCTATCTATCTAATCTTGGAAGATATAAACTCAATGAATTTACAGCCTGCTTCATTCACAAATGAATTGTGCTCCTGAATTTTAACATGCTATTCCTAAAACTATTAGCTGTGTATCTGCTTTATGGGATGTTCCTACATAAGCTAGCTGTTCATCAATTTGGTGTCCATACATTTCTTTGAAAGCTATATTATAATTAGAGTTTAGGTTAATACTATTCAGTAACCATAAAACAGACATAAAATAATTATAACTCATTTAGTGAAATTAGAAAAGAAGCAATTATTAGACTCCCATTGTGAAGCTTTGCTGTGAGGGATAGATAATCTATCTGCAAGATGTACTTTAAGAACACCATTTTCAAAGAAATAAACTAGATAGATTACTGCTTTATCTTTGTGCACTTGAGGCAGAAGGGGGTAGAAGTGAAAACTTGTGTTGTATATGTGAGTTTTCAGAACTTTTCTGAATGTTTACAGGGAAATTAAAAAAAAAAATTCAAGGGGTCGTAAATACGTAATAGTTCTGATCATTAAAGTACTTGTAAAGCTAATAAATTACATATACGAGAGTTTGTGTCATGTTGTATGAATTAAATTGTATTTAAATTGTATTTGTAAAGTACATTTCTCATTGATTTAAATAATATATTTTTTTCCATCTGAGGTACTCAAATCCTAAAAATCTTAATGATCAGTCATTTTCTTTCGTGTGCTCCAGAGTGATTAATTTGCTTGAGTGTCAGAAGAAGTGTATTGGACTTTAAAATTTTCTTTATTATTCAATCACCCACCCTCTGGCAAAAGTATGTTCATCTACTCAGACAACAATGAAAAGAGATGATGCTTAAGACTCTGAAGTTTAAAGTAGAAAAAGTAACAGAATTTCTCTACAGTCCCTTTGTTTAAATCTTACTTTATCTAAAGTTCACTGTGATATGAGAATTCTAATGTGCTAGATATTTATATATAATATATACATATAAACTGCATGTATTTAAATATATAAGAAATGTATATGTATTTTATAGAAAATAAATCCAGCAAATCTGTTTGTACATTTAATTTATTTCTATTGTTGCTGAGAAGAATGAATGGAAGAAAGCAAGAATTCATGTTTCTATGCTGAGTGAAATGATACATTCTATGAAATGAAAGAACCTACTGACCTATCTACACCAATCTTTTGAGAAAGGAAAGGAAAATCTCTTGGCATTGTCTTTAGAAGTTACACATAGAAGGATCATTTCTTCTTCCATTTTATCCTTGATAATCTGTTAATATTTGCTTTATATTTAGTATGTCAAACCTACAGTATAACCCCAATAAAACAAAAGCAAAGTTGATATGTATTGCAATTGGGAGGGCTATGAGAGAAAAGAAAAAAAATTAGGGGCAAACTATTTTGAAAAAGAGTAGAGTTCATCACTAATTTTTTTGTATAACATACAAGTTCTGTTTTGATTCATGTGCAGTGAAAGTGAAGATATATCCAGAGACTTATCTCTGACAGCTCTGAACGTAAAGAAGGAAAAGGCTTCCTTCTGAGAGTACTTTTCTGTCATTTAAACAGTTTACATGTTTCTTTGCTTTTACCTTTCTTGCTTGCTTTCTGACCACCAGGGATCCAATGTTAGCCCAGGGTCACTGGGGCTCTGTCCAGCTCTAGACAGATGTTGCTATAGTAAGGCTTTTATGATGACAGTAAGAGATTCTCAGAATGCACTGGTGAGTTCTATGACAATTGCTAAGCTTGTCATTTAGAGCAAATAAAAGACAGGTTATTGATTACTTCCACTACCTTTTCTTTGAGTGTTTTTTTGTTTCCTTCATCCCACAATAAGGTATACAGCAGCCCCCCAAATATATTGTTCCTTATCTAAGACTCTCAGACATCATAATTTACATTCAACTGAAAGGAATTAAGATTTTAAGAGGAGTTCAGTCTTGCTAGACAAGTAAGAATTCATTGAATGAAAATGTAAAATTAAAAGCAAATGATGAATTTGGCTAATTTCTTCTTCTTCCAATGTTCCAATATATTCTTCTGACCATTCTCTAGGAACATTGCTTGAACTAACAGCTATGAATTACAGGTTTCCGGTAAAGTATGGAGTTGTTTTTGGTTTTTTTCCCTCTTTTTAAGAAAAAGCATCTGATGAACAGTTGTCCTAAAGATTTAGAGGATTCATTCCGATTTTTAATAATCCCATGTGGCTTTAAAATATTTTAATAGTTTATCTCAACATGCTTCCCACTATACAACTGTGAAATCAGTAGGACAATTGAAATTGGAACAATGACATTGTTATTCTTCTGTTTCACACATATTCCTAGTGATAAGGTAAGAATTTAATAATAAAAGGAAATGTATTATTCAATGTTTGTGGAATATAAACAACTTGTCAGTTCGTTTTATTTTAAAAATTAATATCACTATCTGTATTTGAAGTGCCAAGTCAATTTGTTCAAAATCATCAAACAAATTTAGCATAAAAGTTACAGCATAGTGTAAGAAAATAAGTACAATGGCAAATTGTGATGTTTGCCACAAATGTTTTCCCTGTCATATTTCTCTTAGGTAAATAAGATAAAATAATGTTAAATATTGATAAAATTTAATTTTCATGTGGAGAAAGTTAAAAAGGTTATATTGATTATTCAAATAGGTTTATTAATAACTTCTTATAAATCAGTGCTTTAAAAACCTTTAATAAAGTTCTTAAATCTAAGTATCCGCATTAACTCAAATAAATGTTGGCATAATTACTTTTAAAAAAGTAAACAAGAGAGGTAGATGCTAGAAAAACCATACAGCAATAAAGGAAAAAGCTCCATATTCAAAAGAGGATTCTTACTACAGGTACAGCATTTCATATGTTATAGATTCTCAGTGTTTCCTTAGACATCATTTTAATGATAATAACAATAAAAATAGGAACTTTTCAGAAAGTAAAAGAAATGTTTGAAGAGTGCTATACTTGGGGGAAATAATTTTGAAAATTAATGTAACTGACCTTGAAATTATTCAGGTAAATTTGAATGCTTCCAATTAAAAGAAAAAAAAAATCAATATTGTATGTGAAAATTAGGATACAAAGATGTTTAGATATGAGGTTAAATTTTATTTTAATATACCTTTGATTTTATTTTCAACTGTAACATCTATCACTCAAATTATCCGAAATAGTTTACAAACTTTATATATAATATGTATCTGTAAAATATTTATGTTATATATTCTATCTGTAATAAAAATAATTTTTAGGAACATAGATGTTCCCTTAAACAATTCATGAAAACTATATAGATACATTTTATGTAATAACATGTATTTCTAATGAAAAAAATAGAAAAAAGCATGTTAATATATTCTACCACATTGAAAATGTTGATGTTCACTTTAGGCAAAATCTGAAAGATTTTAGCATAAAACAATATTAGTGTTCATTGTGAATGTGAGAACTGTTCTCTGTATATTTTAACTGTAATCTTAACATGATAAAAGAAACATAACCTTCCACCCCTTCCTTTTTTTTTTCCAGACCACTTCAGAGCCCCATGGTATCCTTTGACTTAAAGCTAATCCTTCAAAAGACTTTTTGTTAATTTATTTTATTTTTATAATTTTGCTTTATCTTTACTCTCTCACACCTGAGTAAACTACTTTGAGTTTTATAAGAAGAAAAACAAAGCAAACTCATGAGGAAATCTGCAACTGTAAGTAGTAAGCATTAGGATGATTTTTAAGTCCTAAGACTTGAAGGTCCTTTTCATATTAATTGATCATACTTTAGAATAAAAATTTCAGCCCATGTCATTCTTGAAACCAAACATGATCACCTTTTGTCTTTTTATTTACAATAAATTCGAAATCAAAAATTGATCTTTGTGTGATGATAATTCTGATATTTTACTACATGCTTTCTCTAAATCAAATTGGTACACTTTGTTACCTTATATTCTTTCTATAAGCTCTCTCAATATTTTATAGCAGTAAATCAGCACAGATGAATCTAACAGAAGGAGACTCTCCAAAATAAATGAAGACATCTGTCTTTTCAAAGAGGGACAGACAGCCTCCTAGATAAATGAAGCAGAAAGATTACCCTATGCAGGCAGAGCAAAGAAACTGAAGTGATTTTTGATTTGGATCTATTCAAAGTCAATTTGGTTATTGTTGCATCCATACTCTTATGTGAAATGTGAAAGAAGGGAAGGAGGGAATATTAAGTGGTCTCTCTCTCTCTCTTCTCTCTCTCTGAGAGAGAGAGAGATAGCTATAGATATAAATCAAGATACGTATATATCTGTGTCTCTCACACACAGCACACATGATAGAAGTACTGAGAAGACAGTATAAATTAAATAATCAGTGAATACAAATTACTCTGTATTATATGAATTCTACTCAGAAAATTAGAGAGAAGCTAGATAAACAAGAAGGCAAATACTAGGTGCTGATACTGGTTAAAACAACTCAATAAAATTAGCATTGAATGACTATACTCCACAATATTTTGTTTAAGCAATAGAATTATTTTTTTCTTTTTAAATGTTTTACTTTATTTATTATTGTTTTAAAATAGTACTGTTTCATTAGCTTATAACACTAAGCTTAGGAAAATAGGTTCACACTTAGATTTTCTTTGTATATTCAAATAAAATCTTTTGTAAGAACTAAATATCCATTAAAAGTTGCTACAGAAACTGTCTAATAAAGTAACATAAGTCAAAGATTTGTATAGGGGGGAAAAAGACTTTGAAAATCATATACTACATCTTCCATATTTTAGATATGAGAAAACCAAGATCTAGACATACTTAATTATCTTACACAGGAATAAAGGTGATGTATGTAGATAGATAAAAATAGATCATAGGTAGAAAAGAAATAGATGGAAGATGAAGATATTTTTAATTATAGCTAACTATCATATCTATCATCTATCTAGCATCTATCTATCATCTATCATCTACCTATTTGTGTGGGTTCAATTATAAAATTTTTTTAAAAGAAATTGTCAGTTTTTTTAAAGAAGAAAGAGTGTCTGCATCATTACTCATCTGTGTTTAGAAGGCTCTAGATAATTTCAAATAAATTCTTTGCTGCAGGTATTTTTGCCACAAACATTTTCAGCCTATAATTCATTAGTTATTTTTAGCAAATTTCTTGACAAAAAATAACAAGTTGACAAATTAATCTGAAAGTTTAGTTTCAAGTTCGATTTTAAATGATGCAGTAATTTCTGTTTTGGACTATATAAATATTAGCCCTCATAAAGGTCTATACAGTGAGGAGTAGACATGGTGGTCTTGAAACAGGTGAGCAGCCATCTTCCCAACCCATCAAAACTAAAAGTTTATGAAGCTCTGGAAAACACAAAAGAGGTAATTAAAGTTTTCAAGAACATTAATTAATGATTATTAAGCTAATTTAGATAAAGCAGCTTGTTCTATAATGCTGTCTTCCCAAATTTATCCCATAATATTAGATGTTGGAGTCAAAGGAAGACTAATAAATAATTCTCTTCATATTCCCATAAAAGAAGTGGTTACATGATTCCTAATGAGTGAAAGTTTCTTGAAAATGGTGGAAATTTTTGCTACTTGATAGTGGAAAATATAATGTAGACAGAGTTTGGGTATTTGACAAAGAATCTTTAAATGATTAGGAGAAATATAAGCGCTAAGTATGTGATGAAACAATTAAAGATGGTTCAGATATGTGTTCCCAGTTTATACATTACATACAATACTAAGAAACAGCAACACCCCTTGTGTGCTCATTTTACTTTGAAGGAAATCTGAAGAAACTTAGAGCACATTTTTTATATCATAAAGAACCTTCAATATCAGATGCTTAATTATTACTGATCAACTTTGAGAAAGCAGGCATTGTCTCTTTCTTTAAGATAATTCTGAATACATCAAACTGCCAACCAATTATTTTATCTTTTACAGCATAATTGCTTTATGACCAATTAGTTATGTGGCAAAAATATTTTCTGCAAAAATATTTTCTGTAAAAATTATTGTGGCAAAGAACTTATGGTTAGAGGATATGTTTTCAAAGAAAATATTTATTATAACGTTTCTTGAAAATATATCTGTTACAAATTTTATAAGTCAAAATGGTCCTCCTTTCAAAAAGTTTAACACAATCTCTTCTTATAAAGTAAGTTTTATGAGATTGAGTCAGAAGGTGAATATCTTGCCAGTCATAAATGTCAATTGCTATCCTTTTTCCAAATAAATCACACAAATATTTTATAGCCCCAAATATCCATTCCTTTCAAAATAAAAAAAATATGGTACTTCATTCAATCTTAAATATATTTGAAGCAGTAGATAGCTCTTCTCTATTAAGAATATATTCATCAGCTTAGTAGAAAATGGACTGAATTCTAGTTTCTAATGTTACTCACATTTCTCCTGACTCAATCTATAATGCTTAGTCTAATCTATTATCGCTTACCTTTTACCTATTAACACCAACAGCATCCTTTTTTTATTAGTCTCCTGGTACTCACTGATGTTTTATACATAATGATGCTTAAATTTAATTGAGCTGTAAGTTTGTGTTTAATTATGAGGTGTCATGATACCTTCAACAATTTTTCCTTCTATGGTTAACAACTTCTTTATAACCCCTTTAAAAATCCTTCATCTATTAAACTCCTTTTAGGCAAGCCTTTTTAAGAGAAAGACTAATTATGACTTTGCAATTAACTTAATGAATGTTTCGTATTTTAGCAAAAATATTTCTTTAAATATAATTGTGGAATAGTCTAAACACTGATTTTTTAGTGGTCTAATAAACTGAATGGGAAATATATTCAACCTAAAATTTAAGTATACATTTAATCAGAAAAAAATAATTATGTTTCAGTTATACTTCTTTGCTTCCATTCTAGTTTAGTTGTATTCAAGTGGTATTTACTATTTCCCATAGTTAGTGTCTCAGTATGAAAGCTATTCTATGAGTTAGTGGCTCAAAATTTTTGACTGACAGATATTCTATCAGGCATTTCACAGATGAACCCGAGAAATCTTCAAAATGTGGTCAAAATTTCTAATACTATTGTTAAATTATCTGGATAACATACTTTTACATAAACCCTGTCAATCAGTTGACATGTTCATTTTTACTTCTGATGAATATGCAGATATCTCAGAAGAATTAGAAATTGATTTTGAGTCTTCAAATCATATTACCGAAAATTACAGTAATTATAGAAGGAATAATGCTTTAATGTTCCCTCACGCTAGACCATAATTCAAAAGCTACCACGTTTCTAGGAATCCATCTTATTTACCGTATTTTAGAAAAATAAGTACTTAGCATAAAACTATTTTTATATCCTCCATGAGAATCACCAATTACTAAGGTAATTTCTTAAATTTTACTGTAAGACAACTTAAAATGCACCTTTTAGTTAAAATCTGAAGATTGTACCAAAAGTGTCATAAAGATGGATAAGAATTTGCAAGGATATGAGTGCAGTTATTGGTGTCTTTTGTTGGGTTTCCCTAAATCATAATCTGAGACAGAGATCCAGTTGCACTTGTGTATTGTGGAAATGCTCTTCAGAAAAAAATCTGTAGAGACAAAAGGAATGTAATATAAAGTGGGGAGGAAGGAGATAGTTCAAGCAAGTATACAGTTTCTGCTAAAGTTAGGCTCTGACTTGCACCAATGTAATTGATTAGACTCTCCTCATAGTTGCCCCATGTTGAGGCAATGGGATCTCAGGTGTTTGTTGTCCATATAAGCTTCTGTAGGGGCTTTGAAAGTGCCACGTAACTTACTAGAGATCATCAGTGATGTGATTCCTATCAAACTAGATCAAGACTTCCTGACAAATTTGCAAGTGTAAGCTGTTAGCTGTAAAATTTTAAGCATACAGAGGAAAATAAGAATAAGACAGAAATAGCAGCAAGTACACTTGGATTCTGGTTTTTTTTTAAAGCAGTGGCTCTCAAAATGTAATCTATGGACAGCAGTATCAGCAACACATAGGAACTTGGTAGAAGCGAAAATTTCTGATCCACTTTGAGACGCTGTAAGTTAGGAAATTTGGGTTAGGGCACAAGTTTGTGCTTTTATGATAATCCAGCTGACTCTGATGCATGCCTAAGTTTTAAACTACTGTTCTAATGTAATTTTTAAAAATTCATGGCAGAGATGATCTCTCTGAGTAGATACTTGCTTAACTTGCTCTTCTACCACTTTGGAAAAATAGAGTCCATTGACTCGAGTTTGAAATGGAGAGAAAATAGGGAGATGTTACTATTGGTATCTTAACATGAATCTCCAAGCTCTTCTTTCAATTTAAAATAAAATGGCAAAAGGAACAGTAATGAAAAAAGTCCAAGATGAGTACAGGATATTCTAAAGTAGATTTTCTTGAAAATAAAAAATAAGTAAGACCCCAAAACCTTCATAATGTCAATAGGTTTTCCTTATATTGCTACTGCAGAAATCCATGGCACAAATTTGCAATAGAAATGCAAAACCAATACAAAATATATATGAGTGAATAAAATAAGAATCAAATATATAATATTTGAGGCTTCAAATTCCAGGAGAGTTGTAGTGACAAACAAGATTTATCCTTCCATCGTAAACCAACAAAAGACAAAATATTTGAAAAATAAAATCAGACATTGGACAACATACAAATAAGACTCGGGGTCTTAGGAGAAAGACATAATAAGTTAGCCCTACAATCGCTGTAGTTACTGTCTAGAGGTTCTTCCAGATCAAGTGTACAGAGGTAGAATCTATATGAAGTGTATAAGTTTTTCTCTAGACTTATAAAAATCATTAGACTTTGGGAGGCTTACAAAATTAGAATTTTTAAAGCAGGCAATGTGAGAGGTAAGAGGTGCATGAGGAGAGAGTACCAGTGATCTGAAAATGGGGTATTCTAAAATTGGCTGAATACTGATAAATGGCACATATATAAAAGACAAATATTTAAGAGCAGTGGATAGGAGAAACTTCAGAAGAAAGGAGTATGTAAAACTTTCCTGAAGCTTATGCAAAGTTAAAAATTATTGTTTTTGCTAAGAGTGAAGAAAAGGCCCATAAAAACAAGAAGATAGAATCAAAATCCCAAAGGGCTTACCTTTATTGTGAGGCTAAATTAGTTCTAAACTAAAGGTTGTTCTGGGTTTGTCAAAACAAATCTTAGAAGCTAGTCTCAAGTGTATTAAGCACCATCCTAGTAGTCTACATCATCTCCAGGACAAAAAGAAAAGATAAATAAAACCTATTATAATAAGAAAGCAAAATCTATACAAAAACAACAAATGTATTACAATAACTGGTCTTTGATCATAATGAATCAGCAAAGAAAAATAAAGGACAATATGACACTAAGTATGAAAATAGTTAATAGAATCAGGCCCAGAAATATGAGAGAAAATTGAATTATATTCATGCATCACTTAATGACAAGGGTACATTCTGAAAAATGCATTGAAAAGTGATTTTGTTGTTGAACAAACATCATAGAATGTAATTACACAAAGTTAGTATAGCCTACTACACAAAGAAACTATATGGTTTAGTCTACTGGTACCATATTATATATGTCACCCATAATTGACCAAATATCATTAAAAGAAAAATAACTATATAACACAGGACACTAAAATATTTATCGAAATATGTCTTACCTACATAAAACAGCAGATGGTATAAGAATATGACTTTATTCCAGTAGATTTATAGCAGAGAAAAAAGGAAAATTGTATTTAAAGAAACAAAGTAATAAAGCTATCCATGTAGAAATGGATAATGTGAATTGCTCTATACCTATAAAAAAATCACATGTATAATTGAAAACTTTCCCACAGGAAAAGTCCAATTCTAGATGCTTCTGTGATAAAATTTACCAAATATACAAGTACAAAAAATACAAATCTCACAACTAGAGAAAATGGACATGGAGAAAACACATTCCATTTAAGTTTATAAAGCCAACTCTGCTATAGTATAAAAGAAGACAAAAATATTAAAGAAAACAAAACTTAAGACATATACTTAATTCAATAGAGACGCAAAAAGTTCTGAATAAGTGTTTTCAAATCAAATCCATTAGTATGTAAAAAGTGTATGCATTTTGATCAAGTGTATTTAATGCTAGGAATGCAATATTATTTCTATATTTTAAAAAAAATCTATCATTGCAATTTACCGTATCAATCAACAAACTTAAAAAAAAAAATCAGGAATAAGGAGCAACCAAAATTAAATATACATTCATACTAAAAACTTTAGGCAAAGAGAAACTTTTCCAAAGTCAAATAGAACTTCTAAAAACCTATCAATATTATACTTAATAGTGAAAGACTGAATAATTTCTACTTAAATTCAGATTTTGGTAAAACTGTCCACTTCCATGAAGTCTCTACATCAAACTGCTGATGAAATAAAGCTAGAAAAATACATACAGAATAAAAATAATTTTTATTCACAGAAGACATTCTCAGAAAAATAAAAAAATGCTATGAGAAAAAATTAATGAGTTTAGAAAATATAGAATATTGGACAAAAATCAATCATAATAATACAAATTAGCAACAAATAACTGGAAATTAGAATTAAAAAAAAATCAATTGCAATAGCACTCCAAATTAAAAATATTTAGATTAAATTTAACAAAATTAAAGAACTATCTACTGAAGACTATAGATCATTAGTAAGGAAAACTAAAGAAGATCCAAATAAAAGTAAAGACATTTGCCTGACACAGAGACAGCATCTTGCTCATTGGAGAGGAACTCTGGGGGTGAAAAATAGGTCCATAGTCATCTAAAGAATCTATAATCTCTATGTTCACTTGAGCACAAAGGATCTCCTTGAGAGTCCTCCACCATCCTGTAAAGGACAGCAGCAGTGAATGATATCCTCCCCTCTGGAATCAATAGCGCTCACAGAGGCAGACTTTGAACTTGCACCCTGATTAGGAAGCTTGAGAGAGGGAGATCCCAGGCTCAATCATGACAGAACACTTTAATCTCTGTGCTTAGTAGAGCCCAGGGAACCTGTTTGGGATCATCTTCGCACAGGAGAGTGGTAGGGAGTGAGTCCCGTATTCCCAGATACAACAACTAGAAACTGCCTGCTACCTCGCAAGGGTTGCCTGTGTACCCAGTTCTTGTGCTGGGGAGCTCTCTAGCAGTGGCTTATGAGAGAAAAGTTATCTTCCAACACTAAGAAGCCAGAAGACCCCACGGAAATAGCATTAGTGGCCCACCATTCCAAAGAGGGCAATAGGCCCCACCCCCACTGAAGCTTAGTCGCTGCTGTTGGTCACAACAGAACCAAACATCATCATTCAAGAAGAGATCTAAAGTAAAAGAAAATTAAAGCCACAGTGCTAAATCTAAGAGGAAAGTCATGGCAAAATCAAATTCATCCTTAAAACAACTGTGAATGACCCAAAGAAAGGAAGATGCCAGGAACTCCACAGAGAACTCTATTGACATTGAATGGGACAATGTTCCAGAGAAGGAGTTCAAATTAATAGTCATAGAAAAGCTGAATAAGGCAGGAATCACACACAACTACCCACAGGCAATTGGAAAATCTCAAAAAAGAAGTAGATCAAAGGTGATAATTCACCAAGGAGATTGAAGCCATGAATAAAGTCCTAACAGAAATGTTAAAGGTAAAAGTCACACTCAAGGAATTGAGGATAAACAAGGAGGGTTCCATAAATAGACTCAATCTTGTAAAGAAATGAATCTCAGAAATTGAAGACAAAATCACAAAGGCAACTCTCATGAAGAAGAAAGTGAAAAAAGACTGAGGCAAAATGAATAAACCATATAAGAAATATCAGACACCATGAGAACAAACAAACATAAGGATGATACGCATCTTGGAAGGACAGAGAGGGAAAAAGGAACAGAAAACTACTCAAAGTAGTAATAGTATGCTAAATGCTAGAATGTCCCACATCTGTCACAAAAAATAACCACAGAGATCCAAGAAGCAAATAGAACAACAAAATGTCTAAATATAAAATTATCTATCCCAGGCACATTATAGTAAATCTGTCAAAAGTCAATGATGAAGAAAAACTACTCAAGGCTCCTAGACAAAAGAGAAATATAGCTTACAAAGGTACATCCATTAGGACTATAAGAAGAAAATCTAAGGCCAGGAGAGAGTAAAACCACATATTTAAAATACTAAAAGATAAAAACTGTCAGCCAAGAATACTTTAGCCCTCAAAACAGTCATTCAGTATGATGGATAAATAATATCTTCAATGATAAACAAAAAAATAAAGGATCATAAACAAAAATTAAAGCATTTTTCTGTCACCAAGACTGTAATTCAATAAATCATCAAAGGGATCCTACAACAGAAAAAACAAATACAAGGATACACTAAATGAATGGTGAATGGTGATAAATAGGAAAGTGAAAGCAGACAAAAGACAGAACAACGAGGTGAGAACGAAGACATGCCAAACAGGTAAGAAAACCATGGAATCCATACAAACATAAAAATATGATATGGCATCAACTCATAAAAACTATCAGTGCTATAACAACAGTGATAATGCACATGACAGTCATGAAACCTAATCCTAAAGAGATACACAGCTAGGAAGTAAATGAAACGAAAAGAACCAAAACCGAAAAACATAGAAAGGAAAAAGCAAATAAAATTCAATGGGAAATGAAACACACACACACACACACACACACACACACACACACACACACACACACACAAAAGCAGAAGTAAACAAAGGTTCAAAAAACAGCCATGAAGTCATATATATCAATTATCACCGTAAAAGTGACCGGAATGAATGTACCAATCAAAAGACATGGCATTGCTGTATGGATCAAAAAATAGGGCTCATCATTTTTATGCTTGTAAGAAACTCTTATCAGATCCAAGATAAACACATATTGAAAGTCAAAGGCTATGTGAAAATTTATCAATGTAACAGCCATTGAAGGAAATTAGAAACTGCAAACTAATTTCAGACAAGATAAGCTTTCACCTAAATAGCATATGACAACGCAAGGATGGGCACTACATTATGGTCAAGGGGTAATGCATAAAGAAGTGTCTATAATTAACAAAAATGCTAGACCATCTTTTTAGCTCTAAAAAGAGCTAAAGGCAGACATTGACAGTAACAAAATAATGGTAGGGACTTCAGTACTCCATTTTCATCAATAGGTAGAGGCAGAAAATCAACAAAGAAGTACCCTAAAAGAAATAAGGACCCTAACTGCAGCAACAGATCATAGGAACCAAAAAGATATATGCAGGTTGTACCTAACAAAAAAGAATACACATTCTTCTCAAGTGTATGTGGAACATTATTAAAGATAGATGCTATCTTGTGACATAAAACAATTATCAGCAAATTTAGCATGTGTGAAATTATAGAAAGCATCTTCTCCGACCACAAGGAGGTAAAATTAGAATTGTAATAGAAGAAGAAAACAGCAAGAACCACAAAGATGTGGAGACAGAAAAACATACCCCTGAACAACTTCTTGATCATCAAGAAAATTAAGACTTAACTTGAAACAAATGAAAATAGAGAGACAAGCTACCAAACACGTGGGATGTGGCAAAAGCAGTTCTGAGAGGAAAGTTTACAGCCATACAAATGCACATTAAAACCCAAGAAAGGGCCCAAATTAAATCCCTACCAACACACCTGAAGGAAATAGAAAGGAAATATCAAGACCAAAAACCAGCAGAAGAAAGGAAATTAAAAAAAAATTAGAGTGGAAATAAATTAAATTGAAAACAAAGATCATCCAAAAGACCAATGAAAACAAAAGCTGGTTCTTAAGAAAAAAGAAAAAAAAGGACACTTAGATTCAAAAAGGAAAATAGAGAGAAAACCCTAAAAACAAAAATCAGAAATAAAAGACGTGTGATTACAACTTATATTATAGAAATATAAAGAATTATGAGAGACTATTATAAGCAATTACATCAATAAATTTTCACTTATGAAGAAATGAACAGATTTCTACAGTCCTATAAACTCACAAAACTGAAACAGTAAGGCACAGATGCCTTGGATAGACCAATTATAAGCTCAGAAATTGAAGCAGTAAACAAAATCTACCCCCAAACAAAAGCCCAGGTCCTGATGGCTTCACTAGTGAATTCTAACAAACATTCAAAGAGCTAATCTCTATCCTCCTTAAACTCTTTCACAAAATTGAAGAGGGAAAACTCGCAAATACATTCTATGAAGCCAGTATCACTCTGATACCCATTCTAGACAAAGACAGTACAAAAAAAGAAAGCTATATATCAATATCACTGATGATTATAAATTCAAAAACTCTCACAAAAATCCTAGCAAAACAAATTCACTAGCATTTTTAAAAATAATATACCTCATTCAAATGGGATATATTCCAGGGATGCAAGGATAATACAACATATCCACTTTTATCAATGAAATATACAACATCAACAAAGAAAAACTAAAAGAATCACATGATTATATCCATAGATACAGAAAAAAAAATCTTTGACAAGATTAAACATGCATTCATGATAAGAACTCTCATCAAAATAGGAATAGAAAGAACATACCTTGATATAATAAAAGCAGTATATGACAAACCCATAGACAACATCTGACCCAATGGTGACAGCTGAAAACCTTTCCTCTGATCTGGAACAAGACAAAGTTGTCCACTCTCACCACTACTATTCAAGATAGTTCTGGATGTCTTGGCCAGAGAAATAGGCAATAAAAAGATATTAAAATAATCCAAATTGGAAAAGAAAGGAATAAAACTATTGTTACTAATAGATTACTTAATATTTGGAAAATCCTAAAGACTATCAGAAAAACTGCTAGAAACAAATGAATACAGAAAAGTGGCTAGATATTTAATTAATATACAAAAATCAGTAACATTCCAATATGCAATGAAGTACAGGAAAAAGAATTTAAGAAAGAAATGCCATTCTAAACAGCAGCAAAAAAAATATCAAATAGATCAAATTCCTGGGAATAAACCAAAGAAGGTGGAAGACCTCTAAATGAGCACTACAAAACTTTGACAGAAGAAAAGACACAAAGAGATGGAAGAATATTTTATGTTCATGGATGGAGGAATTAATTTAATAAAAATGTCCATACTATACAAAGCAATATACAGATTTAACACAATTCCCACCAAAACTACAGTTTGTTTGTTTTTTTGAAGAAATTAAGTGAACAATAGTAAAGTTTGGAACCACAAAGCATGAACAGCCAAAGCTATCATAAGCAGGGAAAAAGAAAAAACAAACAAAAAACAATCACGGAATCACATTTACTATGCTACAAAGTGATCATCATCAAAAGAGTATGGTACTGAATGAAAGCAGAAACACAGAACAGTGGAATAAAACTGAGATCACAGAAATAAAACCACATCTATATGGACAGTTAGTCTTGACAAAGGAGCCAAGAGCATACAGTGGAGGAAGGGAAATGTATTCAACAAACGGTATTGGAAAAACTAGACAATTATCTACCAAAAAAAAAAAAAAGAGGAACAAGAATATTCACTAGTGCTGTACTCAAAATTTAACTCAAAATAGATCATAGACATAAGGCCTCGGCCTCAAGAGATTTTTTGGAGGATGGAACAGCTACAACATAACAAAACTTAGTAAAATCAAATAGTTGGGATTACATCTAACCAAAAATCTTATGTTCAGTAAAAAAAAACAAAAAAAACAAAAAACAAACAAACAAACAAAAACCACTAAAACAAAAAGGCAAACTAAGGAACTGAAGATATTCATAGCATATACTAGATAAGAACTTCATCTCCAAAATATATAAAGAGATCATACACCTCAATAATAAAAAAGCAAATAACTCAAAAACTGAGCAGAAGTAATGAATAGACACCTATTTAAAGAAGACACACAAATGAGCTACATACACCTGAAAAAAAGTTCAATATCTCTCATCAGCAGAGAAATGCAAATAAAAACCACAATGATATTCTACCTCAGAAAGACTAGAAACAATAAGCATTGGAGTGGGAATAGAGAAAAAGGAACCCTCCTACATTATTGGTGGAAATATAAATTAGTGCAACCTCCTTGGGAAAACACAATGGAGATGCCTCACAAAAAATATATGGAACTATCATTTGATCCAGTAATCCTATTCCTATGCATATACCCAGAGAATACAAAATCTCTAATCAGAAAAATATCTGCACCCCTGTGTTCATAGACGTACAGTTCGCAACAGCCAAGACATGGAAACAACCTAAATACTCATCAACAGGTGACTAGGTAAAGAGGTTGTGGTATATACACTCAATGGGATTCTACGCAGCTACTAAAAAAGACAAAACTGTGCCCTTTGCAACAATTTGGATGAAACTGGAGGTGATCATGTTAAGAAAGTAAGGCAAAAATAAAAAAGGGTAATGCAGTATGGTTTCACTCATATGTGGAATATATTAAAATTTAAACAAAATAAATAAACACATAAACCCCAGTAAAGTTCCCAGAACACAAGATGATGGCTGCCAAGGGGGTAAAGAAGGGAGGGAAGGACACTAGAACTCTGGTGGCAGGTATGGTGTATAATACCATGGACTGAGAATTTGGTTTCAACATCTTGAATATACCTTTCTAAACAGAAGAATTATAATATAATTATAATTAAAATAAAGATATACTTACTGATGTATTGGAAGATCATAATTATTATGATGCTTATTTCTCCTAAATTTAATCTATAGACTCAATGTAAGTCCATATTTTATTGGCATGCATGATAAGAATATGTTGGAGAACCCAGAAGAGCTAAAATAATTCTGAAAAAAAAAAAAAATAATGAAAATAATACCCATGTAACTACAGAAAGGTAATCAAAATATAGTGCTATTAATGAAAGGAAAGCCCAGTGAGAAAATAAAGAATTCAGAAAAATACACAATTATGGTTACTCGAATGTGATTAATTCAACCAAGATGTTAAGTTAATTAGTTCAATAAAATGCAAGGACATTGGATGATGAAAAAATTCTTTTCACAACAGTGATAGCATCACTGGGATATTAGTTATGAATTGCTGAATAATAAATTTCCCCAAACAGAGTGACTTAAAATAATATTTATTTTTTTCATAGTTCCATGGAACAGAGAGTTAGGAAAAATTACTTGAATGCTTCTTACTCAAAGTTTCTCACAGTCTGCAAGCAATGTACTAGATATGGCTGTAGACATCTCAACGCTCAACTAGGAAAGGGTCTGTTACAGTCTGAATGTCTATGTTCCCCCAAAATTCATATGCTGAAATGTTAGCCCCCAAAGGGGGTTAAATTAGGATCTGTGGAAAATGGTTAAATCATGAAGCTTGATTACATATGAATGGGATTAGTGCTCTTATGCAAAAGCCGTCACAGAGTTTCCTAGCACCTCAGCCACCAGAGAATACAAAGAGAACTTTGTGACCCACAAGAGGTCCTTCACCTGAATATGTTGGTATTGTGATCTCAAACTTACAGACTGCAGAACTGTCATCAATAAATATTTACTGCTTATGAACTGTCCTGTCTGTGGTATTTTGTTATAGCAGTCTAAATGAACTAAGGCAGGAAATGCTTCGGGTTCTCTTACATGGTTGTTGGAAGATTCTCATTCCTCACAAGCTGTTGGACAGATGGCATCAGTTCTTTATATGCTATTGAGCAGAGACTGTCCTCTGTTCCCTGTCACATGGGACTTTCTCCATAAGGGAAGCTCACAGCACATCAGACTGAGATTGGGGTGGGGAAGTTATGGAGAGAAAAGTGCTAAGAGACAGACAGAAAAGGTGAGAGAGAGAGAGAGAAAGTAATAATCATATCTTCTAATCATGGAAGAGATATCTCACAACTTTTCCAAGTTCTAGGTATGCAGCAAGTCACTAAGCTCAATCTACACTCAAGGGTAGGGATTATAGAAGAGTATTTATACCTAGAAGCTAGGTTATTAGGAGTTATTTTAAAAGCAACCCTACCACTATCTATGCACTATCCCAATGATTCATGTCTCTTCTGTATGAAAAATATATTTATTTGCTTCACAGAATGAAAAATCTTTACCCATTACAATTGCAACTTAAAATTCCATCATCTATACTATGTTCAGATGTATATGAGGCACCTCAGATAAAGTTCCTTAAGCAAAGTTCCTAGATAAGAGTAACACGTTGCCTTTAATCTATAGAACTATGAAATAAAAATCAAAGTGTCCCAAACATAGTTACACAATACTGAAAGAGAAATAAGATAGCTAGATGATTGCTAGAAATGGGATATATATATGTGTGTGTATATATATGTACATATATATGCATGTATATATTTGTATGTATATATATGTCAGTAATAACTAATCTTACCTTTATCTTGGTACTGCATATAAAAATTAGTGAAACACAGTGGAATATAGACATAAATAAAATCAATCAAATGTAGACCTTTCAGAGAGAAAGTAGAAATCCTTAATCTTTCTGTTAAGCAAATATTGTTTAGTTATATTAATTTAAATATCTGAATCTATTTATTTTATTTGTATATGAATTATATATAAATATGTTTTATTTATATGGCATATGTTATAAAATGTATATAATCATATAATAATAAATATATTTAATTTATATACATATACATTAATTGAACTAATTGAACTTTATCAAATTTATAACCTTTGCCCTTAAAAGATACCATTAAAAAAAAAAAAATGGTTCAGAGAGAGGATACAAAAATGGCACCAGAGGATGTTCCCTGCTTTGCTTCCAAAAGAAATGACTAACAGTTCTCCACTGAATCAATGCTAGGGAGGGAATCCCACTGCAGAGTGGTGAGACTGAAGCCCCCCAATACCTTATCAAACAACAGGTGCACATTGGGAAGGATGTCTAAGGAAACCTACTCATATGTATTAGGGAAGGTTAGGTGGAGAAGAACTTGAAGGCTACCACAGCTTCAACCCAGGTGGAAACTCAGGAAGCAGGGAAGCTGTCGAAACCCTTGGTCTCTGAGGAAGGTAAAACAGAAATTTTGTGGTGGTGCATATGCTTTTGGTTTGAGTAAAGCCAAAGAGAAAGGGTATAGGTACAAACCGAGTCTCTGCACTAGCTGAAACCTCAGCAAGAAGGAAATACAGACAGTGTTCTACGTTATACACCCTTTGCCCAACACTTCTGGATCCATACTTGGACACTAAAGTACATCCAAAATCACAGCAGATAGTTGAGCACCAAGTCTAGGCTCCCAGAGAAGCAAGTTGTCTCAGGTGCCACCCATGCACCTGCAGCACAGAACAACTACACTGAATGCCTTTCTTCCACCCCATTGCCATCCTGCAGTCAGCTGACTCAGCTACAGCTATTTATTACAGAAACCTGCAAGCTTCAAAAAATAAAATAAAACCCTAGAGCTGTCTTCTGGTTAATTAAAAAAAAAATGCAGATCAATTCTGAATCCATCCATGGGAAGATAGAAAAAAATAACAAGATGATCTATAACTTCAAAGTAATATGACATCACAAAGAGACAATGACACTTCTCTAGAAACTGAACTCATAGATATGGAAGATTATATACTTTTAAGAGAAATATAAAAATGAGAAAAAGAATTCAAATAATTACAGGTGGTCTCAGCAAAATAAGCAAATGAGTTCAAAAATAAAAATTAATGAAGGCAGATTGAAGATTTATATAAGAAGCTAATATAAGATTAGAATTTGAAGAATGCAATAAGCAAGATGTACTACAGAAAACCACGGAAGCAGAATTGACCAACTGAAGGAGCGGATTAGTGGGTTGGAAGACAGAAGTACAGAAATAAATCAGGTGGAAGAAAAGAAAGTAAATAAACATTAAAAATAAATGCTTCTAGAGCTATATGATATGATTAGGAACCTCACAATAAGGCTAATGGGTATTCCATAAGGAAAACAAAGGTAAAGGGGAACAGAGAACCTATTTCAATATGTAATAGCTGAAAATCTCCCAAACATGGGGAAGGAGTTGAATCTAAAAGTCATTAAAACCAGTGGAACACCTGGTTACCTAAATTCAGAGACCTAAACCACGACACATAATACTGAAGCTATCAAAAGTCTAAGGCAAATAAACAACGTTAAAGGTGGCCAGGGGAAAAAAGCAAATACAATATAAAGTTATTCCCGTCAGGTTATCATAAGATTTCTTGCAGGAACTCTCAGTTCACAAAAGAATGACATGGCATCTTCAAAATGCTTCAAGATGAAAAATGACAGCCATGAATACAATATCCTGTAAAACTCTTTTTCAGATTTGAGGGAGAGATAAAGGTTTTCCTAGGCCAAGTAAAGATGAAGACCTTAACTACTTAGAAGCAATGTTGAAAGATGCTCTTCTATTTAAATTAGATAAAGTTCAGCAAAAAATTAAGCAAGGCAAATTGTAGATATACAAAACAGGAAACAAAAGTCAAAAGGGTAGTAGTAAGCCCTCATATATCAATAGTAACCCTGAATGTAAAGGGACTGAGATCACCAAAGGCACAGAGTGACTGTATGAATTAAAAATCAAAATCCAAATATAACCATATGTTGTTTATGAGACTCACTTAAGACAGTCTAAACAGAGATTTAAAGTGAAGACATAAAAAGTAGTATCCCAACTCAATGGAGAATTTTAAAAGTTAGAAATATCTGTACTTGTATCAAATAAAACAAATTTCCAGCTAAAAAAGGTAAAAGACACAAGATTGATCTTATATAATGATAAAGGGATCAACAGAAAGATAGAACACTTATTCATATCCATGCACTCAACATAGGAAGAGCCAAAAATATCAAGCAAATATTAACAGACCTAAAGTGAGTCATGGACTGCCACACAAAAACAGTATGAGAATTGAAAACTCCATGCACAGTAATGGACAGATTATACATACAGAACATTCATAAGCAAATTATGCCCTCAAATGAACAAGTTAGATTAAATGGACTTCATAAGTATATCCAGATCATTTCACCCCAAAACAATAGATCATATTTTTTTCAAATGTTGCTCTTACATTCTCAGATACACCATATGTTGAGATACAAAAGAAGTCTCAACAAATTTACGAAGATTGAAATCATATACAGCATCTTTTTGGATCATAATAGCATAAAGTAAAAATCAAACAAAATAAGAAAGATGGAAAAAAATGCAAGTATGTGAAGAATTAAACATATATTATTGAACAGCTAGTTAGTCAAAGAGGAAATCAAAGGTAAAATTAAAATAAACAACCCAGGAATTGAATGAAAATCAAGATATGATTTATGAGAACTGATAGGATGCGGCAAAAGCAGCACTAAAAAGCAATTTATGGTAATGCAAGTCTACTTCAGGGAACAAAAATATTCACAAATAAAAACATCCCATACCTAAAGGAACCCGAAGCAGAAGAAAAAATTAAATAAAAATTGAATAGAAGGAACAGATAATAAAACTTAGAGTAGAAATAAATAAAATAGAGATAAAAAACTATTATGTCATTCTTAATAAACAGAAAACACACAAAAAAAATCTATTCCATGCTTACTAACTAAAGTTGTTAAAATGACTATAATATCTATCCTTTGAAATATACAAATTTAACATAATTGGTATCAAAATCCCAATGACATTTTTCTCAATAAGAGAATAAAAAAATCATGAAACTTATTTGAAACCACAAAAGACCAGAATGACAAAAAGAATCTTTATGAAAAATGAAAAATGGAGGTGTGATGCTGTCTGACTTCAAACTACACTGCAAAGCAAAAGTAATCAATTCAATGCTGTATTAGAATCAATCCAGATACGCCTATCAATGGAACAGAAACAAGGCTGGGGGTGGTGGGAGACAGGAGGTGGTGGGGTTGGGAACCACACACATATATATGCAACATTAATTTATGACAAAGGAATAAAGAGCAAATAAAAGGGCAAGGACAATAAATAATAGGAAAACAGGATAGCCACATGCAAAAGAAAATATTTGTACTACTATCTAATACCATACATATAAATTAATTCAAATGGATTAAAGGTGCAGATGTATGACCTGAAACCCTAAAATACATAAAATAAAACACAGGCAAAATATTCCTGGACATTAGACTAAGAGATGTGTTTGGAAACTGAACATCAATATTAAGGTAAACAAAAAACAAAATAAACAAAGAGGAATTTAGCAAACCAAACATCTTGCTCAGAAAAAGACGCTATTGTTAAGATAAAAAACATATCTTACTGAAAGGAAGAAGATATTCTGCACATCATACATTCCACAAAGGGTTAATATCCAAAATAAATTAAAAAATCATAAAATCAGTAGCAAAAACAAACACTGCAATTAAATGATGAACAGAAAATCTAAATAAAGTTTTTCCAGAGAAGCCATACAGGTGGCCAAAAAGCATATGAAATGTTTCCCCTCTGTCGTCATTATGGAACTGCAAATCAAAACAATATAACCCTTCACACCTGTGAGAATGGCTATTAATCAAATACTGGAAACAACACATGCTTGAGGATTCAGGGAAACTGGAACTCTTGAAATATATAGTGGTAGGAGCATAAATTGGTGCAAATTTTATGAATGGAGTAATGAGATTCCTCAAAAAATGAGAACAGAAATTCCATATGACCCATTATGGCAATTGTGGGCATTTGTCAAAAAATACTAATTCAAAAAAATGTATGTACCCCAAGTTTATTGCAACATTCTTTACAATAGCTAAGTGCTAGAAATAGAGCAAATGCCCAATGACAGATGAGTGGATAAAGAAGAGGTGATATGCATACACAATGGAAAACTACTCAGATATTAAAAATCATGACATTTATAGCAATATGGATATATACAGAGGATACTATACTTAATGAGATAACATAAGGAGAAAAATAAACATGCTCTGATTTCACTCGTTATGTGCTATACCAAGAAACCAACTAACCAAACAAACCAAATCTAACCAAAATAGACTTTTAGTCAATAAATCAAATTACTGATTACCAAAAAGGAAGGCGCTTCAGCATGGACAAACAAGGTAAAATTGTTGAATCATATGGATAAATTTATACTGTTGATGACAAGCTAATGTATTACATAAAGATGTTAAGACGATGCATACCTTAAACTTATATGCTGCTATAATGTAATATTCCTGTAATAAAAACAAAAGCAAAAATAAATTGAAAAAAAAAGGGAAAGACAATTTATAGATAGGAAAAGATCTTTACAAGTATATATCTGATGCCAAATACATAATATGGACATATTAAGAATCATTACAACTTAATAAAAAGAAGTCAAAGAACCTAACTAAAAGTGAACAAAAAATCATACTTCACTGACAATACACAGAGATGATACATAGCACATGAAATGGTGAACAATATTGTGAAATATTAGAAAAGTATCAATTAAAATCACTTCATATCAACTAATATAGCTAAATTAGATTCTAAATACCATTGTCATAGCAGATGTGGAGCAAGTGGAACCTGAATACCTTGTATCGGAGAATGCAAAATAAAATGAAACAGCTCTGTTGAAAAAGTTTGTCAAATGTTTATGAAGTCAATCTCAAACTTTTACATAACATATTCCACATCTAGTTATTTACTTAAGAAAAATAAAATGTTTGCCCAATACTTGTATACAAATATTAGCCAGAAACAACCTAAATATCTTCAACCCACTCCGATACATGTGGAAATATGTATACCTATATAGGTATTTATTCATAATCACTAAATCTAGAAGAAAACCACAAATGTCTCTCATCTTATGTATAAATGCTATTCACCAATATCAAGTAATAAACTACTGATACATGTGACAATATGGAGGGATATACAAAGGGCCAAGCTACAGAAAAAAGCCCAACACTTAATATGATATTGTATGATCTCAGGTATCCATTCTGAAATTGGCAACTATAGAAAGAGAATTCAATAGCTGCCAGAAGCCAGTGATAAAAGGAAATCATTGATGGAAAGGTGCGTAAGACAACTTTTCAATACTTTGGATATATCCTACACTATGGTTGTGGTGGTGATTACATGGCTGTATGCATTTATGTAAGTTCATTAAATCACATGCTAAAGAAAGCCAATTTTAGTGTAATTAAATTGCACTTTCAATAAATTTGACTTAAGGGAAAGAAAATATACTGACAGATAGGTTGCAATAGGTAAAATTTTCATGGAAGCAATTATACAAATGCTGAATATATTATAAACAATATTTTCACAGCATGACATTTAAAGAAAAAATAATTAGATGAATATTTTTAAATTCCAGAAAGAAAAAAAAATACTTCTTAGAAGACTTAATGTCCATTAAATATTTCCCCCTAGAGGAATCTGATTAATTTCAGTTATTTTCTAGTTAATGTTTAGCCTACTCCAAACTTACATACTCTGATGGTGTAAAGAGAAACCAGCTAAAGTCTTTATGTTCTAGTAGAACAGAAACAACAAATTTAGAAATCGGGATAGCTTTATCACTAGCCTAGAGTTTCCTAAAAGATATGGTAGACTTTCAAGACTGCGCAGAAAGACTGAGAGCATGTTTGAAAGATTTTAAAAAGAAGCATAAAACATCTCAGAATTTTATAGACCCTGGAAAACAAAGCCTTCATAGAAAGGCTTTCGTATTTCATTTAACTGATAACCCTTTTATATTTGCCAGATTTAAATACTTCATAGATTTGGAAATTTGGAGGTTGAACTGAGAAACTCTTTCAGGTGATATTCAGTTTTCTGAAATTTCATAAAGATGAAGACAAATAGAAAAATCAGGTTTTCAATAAAAATCTCAAGAGGGTTATGCCAAACAAGGCCAAGAAAGGATAAAATGAGTTGCAGCAAAGTTGCAAGTTGTCCAATAAGCCAATTATAATTTTACTAAAATGTCAGCCCTTTCTTATCTATTTAGCACTGGGAAAAGGACTACGCTGAGGTGGAGGGTAACAATACTTTGAATGTCTATGTCTCCTTTATCTTAATATATGCCATATAATAAAAAAAATCATATACTAAACTGAAAATAGACAGGAACTAAAAAAAAACAAGTGAAATAGAAAACATTTGTGAATAGAATTAGCAATCAGACATTTAAATATACAAGGTTATTATGATTAATATAGTAGAAAATAATGTGAAAAATATAGATGAAGGGGAAAAGATTTCAAGAGAATATCAAAACATATAAAACATTTTATAAATGAAAAATCAGATGACATTTAGAGCTCAGTGGACATGTTGAATAGCAGATTGCAAGTAGAGAAACACAGATTTTTAAAACTGAATGAGAGCTTACTAGAAAAATACAAACCAAAGCAGAGAAAGAAAAAAAAGTAACAAACCCCCCCACAGAGCATGAGACATGTATAATATGTTTAAAAACTTAAATATACCTTCAATAAGAGTCATAGAGGAAGAGGAAAAAGAAAATGGGGCATAATATTTGTTGAGATGATGGCTATGGATTTTCAAATATACTGGAAGATGTAAATTACTCGATTCATGAAGTTCAGCATAATCTAAAAATGATAAAAATGAAGAAGATGACAAGAAAACTTTAGGAAAGCATTAAAAATAAAAGTAAATCTTAAAAACAGCTAGAGACAAAGTGGATATGTTAACAGGTATAACATGAAGACTGAGAGACTATCAATAGAAATGAGACTTTTACACACTATCCTTGAAAAACGGGAGGGCTAACAGAGGCAATTTTTGACAGAGATAATAAAGCAGCATTAGATCTTCACTAAAGGAAAAACTAAATCAGTTTCTTCAAACAAAGAGAAAACAGCCCTAAAAAGAAACATGGAAAACAAATGAATTTTTAAAAAATGCAAATATATAGACAAATATAAGTAGTAACTAGAGAAAAAAAAAACAATTGCAATAATTTGTGTGGCTTAAATTATAAATAAAACTAAAATATATAAATAAATAAATAAGTAAATAAATAAATAAAACTAAAATATAAAATTGTGGGGATCTGGGGAAGGGAGAGTGCAAATGTTCTGGCTCTCTAAAAAGTAATTTTATATTTAAAAAGGTATAACAAATACTGTTACCTATAAATTGGTTAATCAAAAAGAAAGCAAAAGAACAATTACAGAAGTGTAATAAAATGAGTCAAACAAAATTAATAGAATGTGTTTGTGTGTGTAAATTCTCAAATAAATATAAATATCTACAATAATGGGAAAGTTTAGCACTTCTTTCAAATAAAGAAAATTACACAAATATAAAAATACCAGATATGAATATGATGTCAATTCTGAATATAATTCATGTATTCACCAACAACATATCTGAGACTTTACCTCAAGGTTTAGAAATAAAACCGATGTAATAAAGAGACTGATTTCATTATTCATATTTGACTGCTGAGAAATCTCAAATTCCCCTGCTCCTCTTTGACTTTCTGTCTCATTTATGGGGTAACGATTTAAAAAGGCCATGTGTTCTCTCCTTTGGTTCTAACTGGGAGTTCAGAACACCCAAGGACATCCTGTAAGAGAGAATTCCCACTCCAGATTCACCCACAAAAACTTCAAATCAATCATTTCTCCCAGTTTTCTTTCAAGCATTTTCAGAAATGCATTGAGCCCATCTGCTCTTCCTAAAAAGGCTCAACATGTGAATAAATAAACCTTTAATATCTTCTTGCACACGTGTACATTATCAGGCCTAGTATTCAAATCAAATATTGGGTGGGTAGGTCTGCTTCCATAAGACTATCATCAATTCTGGCAAATATTCTACAAGAGATATTAATTAGTGGAAATACACACAGAAAAGAAAAAGAGTGAACAAACAGAAGAAAAAAGTATTGTAACTCAAAAATAAAATGGTTTTATACCTGGGAATTTTAAAAGAATTTATAAAAAAATTTTCAGAATAAATCTGTGAATTTCACAAGGTTGCTATATACACAATCAAAATAAATCGTAGCCCTATAACCCAATAAGCAAATGGAAAATGAAATTCCTTAAAAAGAGAACAATTAGAGTCAAAACTATCATACCCTGCTCAAAGTTATGTTCAATTCCTATATTCTGAAAACTGCAAAATATTACTGACATAATTTTTAGAAGATTTAAATAACTTGAGCTCTACATTATGAATGCAGATTGGAATGAAAAGCTCAATAAGTTAAATTGTTCCTTTTTACAAAATTAATTTATTGTATAAATCCAATTTTCCCCAAAACATGATTATTTTTGTGGAAAGAAGACAAGCTGATTCTAAAATTCGTATGAAAATACAAAAGATCAAGAATAGAAGAACAATGTAATAGAAACAAATAAAGTTAGAGAATTTTCATTGCCAGCTATCAGGCTTTAATATAAAGCTTTAACAAACAATACTAATTAAGATAGCAGGGTTTAAACAAAATGACAAAAAATTGGCCAATGGAACAAAATGAGAAGCCCAGAAACAAAGGAATATGTATCCAGGCACACAATTTTTAACAAAGGTGACATGTAGTTTCTTGGAGAAAAGATAACGCTTTTTTAGTAAATGGAGCTAAGTCCATTAGTCATCCATACAGAAAAAATACATTTGGCCCCTTCCTTATAGCAAATACACAAAAATATTCCATATAGATTGTTATGTGTATTAAGAATGTACATCAATTAACTTTTCATCAGAAAATAGAACAGCCTTTTGACTTTGGAGCAAGCAAAGAATTTTTATCAGAATTATTAGTTCTAAGCATAAAATAAAAGATTAATTAATTAGACATTTTGTTAATCAAAAAATATTGAGTCAAAGACAATACAGAGATTCAAAGAAAATATACGCAAAATATGAATCTGACAATCCTACACATTTTGTGCAGAATATATAAAAAATAATTTACAAGAAAAAAAGAGCCATCATTTTAAAAATGAGCTAATGATTTAACAAAAGAAACATTTTCATTTCCAGTAGAGTAAGAGAAAGCATTCATTTTCATTATGTACCACTACTTATTCACCAAAATGGCTGTAATTTAAAAGGAAGAAAACGCCAAGCGTTGGAAAAGATGTGGACCAAAGATTCTGATAAACTACTGGTCTGACATCATTTATTTCAGCTAACTACATATATTATTTGACCTACTGTATTAGTGTGATTGGGCTGCCATAACAAAATACCATAGCCTGGGTGCCCCAAGCAAAAGAATTGTATTGTCTCACATTCTAGGAGACTGAAAGCCAAAGATCAAGTTCCTAACAGGGGTGATCCTAGTGAGCTGCCTTCTTGATGCATGCTCATATGGCCTTTTCTCACTGTTCATGTGGGAGCCAGGGAGAGAACAAGAGCATCTGATGTCTCATACAAGAACATTAATTCTACCTATCAGGGCCCCCCACCTTTATGACTTCCTTTAAATGTAATTGCTTCCCTAGGGGTCCCATCTCCACAACAGTCGCATCAATGATTAAGGCTTCAGCATGTGAGTTTTGGGAAGAAACAAAAAGTCCATTCATACTAAACTGCCCCTCGTCTCCTAAAATTCATATTGTGATCACATACAAAATAAATTAATTTCATCTCAACAGACCCCAAATCTTGACTCATTCTGCTATCAAATGTAAAAGCTAAAGTCCAAAGTCTCTGCTAAGTATTATCCAAAGCAGATACAGGTGAGACTTGAGGTAAAAGTCATCCTGAGGCAAAATTCTCTATATGTGAATTTGTCAAATCAGACAAGTTATGTACTTCTAACAAACAGTACTTAGATAGACATAGAATGACATTCCCATTCTAAAGGGGAGAAACTGGAAAGGGATGATAGATTCCAACCAAGTCACAAAACCTAGCAAATCAATTCTATTAGATCATTAGTCTCCAGAGTAATTCTCTTTGGTTTGATTTCCCACCTTTTATACTCAAAGGATAACATTGTGATTATGTGCTCCCCCACACTCCAGTTCCTAGATAGGGGTGTGTTTGCCCTGGCAGTTCCATAAATATGACAGGATATCATTTCTGTGATTAAATTATAAGGCAAAGGTGAAAGTATGCTTTAGGCATAGGTAAAGTCTCTAATCCATTTAAATCTAATAACAGATGAGAATAATATGTCTGGATATAACCTAATTAGATAAGCCTATTAAATGAAGTTCTATACAATGAAAACTATAAGACTTTGATAAATAAAAAAAAATTTAATATGTATGTAGTAACAAAAGCTGAATAGCCAAAGAAATGAGAATAAGGAACAAAACTGGAGCTATCATACTTCCAGATAGTGAGTTATATTCCAAAGTGATAGTGATCAAAACTATCTAGTACTGGAAAAATATAAGAGATCAATAGAATAGAACCAAATCATCAGAAATAGACTCACTCATATATGGCCAGTTAAGTTATGATAAAGGAGCCAAGAATACACAGTGGCTGCAATTCTGACCAGAGAAATCATGCTCTAACCTACAAAATTGTATGTGGCTTTAAGTACCTAAATTTGTGAATATTTGCTACACAGAAAAAAACATATGACCTCTCATATATCTTAGTAATAAAGAAATCAAATTATTCTAAGATATGTGCATTGTTTCTCCAATCCCGAATGTATATACAAAATTTATTAATTCATTAATATAGGCTCTTAATACAAAGAAGAGTCAATAATTATGTTGCTCAATTGACCCTAAAGAGTATTAGATGGAGTAAAAATGCTGATACGGCTTTCCAACATATTTAATACAATCTCTTGATTTATAGATTGCAATGAATGTTCATTAAAATATCAAAATTTAGAATAAAGCCCTCTCTCACTCTAGAACACTAAGAAGTTATCTATCAGCATAGTCATAGTGCATATTTTATCAGCATCTAATGCCTGTTTTCCTAGAACCATAGAGACAATATCCATAAAAAGAAAAATTTAACTTTTTTGACGCCTTCTCTAATTTTTATTAATTGAATTTCTCTAGAAACCATTCATTATATCACATTTTGTTGTAATTAATTCCTCCTTAATGTGATTGCTACAAAAAAAAAAAAAATGAATGGCAAGATTCTTTTGAAATGGATCTTCTTGCTGTCATTACTAAAAACATTTAAAAATTCACCCTTTCAGTATGAAGTGTAGTAAGATATTGACATAATGTTCAAGCATCTTTTTAAAGAGATAGGAAACAAATTATATTCTTGTGATGCAAAACATGAGTGGATAGCAAGAGGCATAATATAAGCAAAAAATTCCCAAAAAACAAAAACAAAATACGCTCTAAAGAAATTATCAATGAATAATACAAACTTCATAAAAGCAAAATAAAGCTTGACAAAATATTCCTGCTTGTAAAGACTATGGAGACTGAGACAAATGTAATCTAGAGGTCAGGAATTTTCAAAAGAATGAGAAATACAATGCGAAGATGAACTTTAATAAAAGTTTTCCCATAAGGCTAAACGGTATCCCCTCCTACTTGTTTTAATTCTGAAAAGTGAGTTATGAGAATTAGTTATTTGTTTCTGTCTTTCCCTGTCCCCCTGGGTCAAAATAAGTAGCAAAAGAGTAGAACTTTATGACCTGAAGTAGTATGTAAACCAACATTACTTGGGAGTTTCTAGAAAAGTAGTATCTCAGGCCCTGCTATAATTACGAAGAATCAAAATATGCATATTTGCCAAATCCCATTTATTCTGAAAAGCAGTAGCTCTCAATCCTCGCTGCATATTAGAATCACCAGGAACAAACCATATATATAAATACATGCATATATGTGTGTATGTATGTAAGTATGCATACATGTATATATTTAATTTTATCAATGAAATATGTTATTAAATATATATTTAATCTTGTTTAAAGAACATTTGATTATAACATATAGGTTTAAAGCATACATCATTGTAAATCAACATTTTTATATATTACATTAAGTTTACTACCAACAATCCAATTCAACATATAAATGATCCCTTTTAACCAATTTACCCACTATCCTCCCCCTTCCCTTCTGGTTTTGATTTGATTCTAAACTCTTCCAGTCTATCTTGTTTCAGTTTGGTTAAGATCACTTTTTTATTTAGTTTCTTTGTATAACACATATGAGTGAAATCATACAATATTTGACTTCCTCCTTCTGACATCTCACCAAATATATAATTTCTCCTATGTCCATTCATATGTTGCAAATGTCGGAAATTTATTTTTTAAAGTATCTGATTAATACTCCATTGTGTATATACTGCATCTTCTTTACCCATCCATCTGTCAATGAGCATGTCATATACCTTGTTTCCAGCTCTTAGCTATTGCAAATAATGCTGCAATGAACATGGGGGTGTGTATATTACTTTGAATTAGTGTTTTTATGGGATCATATGGAATACATCCATTCTAATTTTTTGAGGCATATCATTACTGCCTACTATAAGAGTTGCAACTATTTACAAACCCATCCAGCAGTGTATGATCTTCTGCCTAATTTTTTCCAATTGGATCATCTGTGTTTCTGTTGCAGAAATTCATGAGTTGGTCATATATTGTGGATATTAACCCTTTGTCTGATGAACGATGTGCAAATATCATTTATTCAATGGGATGCTTTTAAAGCAAAACAAAAACAGTTATAAACCAATAAGCAGTATCAAAAGAGGGAAAAAATTAAAATTTCAAGTCCCACTCTAGAGCAATTTATTAAACTACAATTTAATATAGCCTGGGGCAAGTTCCAACCATCTAACCCTATCAAATTATTCCATCATCTAAACTTGTAAATCACTGTGCATGACCTGCCAAGTAAATAACCCTGATGTGTCTATATATGTTTCAATCTTAGAGACTGAATTCCTGAGTCTGAGTTCAGTCTAGTATAAAGGTCTCTTTTAGAGCAGTCACTAAATGCCTGCCTGAACTTCAAGTATTAATTACCTGAGGATTTGCCTTTACTCTATATTCCTTGTCTCTCAGGAACTAGTTATCCTGTGTCCCTGAAATTAACTGCTCCCCAAGAATATAATCATATATTTCCAGACTCTGTCTAAACCATGAGCTTTCTCTCAGTATCAATAAATAATGAAAAACACAGCAGAACAAAACAAAAGAAAACAACCACCACTGACTCTGGACCTTTCCTATTATTCCTTCTCAATTTATTCCACAGATTGGAAGATCATCATCTACTCTGCACATTCTCTTCTGTTTGTTTTTTTTTTTATATATATATACTGTTACCTTGAATTTCTGAGTATTGTTTATTTACAAATGGCATCACATTAATTAGTTTACATGATTTAATTACTTTATTAATTTCTACAACAAAGGTACTTTATGGCTAGTCCAATGAAAATAGAAAATGCTTATTTGATCATGAATGAAATGAACTACATTACATTACTTAAAAAGATAATTTTTCAATATGAATCCCGTTCTTTTAGTCTTTGTAAATGCTCATCCCTTGTAGGCTTAGAAAGAGTACTCCATGTACTATATAAAGGATATGCTCATTTCTATTTCAAAAACAATTTGGCCAATGTGTGATATGAATACTATTCTTTTCAGGTGTCAAGAATATTATTTTGTAATGAAATGTATTTTTATAGCCATGGATATCTATGACATTGTGATTTATAGTAAGACATATATATGTACACACATTTATATATATAAACATATACATACTTACATATATACATACATATATATGATACATACATGCATATGTTTTATATATACATATTTTGTATATACACATATATGTATGCATATATGTGTGTATGTATATATATTCATACACACACACACACACACAAGTCTTCATCCTGGTTTTCTAATACAAAGTTCTGAAATCCTTGGACCTTCTTTTGAGGAGAGTATAGAGGTCTTGTTTGTAATGTCAACGAGTGACAATTGAAAGCTCATAAATAAGTATGTGAGCTAGATGCTAGGAGAGTGAACCAAGTAATTAGAGGGCTGAAATTTGGACCTCTAGAGGAAGAAAAGAGACCAGAAATTAAATTCACTTGTCAGTGACCAAAGATTTAATTATGCCTCTACAATGAAGCCTCCATAAAAATCCAGATGGATAGGGTTAATGAACAGACAGACATCTGGAGAAAGTAGAGTGCTCAGAGAGGGCATGGACTCTCCGTGCCCTTTCTCATACCTTGCCCTATGCAGTTTTTTCATCTGATTATTCCTGAGTTACATCCATTTATAATAAATCAGTAATCTAGTAGTAAAGTGTTTCTCTAAATTTTGCAAGGTGCTCAAGAAAATTAATTGAACTCAATGAGTGGGCTGTTGGAAACTTCAATCTATGGGTAGTGATTCAGAATCACAGATGACAACTTGGACTTGTTACTGGTAGTTGAAGTCTGTGTTTATGTGCTCTGGGGAAGTCTTAGAGAACTGAGTCCTTAATCTGAAGACCTGTGGGATCTGAAGCTATTATTAAGTAGTATCAGAATCAAATTGTAGAACACCCAGCTGATGTTGAAGAATTGCTTGACAGTGTGAGAAAAATCTCACCAGATTATAATTTTGACCAATATTCATAATATCTAATACTTATCACTTAAATTCATTCATCATCGATAGGTAAACATAAAACAGTATACTCTTACTAAACTTGCTAGAAAGCTTGCTCATTGGTAGACTCCTAAGTCTACCAATTAACTCTACCTCCTTCATATGAATTGAAATTCATTTCTTCATAGAATAATCTTTGTTGGACATTTCGATTTAATTTACAAAAATATATTGAGTATAGTTTTGGGTCTTCAGTAAATGTATTTTCATCTGTAAAAGATTCTGAGATCTCTGCAAATTCCATTGGTGCTGAGGTAAAAGGAAATTGGAACAGAAGGCATGAGTAGAATAGCAACTAAATGCATGATACAGAAAATTGGTGTAGATATGATACAGGTAAATAGAATATATAGTTCATTAAACCTTTCACAAGGTTGAGGAGATACTTTTTGGAATAAAAGAGAGAGACTAGAAAACTCAGACTGGGTTCAAGTTGGTAATAATATCGACATATGTCTTGTTTCCATTGAAGAACATTTTGAATGTTACAAAAGGGGTTACTCTAAGGTACTGACTTGGTGCCTTGATTCTGCACGATTGATCTGTTATAGGGAATAACAATGAAAACAATGAAAAACAAAGGAAAAAAATCCCATCATTCCAGATGGTAAGGCTGACATAGAAACTAGAGAAAAATGAACCTATATAATTAATGTGACAGTGCCTTCTACTTACAAGAGGTTGCAAAGACCAACACTGATGATGTAGAGTCAGCAAGATAAAAATAAATGATCCTCCCTGCCTTTTAGAGTCTCCAAACTTAGGGAGTGAGACACGTAAATAAAATACTCAGCAACTTAAGATAACAAATAAAACTTTATATATAGAAAATAAACACAATTTTTAGTGACTATCTCTACCAAAATTAATACATTTTAGATTAGGGATTGAAAACTAAACCCAACTAAGGATTTTTTTCCCAACAAAAACTAAAGCTTTGTGGCCTATAGTGCCCGATGTATTAGTAGAAGACTGAGAATATTGGTAGAGTAACAAAAACATGAATACTGGCATTTGTGTACTTATTCTATTTCAAAAGGACTGCTTCAGGTTGGTTATATTTGATAAATCCACCACTAATTAACTATGCATTTATGGTCAGGAATGTATTTGTACTTTATTTTCCTCATCTGTAAATAGATATTATCATAGTAGCTACTTCTTGAGAATATTTTAAGTTGGAATAGTTTTTATAAAGAGTTTAGAATTTGCCTAGCATACAATCAGGCCAATAAAATTATTTGATATAACAATCAGTTATCATATAGAAATAATGAATTATGTGTTAACCTCACCATCACAATTTTTTGCTCCTTAAAAAACCCTCAATTTTTATGATATTGTCTTGAAAATTACTTTCCTGTTAACATTGACTACCACTCACTAATGATCCCTGGTAACACTATGATAGTGCTTCTCATAAAAATTACATTGCAACAATATAATATTATTTGTATTGAAATAAAATTACAATAAAATGTAAAAACATACATACTAAATAATTATTAGTCAAACTAAGGATTGTATGATAAGGTGCAGATACCTGAGATGGAAATTTGAATATATTAAGATATAATCAAAAGTATAAATTAAGGGACTATAAAAATAAAGCCAATAAATATAGGAAAATGCTTTAAAAATTTGTGATTTCTTATTTCAGAGATTTAGACTAAACAATACAGAATGCAGACCAGCAGTGATACTTTTTGGCATAATAAAAAAAAGTGAAAAATTCTCATAATGTATCCATGTAAATCTTGCCCTTTCTGACACCTTAAAAGCCTCTGACAATTTTTCCTAATGTACATTCTTGAGTAATGTTGCAATACTACAATTTGAATCTTTAAATTCAAAGACCAATATTTTATCCTAGTTTTCTTTTTGTCAAGTGCTATATGGTAGATGAGCTAACCTCATTATAAACTATGCTATCAAAAGGTGAAAAAAGTAAGAAGGCTGCCTGGTGAAATGCTTGAGTTGTTGAAATGCCAAAGATGAATCTTGTGGACAACTCACAAAGCAAAGGAATCTTAATGTTAACTGACACTACTTTGAAGAAAACAGATGAAAAGTGAAGGAACACATTGCCTGGTTGAGAAAATTGTCTAATAGGTATGTGCCTCAGAATTTAGGGCAGTAAAAAGTGATTGTATAAATGCCGAAAGGATAAAATCTTCACTTGAGGACTTCACTTAAAATAGTTCTTTTTATGTGGAATATTAATGAAATGAAGCAAATAAGTATATAAACCCCAGCAAAAGCCCGCAGGACACAAATTGGTGACTGCCAGGGAGATGGGAAGGGAGAGAGAAGGAGAGAGGAAGGAAGGTGGTGGGAAAACACATGAACTCTGTTTGTGGGTGCAGTGTGTAATATCCAGAGACTGAGAAGCTATTCCAATATTTTAAAATGAGTTTGTAAACAAAATACATATTAATAAAATAATTATATTTAAAAATAAAATATATCCTGTTTCCTTAGCTGCGGAATTAAACTATAGGTCATATTGTGATTTTAACCTCCAGATTTTCCCCCCATTAATGGCTCTGTCATACATTCAAACTACTTACTATAGGCAATGTCTAACTGCTGTCCCTAACATCTCACTGGAAAGACTTTTCTATCTTTTTATACACTTAACCAAGTGGGAAATGAACAGAGTTTAAAATTTCACATAACACTCATTTAGATTATTCTTCAAGGCTCAATGTCACTTAATAATCAATGCCCGCTGCTCACTCCTGCTACATATAGTCTATGTCAGATGTGATTCATCTTAGTTATTTGTATCTTCTTCCTTACCAAGTCCAGACTTAAGGAACCGATACTTACTGGGACATGCTACTCCTACAGCAAAGGGAAAGAAAGAACTGCTGAACTGCTTAATGGCTCACAAGTTTCTACTCAGATGTGGTGTTAGCATTTCAATCTTTAGCCCACTGGCCGAATTAAATATATTGTTATGACTCATATCAGTGGGTCACAGAAGTAAGTGCCTCCAAAGAGAATTCATATTGATTCAACTAGCCTAGGAAGAGTTGTATAATCATTTTACTAAAGGAAAGTTAATAATTGGGAATAATACAATCTATCTTGTCTAACTTTGATGATCACATATATTAACTTGTTTTTTATCTGCACACAAACAGGTTCTTCCCCAAAAAAGGCACTTCAAAAGTCCTAGGCAGTACTGACTTTAGATTCAAGTTCAGCTTCTTATGTTTATCTCTATATTATGAGCATTGTTACTCTTAATCCAAAGATCTTTGAACTACAAAATAACTATACATACCCACCCGCGCTCAAAAGTTTAGTAGTGAAACACTGACATAGTAATCTCAATCAACAATGCATTAGAATAGTAAGCACAAAATAACTTGTCCACAGTAAACTTGAAACTATGCCAGGAAGCTATTTTGAATGTTCTACTAGTTTAAGTATAGGGAATCTTCCAGAATTAGTCCTCAGAGGTTTCTGCTTCATGGTTATATCACCAGACCATTGTTCTTCTGATTATGGCTCCATGTCAAACAGATCTTTCCCTTTTGATCTTCTTTAGACATATCTAAAGGAAAGTATTTCATTGTATAGCATTTGGGGGGACTAACCAGTTTAGCAGACATGTCTTGACCACAGGTGATTGAGAATTCAATATAATTTAAACTCACAATGTTACTGTGTTTTACTTACTGGCTATCTTTTGGGTTTGATCCAGTCTAGGAGTTATTTTTGTAGTACTAACTGCTCAAATCTTCATCTCTATGATTCCAATAAGCGATGTGTTCTAGTAGACATGCCCATTAAACTTTTTGAAATGTACCTACCTTTCTTTTACTAGATTAAATTAATACCTTGAGAGTATTGGTTGCCAGTAAAAATGAAAACTCTTTGTCCTGTAAGTCATCTTGGCAAAATGCAAAGATTTTCTGAGAGCCAACTTAATCCATTCCTGGAATTTCAGGTATGCCTCCTTAACTTGATCTTTGGACAAGGCCAATATTCGATCAGTCTATTGGTTCAAAACATTTCTCAGTTTTATTTTTTCTGATTCGAGAAAAAGAGTAGTTGCATCTTTCATCATAAAATTTCTGAAATTTCTAGCTCCAACTTTTCCATCCATTATTTTTAACTCTACTTCCTTAATCTCCTGTCTTTTTTAAAATAACTTCTTTAATGCTGACAAAAGTAATCAAGTCGCTTTGGTCACATTTTACTTTCAAGCATCTTCACCTAAAGTCATAAGCTTGCATAATAGATTATCAGCCTTTAAAACTATTGCATAAAACAGACTTACCAAATACATACCATTTCATAAAGTTTCTCCAATATCCCCAACTCTCTTAATAATTTCAGCACCTCCCCTTCAAAGCCCTGAAATCAGTGCCATATATTTCACAACTTTATTAAGGCAGTATCCCACAGAGATGTCAGTTAATTTTCTCCTCCTAAGTATACTGTAGTGACAACAACAAATTATGCATAGCTTAGAACATAAAGATTTATTTCTTGTGTGTATTACATTTATGTTTGAGACCAGCTCTATTTCATTTGTCTGTTTCATCTAAGATGAAAGCAGCAATCTGAAGGAATATTACAAGCTGAACTAGCCATCACTATCAAGGATCTGCCATTCTCATGGCAAAAAGAAAATGATGTGACCTACTAATAGTCCTTAAGCTTCTACTCAGACATGACACATGCCAATTGTGATCACATGAAATTGACTAAAGAACGTCACATAACTAGGTACTCAAAACAGGCTGGAATTCTATGTGCTTATTTGTCCAAAGAGAAAACTAATTCAACATAATATAACCTACCATAACTCATGATCTCAAAACTAAGATGAAATAATGCTATCACTATGTCCAAAATGTCTAGGCAGGGGATGTGTGTGTGTGTGTGTGTGTGTGTGTGTGTGTGGCGGGGGGAGGGTGCAGATGTGAATTACCTATTTGTACATAAACAGCTATTTTCCCTTTTTAAAACTTTTTTTGCTTTTGTTTTTGCTTTTAAAGAAAGGCGCAGGCAGGAATGAAGGAGAGCAGGCAAGTAGGCAGGAAGAGAGAGAAGTAAGGAGTATTTTATTTTATTATATTATATTTTATTTGTCTTCAGTTGTTCATCCTGGTGTTCTCCTCAGTCCGGGATATAAATCCAGGTCCTTGGGATGTATGTAGACTTCACTAGGCAGATGTGATGGACCTAACCACTACTTCACAAGGATATACTCCATTTTAAAACTGCATTACCAGGTTGAAACTTAATCAATATATTCTTATATGTGCTTCTAGTTTAAAAAATGAGAAACCAAATAAAAATCTATATGCCATTTAATATTCTTAAAATAAGCTAGTCAAAGAATGATTATGCTACTTATAATAGACTAACTTTTATTGCTATTACGTGACTCCTTATTAGGTTAGTGAAATTGCTGTCAGATGTCTATTTCAAACTGTGTGACTTTCAAAACAATGAAAAAAAAAAAGAAGCTGTTTTTACTAATGGAATTCAAAATTCAAAATAATCAACCTTTGGTGACATGCCTGAATCTTGTATTGTAGGGATTTTGATATTAAATATATACATATAAGACTAAGAATTGATGAAGAATATTTTCATAAATAACTTACAACATTGAAAATGCTTAAGATGTCCAAAAAAAAAAAATGCATACATTGTGTCATCCTAGCAGACAAGCAGTAGAAACAGGGCATTCAGATCCATGCTAAATGAGCATATATAATCACAGAGCTTAGAACAGTTATAAAACTGTCCATTGTAGCACAGTGATTGGAAATAATTCCATATAATAATGTAAGGAGTTTTTTTTGTTTTATTTATTTTTTTATAAGAGGAAAGAAACAGGCATGAATGAAGGCAAGTAGTAGGCAGGCAGAGAGGAGGAAAAAGAATTTTTATTTATATTTTCAGTTGTTCATTTTTGGTTTTCTCCCTAATCCCGGGTCACAAATCAGGATCCCTGGACTTTATGTGGACTATACCACAGATTTAACACCTGAACCATCAGGGCCTGTCTAATGTAAAAATTATTGTTGCTGTTGCTGGTTTTTTTAAAAAGGTGCAGGCAGAAATGAAAGTGAGCAGAGGCAGGCAAGCAGGAAGAGAGATGAGGAAAACACTTTATTTCATTTTAGTTGTACATCTTGGTTGCTCCTCCCATGTAGCCTCAGGACACAAATCTGGGACATTGGAATGAATATGGACTGCACTCAACTCCTACTCCACCAAGGTGCACCTAACAAAGATTTTTACGAATGCATGGTGGCTATCTCTACAATGTTTGGATGATGACAGTGCAGTTTTACAGAATATTTTCACAATGTAGGGTTAAAAGGAAAGAGTAAACTTCATCTTTTCCAATATACTTTCTGATCATTTAAAAATTGCATATGACAAAGTTTGTAGTTTTATAACAATGATAGATTTAGAAGAATAAAAGTATGTGTGATGAATAGAAATGAAATTCACACTACTTGGATCTTTAAGACTAATAAAAAATATTAATGAAAATAACATTGTAACAATTCCAAAGCTGAAATATTTGCAGCCTCCATAATTCTTCACTAATACCAAAAACAAAACTACATTTCTGAAAAAAGTTTGTAGAGAGAGAACTTATGGGACCAACAAGCACATGGTTTCTGTTGCAACCAACATCATTCAATGAAGAGCTGCCTCACTTATGTTGTGATCTCCCTCTGACATTATCACAAAATTTTCCTTTGGGCATGGGTCAATTCAAAATCCATTTATATATAAAGGAATTGATGGTTCCTCCTGGAGCACCTTGAAGGGGACAAAGTCATGGCCATGCACTGGGACATTTACCTGACATCTTGATCTCATTGACACCATACTGCTCTTTTCTTTATACTTCAGCCTTTTCCTTACAAGAGTGCAACTCATTGGAGTCAGAAGCAATATGTCAAACATTGCTTCAGGTGCAAAAAGCTGTAGAATCAGACAAATCTTGTTTTGAACCTTTGCCACTTACTAGTTGTGAATTTTCTCATTTTCTCCTCTGTAAAACAGATACAATCACTGTGATAGCAGTCTTTTCCCACCCCTTCTCTTCTACCTTTCCTCATTCTGCCCTTAAGGCTAACTTCAATGTTTCCCTCTGATTTCTGGTAATGCTTAATTATTGAGTCTTGGAGACTGGGTGGCAGGAGAAAGTAATATAGGAGTGCCTCACAGGGTCATGAGAGCTGATGTATTTTAGTCCCTGTGAGGTGTTTAGCTCCTTAACAGTCCCTTCTGTCTTCAGATTCAGGCAACCTCAAATTCCTGTTGTTCCTTAGGGAAGAGTAGTGGGAAAACCACACAGGTTCCTTACTAAATTCAAGTTACGTACTATTCTGTGGATTACCTGAACTCTGCCTGATTCTTTGAATTTATCTCTTTAATACTAATTAAATAATCACAATTCAACATGTCATCTGTTTCTTTTGAAGATGCTAACTGATAAAACAGAACAGTACAACCTAGGTCCTTATAAAGATTCTCAGAATTTATCCTTAATAACTAGGAGAACTGTTGATCTATATTATAATTTACTACAATTTCAGTAAATCAGTAGTCAATCAAACATGAGTTGAACAACATAGCTTCTTTTCAAAATACTAGTATAGGATATGTGCTAATAATAGGTCCAAAGAGTACAGCTTTTTCTCCTAAAGATAATCATCTCAAATAGCCAGTGTAAGAGTTCCATATAAAGAAAATCATTTATGGATTCTCAGATGATATATAAAGTACAGTCTCTTCTGTATATATCTGTTTGATAAATTAGTCCAGAATTACCACTGCAATTTTATTATTGAGTGGTCTGCCTTTATTCAGAGAACTTAAGAGTAATTAAACTAAGTAATTAAGAGTAATTAAACTAAGGAATATCAGGACAGGATTTACAATTCAAATCTATATTGACAACTTGTGACTGATTCTCAGAAAGGTCTGTGATATTTTCTCTTAATTTTAACTCATCAGAGAACTCTAAATATTCTGCAAAACCTCTAGTTTGCAAATTTATTCAGTTTTGAAAAATCCATTACCACTGAGTAATTAGAAATTAGTTCCAAATTTGTTATTTTCCAAGATAACCAGTAATTGTGTGCTTTGTTATCTTAATATCACATGAAGATTATATGGTTGCTTAATATCAAAACAATTGAGAATTTAAAAATGCAACTTTTTAGTTTGGTAATAATTTGTGTATAATGAAAAAACTTCTATCAAAAGCAACCTAAGTTTTTCAGAAGAGTTACAGCTCATTCATTTTTTGGCATAGCTTTCTTTAACCACAAAATTATAGAAGAAAAGGCAGTGAGGCTTCCTTCTTTCTAAAGTATTTTATAATCTACTTAAGAATTATTATGCAAACAAATGATAAATATCCTAAAATTGCAAATAAAAGTAAAATACTGAATACTTAAATGAATTTATATTGCTTAAATTATTTAAAAAACAGAGTAAATATCCTTGACTAATCATAAATGAATTGTACAAATTTTAAAAAGTCTTAAATTCTATGGTTAAAATTATACATGACCACAGATTAAAAAGACAAAATCAATGAAATGTTTTATTTAAATTGAAAAAAGTGAACTTCATTTGGCAATAGAGAGACCAATGCAATACATAAATTCTTCCCTTTTTTGATGGAATTTCCCATCACCAGAATTGATATATTTCCTTTTGTCTCAAAGCATGGTACCCATAGTTTGAAATCTGGATTTAACTTGATAAGAAACAACATTTAATTGAGCAAAATCAACATCTCATTGCAATAAAACTTAGTATTTCAAAATTCAAGATATTACAATTCATCACACTACATACAATGGCCATCTTTACTCACCAAGGTTATAAGCAATATGATTTTATTCAGTCTAATTTTATCTCTCACAGCTGTAACTGAAGTTCTAAGACAAAGTATTATCAACACATGGGATAAAGTTCCATCAGTCAATGTTTATCAATTTCCTAGTCAACTTTCAAGATAGCTTTTACAATGAAAAGATACAAATACTCGTTGCAAGATTGGTACTCTTTTGAGATTACACAGTTGAAGAGTCTCTATTATTTAGGAATAAGTGACTTAGTAGAGAAAAATTATACTTACACTAATTCCTATGATATAGAATATGTGCTAATAAAATGTATTTAAATTGTTGGCATTATGAAAGCAAATAATAATTAATGTTTGGATTGAACAAATAATATTTATAGTACTTGGCAGAGTTAAAGATTGAATAAGTTTTCCAAAAAAAGTGAGGTACTTCACTGGAAAGGAGAATAGAATAATCAGTAACAAAAACTGAAAAATGCTTAGTATTATATTAAGCAAGTCTGTATTTATTTATAAAATGTTTATCAGGAAGTGACAGAAAGTAGAATATTTGACAAAGGACTTTAGTGGTGCACTATAGAACTTTAATTTCATTCTGTAGAAAACAAGAAACCACTGAAGGTTTTTTTGAGCAGTCAAGAAAGAGAGAAGAGCTATGTTTATAGATTTATTCCTCTAATTATTAAGAAGAAAACTTATTAGAAGTATAAAAGTGTATCAGGAAAAGTAAATAGTAAGAAATAAGAGTCCACATATCCTGACTTGAAGACAATAGAACTTTCTTTCTCTTTCAACTAACAGTACAGGGCAGGTGTTCCTGGTCGGGCATGGGAATGAGAGCAGCTCTACCATGTTCACAGATACAGGCTACAGTAGCTCTTCCATTTTCAACATGGAGTTTTCAATGACAGAATAATCATCACTTTCTATCTCTAGAGAAGGAGAAGAAAGCAAGGAGTACACATGGGAATTTTTATGGAAACAGATGTGTATGTGACAGACATCACACCCACAAATATTCTATTGAAGAGAGCTTAGTCACGTGGCCAAATTTAACTGAAGAAGAGACTGGAAACTGAGTTGTCTGACTGAGTAGTTACATACCAGGTGCAACTCAATTACCGTGGGGGAGAAAAACCTAGATCATCTTGGGTAACTAGACTTCATCACACATACAAACAACTCCATTGTTTAAGACAAAAATTCCCTTTTAAGAACAAAGTGAGCCTGACAAACCAACTTCTTTGATTGTCCCTTTCCAGTTGCTTTACTAATAAAAGTATCAGCACTGATTTTTGATCTCCCCTACTTTATTACATCTCCAACAACCTACGTCCAACCACCCAACCAATATCGGTGCTAGAAAAAAACTATATAAAATTTAATTAAGGAAGAAAGCAAAAAACTTTGCAGCTAGGCACTCTAAATTTAGGAAACCAGTCTTACTCTAGGTTTACGATTATATCAGAAGTCTATTATACCTCTAGACAAAAAAGAGTACAGTTAATATCTCAATTCATGTAGTTTCCTCATCTTATCTCTCGTGAGCGTTCTATCATTGGAATACTTTTTCTTTTTTTTGAAGCAAATTAATAAATTAAATAAAAAGTGTTTACTTCATAAATTGCAATGGAATATAGACTGTAAAGCAACTAACTACTGTGGATGACTATTGCTTTATAAAGAATCTATCTGAAGGTATTTTTAATATATAATCAAACATTTAGAATTATTACTCAAACAATGCAAGCAGTTTTATGAATGAGAAGGCATTATTTAATAAACCAGCTGCAGACATTATTAAGATGGGATCTATTACATAAGCTTAATATCTTATTGGAAATCCTTTGCATTTAATTAATCTAATTTTAAATGATACTAAATTTTCATTCTATCAAATTCTGTATGCTTTCTATTGGGTCACAGTTTGGTATACGGGCCCAACTTATACTAATGTTAGACATTTCTAAAAAGTACATTTTTATAATCCTAGGCATGCAATAAAAAATATACAATGTTTTACATATACAAATATATACAGAGAAAGATATTTTCATTAAGATTTTTGGAATGGTACATAGGAGAATGTTAAAAGATTATTCTATGTGTGTAGTTATATATTTAAGGTTATGAGAATGGTAAATAGCGATGTTTGTGTTGCAGAAAGTAGTTCATTTTATGCTTATTTATATTTTCTACAACAATTTTACTTGCATATAAAAATGTGTATGATTTTGCTCTATACAAAATCAAATGTAAATACAAATTTCCTTTGTCTGTTTGAAATGCTTTTGATGGTGTTTGCTATCCTAAAATTATTTTCTATAAATTTTGCATCTTACAGCTCATCATCCTATTCTATAAACGTAAAATAATATTATTAAAAAAATTGAGGTATGAAACGATAGACGCTCAGGATAGTGGACTAGCAAGATCTTGGGCTCACTTCCTCTCCACAGACGCCATGAAATTGCATCTAGATACAAACTGCAGCTTTCTATAAAGAACTGAGAATTCTGAAAAATGAATGGAGGCTCTCAGGAAGCTCAGGTGAAAAATGCCTACCTTAACAGTGAGTAGAGCTGGATGAAGTTCGATGAGGAAATTGAACACAGGGAATAGGGTTGAAACTTCCTCAAGCATATACCAAACAGAGAGGCTGGATGCCTGCTGAAGAGTGAGTCCTGCAGGAGCAGGACCCCCACAGTGGGGTGTAGCTAAGGTGGCAAACCGAACTCAGAGGGAGGCGAGCAAGATCTGCAGCCGGGAGATAAAGGCCAGAAGCAGACCGCCAGAAATTGAAGCCAAAGCAGAAGCTTGAGGAGCAGGAGCCGAATCCAAGAGATCAGGTCCCAAGCAACAATGGTGGGCTTGCTCCCCTTATCCCAGGAACGGACACAGAGAGAAGACTGCTGCCTATGAGCCCTCACGAGACTTCTAATCAGCCAGCTCTGTGATCTTGGTTCTCCCAGCCTCCAAAACTAATATTGTGTCCCTTAAGTCTGAAGGCGGTAAGTCCTAGAGAGTAGGTGCAACCAACATGAAGGAAGAAAGGAGCCACCCTTAAGCCGTGTTCAACATCATATAATCACACAGACACTTTATGAACTGTAGTCTGGTGTGAGGGTTGGGCGAAACCTTTAATGGCAATAAACGAATTCAAAATAAAAATTAAAAAATGCGAAAAGGTGAAAGACAAAATAGTAGACAATGTAAAGAAACAAAGGAACAGACTAAATAAAAAATAGCCCTTGGGAATTAACAAGAGAACTGAGGTTACCAGTGGGGAACAGGGCGGGGGTGGGGCCAAATGACGATGGGGTCCAATGGACTGAGGTGAAGGACTTTGGGTAAGTTGGTGGTGAGCAGGCTGTGTTGTCATACATCCCAGGAATGGTGAACCTGCCGGTATGGGCTTACATTATTTTGTAAATCACAGTTACTTCAAAAACATTAGATTAAAAATGAGCAATTAATCTAGGAATAAGTTTTCTCCTCTTAATTTGGCAAAATTGACTTCTACCTAAATATTCATGCAGCTAGAGGTTTAGTTCACAATGTTTAAGACATTGAGAGAAGTCTAAATAAAAATACTTCACCCCTAATCTAAATGCTCAGTTCCAAGTCATATTTACAAAATCAATTATCTTTTTTTTACATAAATTGCTCTTTATCTTTAATGTCCACTGATAATTATCCCTATCTAAGCTATGCCTTTTCACTAATTTTGTCACAGAATTACTAATAAAACTTCACCTGATAGAAATTTTGTAATATTCTGTGATTCCTAAAATATTTTGCTAATTTAATACTTCCGTTCACAACACTGTTGGACACCCATTGTCATCTAAGAAACATTTTGTATTAAAATAGGCTTTAGTTTCCATCTACTATTGTATTCTGGACAAGTATAACTATTCAGTGTGGGTCAGTTTCCATTTTTATCATGTTAACTCATCAAATCACTAGTTCAAAAGAATAAGAACTATCTGTCTGTCAGCATTATTCATAGCCACTGGCTAATAGTGAATAAAGTTTTATTCACCTTTGAAATGATACAAACTTTCTTGAGAACACAAACACACACACACACACACTCACTCTCAAAAGAACATGTCTCTTCTGAAAATCTTATCTAATAATAAACTTTCCTAATATTTTCCTGCTAAAGAGTAATAAACTTCTCTTGAAACTTATATCTAATTTATGTGACTTTAAGGGTCATGCTTTAATAACAATGATGAAACACGATTATTACTTCCTAATGCTGAAATTACAGTTTTTACATTGTAAATTTTTCCTGCTATGCGCCCTGTGGCACTAACATCTTTATCACTCCATGTGTTTCTAGTTTTAAAACCTTTACCCCTGCTGTTTGAAAAATATTTCTCATTTTCGTCCCCTATGGAGTACAGAAATCCCTAAAGGCAAAGCCATTAGTGATTTCTCTGCCTTTCCCCAAACACGTATTATGATCACCAGTGCTGCTCCCCCTGCCTCATTGGCTTTTGGTAAAGTATGCAAATGAGATGTTCAAAATACACACTTTTTGCAACTGTGCAAGTTCATACTGATTTATAAAATGGGCAGGCTATTAAAGTGACTGAAAATGTCAGCAAGATTTATGCATGGGTGACAAATTGTATTGGAAATGTTCATTTTTAACATGCTGCCCTAGGTTTTTTTTTTTTTTGGTTGTTGTTTTTTTTGTTTTTTTTTAACAACCTAGATATTCCCTGTGATACATTTGTTTTAAGGCCATTTTTCCTCCCCAAATATACTTTGACAGTGACTTTTTGACTGGAAAAATAAACAATGCTACTTCACAATCATACAAATTGTATTTTATCATAGAAAGCAGTACTTGGAAGATATAATAAATTTACTTTTGACATCTATTTTCCCTACGTACCACTAGTCCACTACGGTTAAATAGTTTTCCTTTATAACAGATAACTTGAATTGTATGCATAAATATTTCATCACTAAGATATAAAATTATGTAACTATCAAAACAATTATCCAGTCACCTCTGAGACAAATATTTCATTCATATTAAAAATGCAAAACTTAGGGAATGAAAGATAGGAATGACAACTAACATATATCTTCTGGAGTTTATCATTCCATCTTTGGAAAATTTAATGTTAAAATGGTCTAAGTGATATAAAGATGATGCTTCTCTATTATTTGTGAATTTTTTCTGGTATACCCCAGCTCTGTGATTCATCTAAGCAGCTTTAATACTTACCAGTTCAAATGTGGTCTTTGAGCAGAGGTCTTGATATTTTATACTTCTTGATGACAGCTAGTCATTCACTAAATGAAGTCAAGAAATAGGAAAAATAAGGCTTGAGCCAGTTTATGTAACATCATTCAAGAAATTAACTAGATCATCCTGGCAGACACACAGCAGAAATATCAGAAGTATAGCAGACTGGTGTGTCACAATTACAGAAGAATGGATCATAAAAATGAAATAAAGTAAATGAAGAACTGCCTATGATTAATTTTTACAAAGAAAGATCTTATAAACATTAGTATGTAATCTTTCTAGTTAGAAAAGTTTAGCATGAGAATTCTAATTCTGCTTTTTTATATTCAGATCAGTTCCTACCAATACTATTATTGCAACTGATTTTCCTAATTAGTTCATTAAGTTGCATAACAATTGGTTTACAACTAACAACTCTTCTTGATGTTAAAATGGTGAAGATAAAATTGATTTAAATCCCACTTCTGATCATTCACTCTTGCACATTCCTATGTCCTGGTGTTTGATGAAGCTCTCCTTATATGACTGCCAGTGTCTCTGCCCTGTTTTCACTTAAGTACGTGGCTACATTCTTGCTTATTAAAAAGAGCTAACATTTTACATTGTATTGAAAAATTCAAACACTGAGAAAAAGAGAAGAAACAGAACATCTGCTTTTCATCACGGAGCACCATCTTATAGCTTATGCTAAAATGAAGGTTTTAAGAGAAAACAAATAGGAGTTATGAATAAGCAAAGATTTGTATAGGTGAAGAGGCAGATAGAAAAGACTGGAAGAAATTGTTTCATTTTCCTTTTGTTTTTGCTATTGTTTCTACCTAAAACCTGCTTTACATTAAATAAACAAATGCCACTTTAAGATATTTTTGTTCAAATATTTTCTATTTAAAATAAATAAATATTAACTTAATTCTGAAATAACCTCATAATAACTTTTCCCTCTTATATTTTTAATTTTGTTTCTGTGATTATTAGGATCTATAAGTTTCTTCACAGCAGCATGAGTCTGTCTTTAAATGATTATCAAGAAACACACTTTCCTGATTGACAGTCATTCTCATAGAAACATCTTTACCCCAGAGGACACAAGTGGAAACATTAAAAAAGAGGAACAGAAAGTACATAGTACATTTGAGAACATCTGGTATGACATCAAGAAAATCCGTCTAGGGGAAAAACAAAGTCCATCTCTTCTTCCTCACTGCATTGAGATTCTTTAAAAGAATAATTTGTTACATGTTCAATTCAAAAATTTAACTTGTAAGCATAGGGTTGATTCAAGAAACTAAACAATAAAGAAAAAACAAAGCAAAATACACAAGACATGCACGTTTAAACATATGCATGTGTGTGTAAATATAATTACATAAATACAATGTTTACTAAAATTATTTTTAAATCTTGTTTTGCCATTCTTAAAAATAAACTAAAATAAAAGCTATAGGATACATGCTGAGCACAATGAGAACTTTACCTTGCATTTGAACTACTAATAGCTCCTGTACAATTGCAAATGTCACTCTTTTTTATTGTGTTGACTCATCCTCCAGAAATCTCATATTGATTTATTTCCCTAATAATTACTCCTTCTTTGCAGTTAGTGTTACCAAATCAAAAATAGATTGGTTTAGTTGAATATTTATTAATTGGAAATTTAATGAATTCTAGGTACCTGAGCTCCAGTGGGGCTATAATGATTTTAAAAAAGCATGTTTCCTATCAATGAGAGATTAAAGAATAATGATGATGATTAGTGTGTGAAGGCCATCCCTTAAGATAAAACTCTATTATAAGTAGTCAGTGAAGTAGTAAGGGAAGCTCACCAAGAGTTGGAATTTGAATGTCATCCTTCTTACAAAGAAGGGTAATCTCTTAAATAAATTAATGAATCTTTTATGAGATAGCATCTTTTAATTTGACTGTATATTTTAGAACGTAAACGTCTTCTGCAACCTGTCCTCCAATAGCATAGACAAATTTTCAATCTCTCCAACAACAATTCTATAAAAAAAAACCTTATAAAAAAGATCTTCATTGATAGCATTCTCATTTATCTTTTGAAGTTCCAGCCTGGATGTTATTGGACAGTTAAAAAAAAATGCAATAGGACCCCTGTCAAAAGACAATTTTCTTCCTTGAATGATAAGCAATGGAACATGTAAGAACAAAAAGTCAACTGATTAATGGCATGCAATTCATCTACAATTATCTTGCCCATGTTACACAGTCATTGTATAGATTGGACTAGATCATTAAATTATGTGACAGCAATCAGCTATCCAACTTTAAAAGAGGTGGGAAGAGCCAATTTAAAAACTTAATATCTCAGGATGATACAGTAGCCTGTGAAAACCAGCCATTTAGAGAAAATTACCATATGTACCAACCAGAATGATAGATGTTGAGTCTTAGTGAAGCATGTGTCCCTGTGCTGGTGATGTTTGTTAAGTCAGTAAAGAGCTCAGAGCTTTTAAAATATGTGTTTAAGTACAGTGGTGGTCCAGGGCAGTAAACACTCAGGAAAGTAAAAAATAGACTGCAGGAAAAAAATGTTTTTATGGTAACTTTCCATTTTCCACAAATTCACTAATTGGAAATTAGAATCGTATTCTGAATGTGAAGATTAAGGTTATATTGTGTTCTTACATATTTGATACTTAGCTGAATCTCATATTTTTTTTAATCTATTTATGTATTAGCTATACATTTCACAAAAGGTGTTGTATGAGGTTGTCATTCAAAATGGGAGAATTTTAAAAAATAGAAAGTTCCAATGTGAATTATTCCTATAATTAAAACGTAACTATTATTGGCAAATCAGCAAATATGAAAGTAGTCAAGTGAAATGTTAGAAAGGTAAACCTACATATTTCCATCTTATTCTTTCAGTTAAACAACATCATTGAGGAACTAACTTGACGTAGTGGTCACTTCTAATTTGGGAAAACGGGGACCTAAAAGAATCCAGAATGCAGGAGAGAAAGAATCTGTAATTAGAGTTGACTTGAATATACAATGCATGATTGGAAAAAGACAATGGGAGAAACATGATAGAAGAGTGTACCTTGAAGGAAAATCTAGCATAGATCGTGACCACAAAGAATGAGTCATGTCAAGTAAAGTAGTATAATAAAGCCAGCTATCAGGTCTCCTAAAATAATTGAAGATAAAGCCCATACAATGTCTTTGGCTTACAACAGAATTTGTTCTAGCAGTTATGGAGTCTAGTAAGTCAAAGATCAAGGTACTAACTGGTAAGGGCTCTCCTAATGTGTCCTCACATAAGACTGAGAGGAAGGTGGGGAGAAAACAGGAGAGCACACATGTACATTCTGGTCTCTCTCAATTTTTATAAGGATACTAATCCCATTACAGAACCCACCTTCATGATGCCATCTAAACCTAGTTACTTTCAGAAGCTCCCATATCCAAAGTATCCTGTCTCTATCATACTGGGGGCATAGAGCTTCAAAGGGGAATTTTAGAGTAATACAAATATTTGATCCAAACCCTATTCTCTAGCTCCCAAAAATTTATCTCGTTTTTATTTAGCATCTATGAATATTTACTTATATGTACTTATATGTAAAATGACTACTTTTTATTAACTTCAAAATATTCACTTGTTTCTATGTTAAATGCTTACCATCAAAACTTTATACTGAATTAATGGATGTTAGAGAAGTTTATGAATAGATTTTGGGGTCAGCATAACTGTTCCAAGATCTAGACTAATGGTCAATTTCTTGTTTCTCTTGGTGAATACCAACTTGATTTTATGGCTTTTTTTATGTATTCAGTATTATTGGGAACTGAGCAACTGTGGCTTTAAATGGAATAATTTTACTTTAAATCACTTTGCCACTCTAAAGGAGAAAATCAGATGCATGATTTTATTCTTCTTCTTTACATTAAAAAAAAAATCTCCTTTGGATTTTCTGCCTTTTGAGCACAAAAAATGGTTCAAAATCACAGCTTCTTTGTTTTCAAAAACTGAAGACAAAACAAAACAAAAAAGCAAAAGAAAAAAAGAAAAAGAAATAAGGATCCATAAGACAGACTACATACAGTAGGAATGAAACCTATGTCTGTGGGTGACCATCACTTGTTACGCAAAGTAAAGGGACACTTGAGGTCACACATTTTTCTTTGAGCTCCAGTATTATAATCTGTCTTTATGTAGACACTCATGAAATAAATTTTGCATCCTCTGTAAGACTGTGAATTTAGCATGGTAACATTTATACTTGATGCTTTTTAAATGAATTAGATCAGGTGAATTTTTAGCCTAATGACAGCAGTAATATTTTAGTCACAACTTATTGACTCTTTAAATACTTGTCAGCTATTCTAAGTGTATCACATGCATAATGTCATTTATTCCCAACAATAATCCGATTTACTCCATCAAGCAACAGATAGAACTAAGACATTTACTCAATCTCACAAAGGTAAAAAAGAAGATGGGGCCTGCATTTAATATGGGTAGTTTGACACCACAGAAAATTCCCAACCAATATGCCATGGTAACTGATAACTTCCACAAAATCTCAGTTACTACTTCTCTTAAAACTGAAAAGCAACAAGACCTACAGGACAGACCAAATATAGCATGTACCTAATTCTGTGATTCTCTGGGTGGTTCTCAAGACATCACATGAAGATTATAATTTTTAAACTTTTGGAAAGCTACTTTAAAGAGAGGAACACAAAATTATAATCATAAATATTTACAGAGAATGGAAAAAGGCACCAAAATACTGTTTAAAAACAAGCTGCTGCATATGGCAAACATCATGAAAATCTTACAAAATAATATTTATTAATTTACTGTCTGGCATGATTCTGTAACTTTCCTCATATCTTTAGTTTGTACATTGCTTAATCATCTTCTAAAATTTCTTAATGATTCTGAATTTTATGTGCTGAATGATAATTATGTCTTTTTTCCATTGCATCTATTTTTTTCTTTTATTGTTAGTTTAGAAAAGTTACTTTCAGAACAATAGTTCATTGTTAGTAAGAGCTGGTAAACTTTTACCATTGTTGTCAAATTTCAGGAAATACATATCATAAAACAGAGGAAGAAGAAATATTTTATTTTATTTAGTTGTTCATCTTGGCTGTTCCCCACCACAGCCTCAAGATGCAAGTTAGCGTCCCTGGACTATACGTAGGCTGCACTCTAAGCAGAAGGTGGTTGCCCAAACCACTATTCTACCATAACATGCCTTTTTTGTATGAGCTGTAATATCTGGGAGATATTACATCCTAGCTTCTAATTTAGGAAATTTTCATCCTTGCTTCTCTTCTAAGATGTATATTCTTCCAGTGCTAAACATGATAGGTATGATCTTTTTGCTATGCGACGTTTGATCCTGGACCTTTGGACTCTGATGAGTGAACAGCAGCCATAGTGAATGAGGAAGCATAGCTGGCAGCCATCCTGCACCAACACAACTAGCTGAAATTAAACACAGAGGTGTAGGATATTGATATTTAGCAAACATAAATGCAGCATACCCAGTTAAATTTAAATTTTAGATAAATAATAGATGTTTTTTGACTTAGATTCCAAATTAGTTGTTTTTGTGAAATCACAATTTAGTGGCCTAAATTTCATCTGGAAATACTATAGAAGTGGCATTGGAAGCAAACCATAACCCACTGGACTCATATTAATGTATTATCAAATGAATTTCACCAGAGCAAGACCCCCAAACGGCTTTTGGCCACTGGAACACTACCTGACTGAAGGTGAAGAGTAACGAAGAGGAACTTGGAGGAGGACTAGGCAACAGTTTTAAACCAATTATAGTTAAAATATCTTACTTTTGTAAACTTTTGACCATCTAATATATGATCATATACGAATATATGATCACATAAGCATGTTGCCAGGATAACTACCTATTTCAGGAAATCATGTGAATGAAGAGCCCTAAAGCTTAACTGGATTAGCTCTAAATTAATCTGTCACAGTTCATCGTATCTGTAAAAAATGCTTTCCTAATCCACGTCCAGGTCTTGTGCCTACACTCCAAAATTTCCCAGAAAGTTCTACCAACTCAGCCTTTGAATTCTGAATTCTTTACTCTCTAAGCACTCATAGACTCGGATTGTGATACATCATCTCATGCTTATTTGTTTGTAATTAAAAGCTTGGCTAGTTCCTGTTTTCCAGTTCAGTTTCCACATGTATTTATATAAGTATTTTTTTTCACAATTTGATTTTAAATTTCTCCAAGGCATTGTGAAGAATTTCCTCACACTTTATAGACTTCCCTCAGTTACTCAAATAAGACCTCAGTGATAGGAGGGGAAAGGGCATTTAGAACAAGAATACATAATACTATATTCTTGTAATATGATTAGGGAAGATTATAATTTTCCTAAAAAGGATATGACTTCTTATTATAGATAACTTTCTGGATGTCTCTTTAGGTGTTAAGACAGTATTCACTAGTGTATGATCTTCGTGCAGAAGACAATACAGAGAAGTGAATGGTTTGAAATTGTCATTGGAAAAGAACATTTCCTTAAGCAGTCAAAGACTGATAAGAGTAAGAGAGAAGAGGGATATATAGAAGGACTGCGTGAGAATGGAGAGTTCCATGAAAAGAGGCTAGATGAGAGGCTTCCATGATGTGGAATGATAGTGCATTTCTATGTACTGAGTCCTGAATACTTTGTTTTGAGGATTATTTCACTTTGCCAGTTTCTAATAACTCTTCTATTCCACAACCTTCATGCCATATCAAGGACACACAGTAAATCTGAATTAATTGGTATTGTCGAATAAACATAGTACAAAGGTAGTTGATTACAAAGCAAGTTAGTTCAGTAAAATTGGAAGAATTAGACTTAGTCGCAAAGTAGCTACCTTCTCTGCAGCAGGGTAGGTTTTGGACTAGCAAGGTGCTTATAATGCCCATAGAAATTCAAGGAAAAATTGGTAGAGACTGTTTCATGTTTAAAATGGTGAACTAGAGTTATAGTTTTAAAATAGATTTTAAAAGGGAAACTGCTCTCACAAAGAGGACATGAAGGTATTTTCAAGTGGGCAAATTTTATGAATGTATGCTTATGGACTTAGTAACTGCTCATTCTCCCTCCTACATGCTCCAACCCTACCACAGTTTAAATTTTTCTCTCCTTTATCCATTAATTACTTGGGTAAAACAGGAATAAAAAGATCTTTGCTAGCTGATGTCACTTCAAACTAGGTCTCTTTCACCATGCATTCTATTCTCAACCCTTTTGACTGTTTCTTCACTGCCCTTTATTTATAAAAACTTCCAGCTACATGCCCAACACAGGTAAAATGTCAGGAAATGTAAACCATATTTCCTTGCAGCCCTGTGGCCATAACATTGTGAGGAAAGCACCTTTAATTTATCATGTCCGCCTTGAGTGCCCACAGCTGCTTCACTTAACAGAGCCCAGCATCCTTCTGTGGAGGGCTTGGAGAAATGTGACAAGACTATAAAAAGAAGGGGTTGCATGGGGTGAGCTCAAGGTCCCTTTCAGCCTGTGCTGTGACTCTGTCCTCCTCAGATAAATGTCCAGCTGGGTGCTAAAGCAAACAACCATGCTTTACCAGTATCCTGTATTAAGGGCAGACCCACTTGGAAGTTGGCTTAATGCCTGCCTAACTATTCCCAACAAAGGCTGCAACATGCCATAATACTCTAAAGATGAAATTACATTTTTAGAAAAGTCAATTGTAATAGTACTTTCTTGAGAATTTTTAACTGAAGCGGTAAGGATTACAATAAAGGGAAATTGTGGAAGTGTTTCTTAAAAGCACTATATGACACCTAGTGAAAATACTTGAAAAATAATAAATATACTTCTAAGAGTAATTTTATATTTATTGCACTTAATTTAACAAATTATTGCAGGAAACACATAGACAGCATTTTCCCAGTAAAATTATTATACTTAAATGAACTTTTGACAATGTATTAATTACAAGGACGTGACCACATTTATTCTGCTGATCCAGTAATTACATGCATTAAAGAAATATTTATCCACAATCCATGCAGTGTACTTCAAAACAGCATTTATTGCCAAATTACATTTCCTGGATATCTATGCTCTACTTCCAGTTACTAGTAATTTTTTTTTTTTATTATTTTAAGTGGAGGCAAGTGATGAAAAATTTGAAAAATACTGCATAAATAAATGCTTACTGATCGGAAAAGATTGAAATGTAGATCTTTTTAATCATACTCCTCAGAAAAATAATTTGAAATACCTAAATTTATGTGCTTCAGATAGAAAGGAAGATAACAGCAATCATTTTTCCAGATGCTTTTTTTCTGAATATCTTTAATAACTAAAGTACAGCATTAATTGTAAAGCAAAATATAACTTCACACTGGAATATTAATATATTGGCACATGGAAAACTTGCCTTCTGAAAATCTGATTCAAACATGCAGTTCATTTCAGAAAGCTTGACAAATTTTATAAACTATAAGCAATTGTTTATGATAGAGTTAGAATACTTTTACCTCTGTAACAGTTCACAAATACAAACATGCTCAATTTCACTTTGAATGTTGTAAAGTATAGTTGGAGGAAAGAGTAGGGATTCATTTCTTTAAATCCTACATCTGGTAAGAGCCTAGTGAATTCTGAATTGAAGAACTAGTTCACCGAATTTAATCAAAGACACTGTTTTATTATATCAATAGCATATTTTATCTGCTTATCAAAATATGGATACATATCTCTCTATTAAAGCAATTTGAATGCTCATAGTAAATTCACTTCCCCATGACTCTGAAAGAATAAGAGCTCAAAACTCTATCTGAGCATTCCAAATATAGCACTTAGATTTTAAGCCCTTAAGCATTTGGAAGTAAATTGCAGTATCTACCTTTTTTCAACTTAGCATAAAAAGAAAATGAACCACCCTACAATCTTTTCTAGTTCATTATTTCAAGTATCAAGGAGAACATACTATAAACCTTAGCACTTAGCATGAAAATTCATCATCATCCTCTGAGAAAAACAATGGAAAAATCTATTTTTTCATGCCTTCCTTGAGTTAACATTTATATGCATTAGTCATGCAATCTTTTAATTTTTTACTGGGGTTAATGGCAAAATGTATATCCGAATAAAAATATTAAAACCTGTGTATTGTATGCCATGATCCAATTAAATTTCATAGAATCCTTAAACAGGAAAGAATAAACAAACTACAGCATGCTGGGTTTTTTTCCACACTTACACTTTTCAGAAAATAAAATACAACATTGAATTTATGTCTAACAATGTGACAGTGTATCTATTCCTACTAAGTACCTGAATTAATTTTCAAAAGTATTTAATAATGATTGAAAAGAGAGCTCTTCCTCAAATATAGAGATGAGACAGGTATGCAGAAGTCTGGATGATGAGGGTTATCATTAGTAATTGCTCACATTTATCTGGTGCATCAGATTATTTTGAATACATTCAAATATATAACCTATTTTGTTTGAAGTAGTACTGCATCAGAAAATTGAAGAAGACAGAGAACATACATATGGGACAGCTAAAAAAACACAGAATAGGAAATTTCATTTGGGTTGTCTTTCTGCTGGATAAATAAATTTGAGCTGGATAAGCTCTGAAGTACTTTTTAATTTTAAATTCAATGAAGAAATTTCATAAATTACAAAGCACTACTTAAATATAAGTATGCTACCTATTAAAAGCTAACAGTAAAATATAAGAATAGTGTATGTTTAAGCTGCATAGAAAAAGTTCTAATATAAAATTTGAAGTATTGCTTGTTAAAACACAAAAGCAGATAATTATAAAAAGTATGCCTTATATATATATTTGTAGGCAGAAAGTAGAGATTGTTCTTGCCTTTTGGGAAAACACGGTAAGTGAAAAAAGAAGAAAAGTGATAGGGCTTTTATGTCTAGAACTCTATGTATTAACATTAAAATGTCTCCTCCCTACTCCACCAAATCGAATTAGAAAGCCCTCATTGTATTTCTGCCTGAGCCACTTACAACTGTTTCTACTGCTGGCAGTGATTGAGAAATAATATGAATTAAAATGTGTTAGAGCAAATAGATAAATGTAGGTATGGTTAAAAAGGAAAATGAAAGATTGATATAAATTATATTCATTTATTTTTAAATTATTCATTTTGATAGCTTACTTTTTATAAAATCATGAGCAGATGAACAACCAGAGAAAAAGCAGGAGCTTAAAAGGTGTTTTGCACCACTTCTTAATGTAACAAATGATACATTTATTGTTTTTGAGTCACAACGACTGATATTTTTGGCTTTCAAAACACCAAAAGTTCAGTGATAAATGTTTCGTGTTGACTTCATACTCCAGAGCCTTCAATATCTGCCCAGAATCTAGTTTTGTGGGTTTTGTGGTTATAGCAATTAGGCTTCCACATCTGGCTGTGTCCCAAGAGTCAAAGAATCTAACCATTAGAAAACAAGACTCTGAGAGTAGAATCCTTCTTCTGTACTATTAGATTAGAAAAGTGTGCTTGACTCTCTTTCAAAAAATTGTATTAATTCATGGAGGTCTCCATCCAAATTTCCTCTTTCTTATCACTTATTTCTCATCATTCATCATAACCAAATTGAGTGTGCTCTGAGAAGACTAGGAATTTGGTAACAAGACATTGATCATTAATTATGCATATACACTACATCGATAAGCATTAAAAAAAACACATAGTGTTTAATATAGGTTTAAAACTATGATAAATGTAACATTAATTCTTTAAAAATCTCTGAAACACTAGGTTAAGAATTTTTTTGTCCTATATCCATTTTCTACTCCATATTACTTTGTAAAATTCTAAAATCATGAATAACTAAACCAATTTAATGTATCTAAGCTATTAACACTGCTTTGGAAATTCTGCTCAGAGGAACAAGTTTCAAAATATAAGTAAGAAGTAGAAATACTGGAAAGAATAATTAAATTTTGTTCTTTTTTTAATAAATTTCCTCTATATAATAAAAACAGGTAGTAATAATGAAAAAATAAAAAGCTAAAATAACAAACCTTTAAGAATAAAATTATTCCAATAATACTTTGAAATGTGTGTATAGGAACTATGTTTTTAAATACAACCTTCTGTGTAAACACCAATAAGCACATTTTCATAAATAGAAATTACAATCCAGATTCCCTAAATCTTAGAAAAAATATATTAAAGCAGCAATTCATCTCAAGATTTATAGATTAATTTTAGAAAATACTAACTTAATGTGCCTACTTTGTGAATCTCGACAATATAATCCTAAAATTATCATGAAATAAAATAAAATGCATTTGCGTGTTAGTGTGTGTGTGTGGGTATGTGTAAGAAGTGTAAGAAGTGGGGGGTGATAATTTGCTGCATATCAATCACCCACATAAAGGTTGTATTTTTGAAATCTTGACCTTTGCATCCCACAAATGGTTATGTGATCCCATGCTGAGATGCTGCAACAAGGGTCCTTTCTAACAACCTCTGTGATTATGGGATATTTATTTAATTTTTCTGAACTTCATTTCTTTAATGACTTGATAACTATTTCAGTGCTAACAAATTATGGGATTAATCCATCTTTCTAAAAGGCCTATTATTGCTATCAATAATCTGATTATATCTAATTATAATGTAAATGATTAAAACTAACCTTTATCAAGAATTCACTATAGCACAAATACTTTTCAGAGAAATTTTCAAAATTAACTCACTTAATCATCAAATAAGTAGTTTAAAGATTGGAAAATTTAAGCATCATTTCTTCTAAACTAAGTGGTAAAACAAGAATATAAACCCTGCTGAGCCCAGGTGTAACAAATCTGCCTAAAATAATTCCCAAGAGTGCCCCGCTTGGTTTATCCCAAAGAGCTGTAACATTTGGTGCATTGACGGGGAAATCCCAACCATGGTATTAGCCATCAGTTTGGAAAATGGTTCACAGCTGATGGGACAGGAGGCTGCAGAGGGTAGGCATGCCCTGTTGAACTTTCAACAGACCCACGCCATCTTTAGACGGTCCTGTGATGCAGATATTGCAGGACTCTCAAAGGGAAGATCAGGAACCAGGCACCAGGAATGGCCACCAGATAAGGTAAAATCTCGAGATTTCATACCCAGTCAAGCCTGCTCCTCTGGGCAGAAGGGGAACTTGATCAACTCCCATGAGACTGCCAGCAAGCAGTCTCAGTCAGAATAAGACTGCCAGAAGTCTCTCAGTCAGGGATGTACCAGAAAGAATGTTTGACTTCTTCGTGACTGAAGCATGAATGTCTATGTTGTCTCACGGCGCAAGCTAATGGACGTGAGTGGGCCCATGACTGCAGCTTTGTAGTAACGTCATAAGGTAAAACAGCCATGCAGACAGGCCCTTCCTGCAGTTTTCCCGGGCTACGCTGGTGTCATGGTATCTCCGTGCTGCCTTTTTCCCTTCTCCCTCCTTCTTGTGGAGGTTAGGGCCAGCGCAATGGCTGCTGTGGCTCTAGGAGCATGTACACTCCTGAGTGCACATTTGTCTGTACCCCGCCTTCCCCCTACAGCATGGTGACGGGGAAGGCTCTAGGGCAGACACACCCCGGTGCAATGGTCCCCCACCCCCTCCAGGAACACTGCCAGGGACATGGTTCTGCGCAGCACAACACAGCTGGAGCCTAGCTGAAAGCCCCTCTGCCTTCTATGAAATCTTGTGGGCTTTGCAGGGATTTCCAGGTGATTATGAAATCAAATTGTGCCCCAGAAAACTCTGCATTACAGTGGCCAACCTGTAGGGTCAGATGACCATTAGAAGGGACCTTAGATCTTCCCACAGTGAGGACTGTTTACAAAGTTGTGACAGGAGAACCAGGCCACCCTGAGCAGTTTCCATATATGGACCAGTAGTCAGAAATTGCCCAAGTTGAGTCTCTGTGGGTCTGGTTCTGCATTAGTGCTCAACAACAGTGTAAGGTTTTAGTCAGCCAGGAAAGAAAAACCGACACCTGAGATCAGCCAATCAAGGTCCCAAGCCACCAGCAGCCATGGAAATGCCCCTCTGTGAAGCCAGGGGTTCTCACAGAACCCCACAAGAGTGGGATCAGTCTTTTATTATGAACCTTTCACTATGACTGATTTCCTGAATTAGAAGCACCATACTCCATACTCTGAAAAGCCTCGGGCCATGATTGGTCTCCTGCAAACAATCTTTCATACCTAGAGACCAACATGAGTTGACTGCCACCAACTCCTTCTCACTCTCTTCAATACTGAGGAGTGAATGAGAATTATGACAAAGGCTAGAAAATTTCTTCAGAGTCAGACCCTGGTGGGCACTGTAAACACAGAGAATTGGGTAAAAGAAACCCTTTCAGATGATGCCACCCTCCCCGCACCCCATCATGGGACTCTAGCACTGAGGAAGGAGGCTGACAAGCAGCTGAGGGAAAAGAAAAAGTAAACCTTCTAGCCGCTGCCTTAGGACACCCCCGCCTGCCATGGAAAAAGGGAGGTTACAAGACAGGAGTCAGAGGACAAGGGAGAAAGGCTTCATTAGGTTGGGATCAGTGTGTATACCGCAAGAAAATGGGCACTGGAAAAATGAATGTCCATGCCAGAGAGGGAAACTGGGTTCTTCCAACCTTCTAGCTGACACCGGTCAGAGCTACTTGAAGCAGACCTGATGACGTTACCATTGGCAAACACAGACTCTGATTAGGACAGACCAGGCTTTTTCCAACTAGGTCTCCAGGAACCCATAGTCAAAATGAAAATTGGAAGCCAGACTGTGAACTTTATGGTCAATAAGGGACTGAACGCTCAGTTGTTACTCACAAGGTAGTTGTTACTCTCAGAGCAGGAGGCCACTTTCACAGGGACTACCGGAGACGTTCCGTGGCCCCTGCAGGTGCCGGATGGGAGGCCACCAAGCAGTCCATGAGTTCTTGTATATGCCAGACTGTCCAGTTTTGATGGGCAGAGATCTTCTGACTACAATGAAAACAGAAATACCCTTTACCCCAGATGGCTCAGCACAACTGCATTTAGGTAAAGAAACCAGGGATGAATGACTACCACCCAGTCCAGGACCTAAGAACCATCACCCTACATTCGATGCTGCCAAACCCGCATACCCGACTAGGGCTAATATGATCAGAGGTGGAATGGGTTACTTGTTTGAACTTAAAGGATGCCTTTTTCTTTCTTCAAATGGTTCCCAGTAGCCAGCCCATTTGCCTTTGAGTGGGGGAACCTGAACACAGGGGCTAAGGAACAATTCACTTGGACCAGGTTGCCTCAAATGTTCATAAACTCACCAACCCTATTCAGTGGGGTACTAGCATCTGACCTGTCCAAGTTTCCAGGTCAGGACTTAGGGTGCAAGTTACTCCAATATGTCGATGACCTCTTATTAGCTAGCCCGAGTCGATCTCAATGCTGGGAAGAAACATGGGCCCTATTGCAGCTCCTGACTGAAGCTGGCTACCAGGTCTCTAAGAAAAAGGCTCAAATATGCTTGAAAATGATCGAATACCTAGATTTCTGAATTACCCAAAGGAAATAGAATTAAGGACTGAGAGAAAGCTGGTAGTATATGCCATTCCAGTTCCCACCACTCAGTGGCAGACCCGAGATTTTCTAGGAGCAGCAGAATTCTGTTGCTGGCAAAGCCCCTACATGAAGCCCTCAAAGGACAAGAGAAGGCACCCCTAATTAGGGACCTGAACAAGAAAAAGCGTTCACAGCTATAAAGACAAAACTCACTGAGGCACCAGTTTTGAAACCCCCAGATGTGACAAGGGACTTTAACCATTTGTACATGAGAACAATGGGTAGCTCTGGGAGTACTAGCCCTAGAATTTGGGGCTTTACAGAGACTCGTAGCTTACCTGTCAAAGCACTTTGACCCACTTGCAGCAGGCTGGCCACCTTGCCTTAGAAGTTCTTGCAGCCGCTACACCGCTAGTTAAAGAGGCAGACAAACTTACATTGGAACAGAACCTAAATGTTAAAGTACCCCATTTTGTTATCTTGCTCATGGATATCAATGGACAGCACTGGTTAAGTCATGCCTGTGTGATCCAGTACCAAGGGCTCCTGTGCAAAAACCCACAGGTGCAACTGGAAGCAATAAAAATCTTAAACCCTGCCACCTTCTTGCCTGTTGCTCCGGGGCCCCAGAGCATGACTGCCTAGAGGTTCTGATGAAGTCTACTCTAGCTGACCAGACTTGACAGATAAGTCCCTGCAAAACCCTGACCTCATTCTTTATACGTAGATGAAGACAAGAGACACACAGGGTAAGTAGTTGTATCGGACTATGAGACTATAGAGACAAGACTTGCCTGAAGAAAGTCAGCCCAAAGAGCAGAACTATGGGCCCTAGTAAGGGCACTAGAACTCAGCAAGGATAAATGCATCAACATCCACAGTGACTCGCGTTATGCCTATGCCACTCTGCATGTGTATGGAAAGAGGACATTTAACAGCAGAAAAAAAATCAAGAAAAAAATCTTAAAACTACCAAAAGTAGTTTAGGAGCCCAAGGAAGTAGCAGGCATACACTGCAAGGGGCACCAGAAAGGAAAAAACTCAGTTTCAGAGGGAAACTGCTACCTCCTGAAAAGATTAATAAGTTTACAAGCAGTAGTAAAGGCAATTACTAAACTACTGCACTAGACTTATTGACAGACCAGGCTACCCAGATGAGAACCACAATACTCCGAAATCCATTTTCCTTAAATTACTTATTAGCAGAAGAAGGAAGAATTTGCATTAAGTTCAATTTGACAAATTGCTGTTTACAAATAGATGATAACGAGAAAATAGTCAAAGATATTGGTAGAGGTATGTGAAAAATAACCCATTTCCCATTCCAGAATTGGGAGTCCCCCTTCGACTCAAAATGGTTCTCTTGGGTTTATTGAATCCAAGGATGAGCAGGACTGCTAACTATCTTATATCTATATTCAGATGGTCCAAGATGTCTCAACCCCACGACAGCCCTATTCAGCAGGAAGCAGTCAGAATGATCGGCACCCCTTTTTCCCATCTTTGGATCCATAAAAGCTGACTATCAATCAGTTTGAGGGACAAGAGGGGGGAATAGGGGGGAAAAAGCCCTGCTTGCTGCTTCTGGCAGTCATGAAGACAATCATAAAAACTGGTGAGCTCACAAAGCCATAAAAATATCCTGTGACCTGAGCTTGTTGGAATGTTGCCAGTAGACAAAGAATTTCCCACACCAAAAACCACCTACCCTAATTTACATCCCTCTCTTCTTGTGCTTGCTCTAACCTATATAAGTGTGCCCTAACTGGAAGTTTGTGCTCAGTCTTTGTGTGGGAAGGAAATCTGCTGAGCCTACGTGTAATAAATCTGCCTAAAACACTTCTAAAAGGTGCCTGCTTGGTTTTTATTAAGCAAACTGAAATATTTAAAAATTATATCTGATTCTCACTGACCACCAGATCATCCTACTAAATCTTCCTACTTTTTATTATTTTGGCATATATTATTTATAACAATAAAAAATCTGTCCTGTATTTATTAGGTTATGATGAAGGAAATCAATGATACAACAAAAATCATATTGTATTTGAAAATTATGCTCATTTTATCAGGTAGGGAATGGTACCATTAAAAAAAGAATAGTTTACATTTGAAACCAATGTCATTAAAGTTTTCATGAGAAAATGGATCTGGTACATTGCTTACCACAAACTTTCAGGTGTTAAGAAAAGTTACTTCAGGTCAGGCAGGTCATGAATATTAGAACATATGGAAACATTACAAAAGGAGTCATTTGTCAAAATTTACAGATACAGTTGATGAAATCTGATAGGGTTTTTTCAGCTTAGTATTCTTGTCTTTGGAAAGGAAGTATTACAGGTGTAGGGGTTGAAGGAAAAGATACCCTCATTTCTTTGAGGTTCTTCACAGGTTAGAGGAATGAATGATTAACATTAGGTTTTAATTAGTAAGAGAGAAGCCCAAATTAGTACCATATACATGGGGACAATTCTGAGGTAGTTGGGGAAGACCAAGGGCTTCTTTCTTGAGCTAAGGAATGAAAAGGAGACCTTGGGTGTTGGAGGGTGGGGAGATAAAAGAGTCATTGGTATCTCGGTGATAGGTATCTTAAGAGGACTATTTACAGATAAACTCTTTTGGATTAAGACCTTCCTAAACAGCATTCCTCAAGAGAATAAGAACAAAAGACCATTTCTGGCTGAGTATAAGGGTAGAGGCCCCAAGGATCATAGATGACATTTTTGATTAAGGGAAGGGCTAAAGGTTTAGAAGAATAGGAGCTTCTCCTTTGCTTCTAAAGCTGTCCTCCAATGTCCTTGGCTCTTCATGTCAGAATGAGGCATCTACAGTAGACCAATTCTAAAAAACTTGGGAGTGTTGTGTTTTAGTCCCTTCCCAGAGTTTAAAAATTCTAATCTAAGACTTTTTTATGTAGACTTCCAAAGATAATTTAATTTACAAGTTGGTCAAAGAAAATTGCATAAAAGGCATACTGGAAGTCATGACTAGAGCTCCACTTCACACCTGCCATTGTATTTGAGCCATTTTACAATGTAGCAAACTGCAGAAAACAAATAGTGAGGAAAATGACTCTTGTCCACAGAAGTGTCAAATACATTCCCTCTAACAGAATGCAAGAGATTGTTGCCCTTTGTGTGTTAAGCATTTTACAACTTTTTGTAAATCCTCTTAAGCCTTTCACATTGCTTCTCTCTCTTTCTTATTCCTGTTCCCCTCTCTATATACATATTTGTGTGGTATCTCTACATAATGTTTTTAAAAAATCTTTTGTTGTAGCATCAAGTTATAATATCTTGCTACCTCCCTCATTAATGAATTAGCTAAATAAAATCATGGTGATGTAGTCATTAAAAAATAAACAACAAAACTTTACAGATCATTTATCTAGATGACAATCAGACTCAGGAGGTAATGGAGTAAAATGTTCCAGAAGATACAACAACAGATGTAAAATACCTGTAGTAGGAGAGACAAGACTTAGTCATGAAACTGCAAAGAGGACAAGTTTATGGAAGAGATAGCAGACTGTAAGACTGGAGAGGGTAAGCAGTACCCTAGCTTGTTGGAAACTAAAGAACATATACAAGAGTTTCTTTTGCTTTCTTTTTTTTAAGGAAAGATGCAGGCAGGAATGAAGGCAAGTAGGCAGGCATGATGAAGAGAGAAGAGGAAGAAATACTTTATTTTTTTCAGTTGTTCACATTTGTTGTTCCCCACCACCCTGCCAGCCCCGAATCTTGAACCCTGGACCTTGGGCTTTATGTGGGACTGCTTCCAGGGTATACTAAACCTTTAGGCTGTCAGAGCACACCCTCATTCTATTTTTTATCCAAAAGAAATGGAAATCCAATAAGTTGCTTTAACATAGAAGGGGGAAATACATTTTAATTTGATTTTAAAAACATAGCCTAGTGCATTATAAAGAATGGGTTGTAGAGGAGCTGTAGAAGCTGTCTACAATAGTCTGAGATGTTACGAAAGTTAGGAAAAAGTGGTGACAATAGAGATGGAGAGAAATGAATTAATTGGGAGACATTTTCAAAGCAAAATAATTATCCATTCAATTTTTTCCAGTTTTATATTCATGTACTTAAATTTACTGATATAATTCACTGATAAAATTATATATATGTAGATATACAATACAATGAGAATCTAAGTAGTAGTCTTGTTAAAAATATTTAATTAGAGTCTAATCATGAGGAAATAATCATGAATCAAAATTAGAGACTTTAGGCCTAGAATGTTAAAATATAAGAGTTACTCATTAAAACCACTGTGGAACTAATAAATTTGATGTGGGATTCTTGATTGTATCCTGAAATTTAAAAAAAAAAAAAACAAGTAAAATGACAAAGAAACAATAAAAATAGAGAGCATTATTACTAGAATAATGGGGGAAAACTGTGAACTGTATATTGGATAATGTGATTGGACCAATGTCAAACTTCATTGATATTTAATATATGTGATTATGTAGGAGATTTTTCTTTTTCATAGGAGATACATGCTAAGGTGTTTTAGTGATGATGTCATAGAGTGAAAAGGCGATAGATATGGCAAAATGGTAACAGCTGAAGAATTTTGCCAAGAATTTATATGTGCTTGTAACTATTCTTTCAACTTTCCTGTAGTTTTTATATCTTTCTAATACTAACTTGATGATACGAAATAATTAAAAATATTTTAGTGCATAGTTGCTTTCAAAAAAAATTTAGTGTTGTCATTTTATGTGGTTGCGGGTACAAAGTTTACTCTCAAAACAATCCTAAAAGTTAGATGTTGCATTCTTTATAATAAGATGAAGGAAACAGAAGCTGAAAGTGAGCAAGAACTCTCCCATTTTTCCAGACTATATTGCCAAAGGTTTGTGTGATTTTCAAAAGGAAGGCTACTGTTTTGCAACCACCCTTCCAACCACTTCTCCCAAGACCTCGCCTAGAGAAATTCTTATTCAAGAATTATACTTCTGAAAGTCAGAGAATGACTGCCCTCATAGACAGAAAATTTGGATTTCTTTCTGTCTTCTTCTAACCACTACTCAATCATTTTTTACTATTTTTTAAGACATTATCTCTCCGATCCCTTTTTACATAAACAATGAATATCTTTCTCTTAGCATCTGCCTTAGTTCCTCCCAGAATGCTTAATAGCATTTTTCCTTAAGTCTTCAACTTCAAGTTTCCTGGTGAGTTTATCTACCAAATTATCAAACAACTCCTTTTCCAGCTTAAACTTCACTGTGGCCTACTTAATTGATTTCTCAAATGCAGCTAACAGTCATGTAACCTCTGTGTCTGCCCTGCAGTTATTATTGTGTTATCCATATAGGTCTTCCCTAGGGGGCTGCTCCACTGCTGCTAACATTAGACCCTACTATTCTCTGTCCCAAGGATTTTCTGTGCAGAATCACTGGCACTGCAGAAATCAGCACTGTGAGCCTGCTGGCAGAATCAGAATGCCTTGTTGCTTCTTTATTCTTGCCATTTTGTAAATTCTACTATAAACCTGATGCCTGTACAATCTTTCTTTTTTTTTTTTTTACGATTTTCAACATGATACCAAGCTGAATCTTTATTTATTCTTTTTTTTTCCTCCCTCTTTTTTAGGACTTATTTTAAGAACAGTACCTGAAATATGGAATTGACAAATGCAAGTAATTATTCAAATTTATTTTTCTTTGTGTGTGTGTAGAGTATTCAGCTTGAATATTACATAATTTTAGATTCAAGATAGTAACATTTATCTGAAGGTCTGTTCAGATGTGCTCATTGTAAGTCAATTTTAATGGACTGTTGGAGGTATGGGTGTAGGGATCAGGACAGCAAAACAAAAAGAGTAAAGTTGGTTCAGAAACAAAGACTATCAATCATGAAAGACAAAAAACAATGAAGTGTCTCATCCTTATCTCCTCTGGCCTGACTCTTAAAAATTCAAGCTGCTTCTTGAGGGAGGGGCAAAGTAATGAATAATACTTGTCTATAACTCTTCTGAATACTGAGATCACTACCTCATCACTGGTGGAAGTACTAGTGGCTGAAGCAAGTCTGACAATGGCAAATGGCTGAGATAAGATGTCTCACATCAAAGCAGCAGTCATGTTGGGGATAACAGTAGGTATCTTCAGGGCTTGAGCTGAAGAAAATGCCTGCTATTGACAAGGGTGTTCATGATTCTGGCCTTAGACATTCTTTTGGCTTCTAGGAACCCAAACAGCAGCAGTGGCAACTTGTACAAACAGTGATCTAATCCTGTTACTGGCAGTTTAAGGAAGTCTCATCACAAGGTGTCAGTAGAGGAAAAAAGAAAAAAGATTTACATTCCAACATGCTGGCTGAAATGGCTAATTCTTAGAGTAGATAGAAGGTCGCTTTAGAAAGTCCATGGACTAATTTAGAGCCAATTACAGCTTCTCAAGTTCCTATGTACTGGGTGCAAGGGGTGTCTGGCAGAACTATTACAGTTGATTCCAACTAACATTCTATTACATCTCAAGTTGGGATACTCATATTTATGAATGGTAAACTTTCTTTTGTTAAAAAAAAAAGTTTTTATAGATGCTCACCACCATACTATTTTAGCTAGTAATTTAGTAATTTGTTCTTGACTAATCATTGGAATCACACCTTTCTGGGATAAGACAGAAGAAAATACAGAATTTAGTAAGAGGGACATGATGATTCATAAACTGATTTAGTTTTAGATAACACTGATTATACTATCACCATGCTATTCATTTATTAACATTTAAGAGTGCTGTGATGTGGTAGGTGGTACTTGAAAAAAGCCTTCCAAATAACTACATCTGGGAAAGATGAGTTGTTACTGAAATAATAGTGATGTATTAGCTCAGTTTTATAGATAATAACATTCAAGTAGGCAAAAGGTTGTATCAGTGACCTTTCTAAAAATAAAATGTATGTGTTATTTTAATGTGTATATATTAGAATGTATGTATATAAATATGTATATAAATGCATGTATATCTGCAGTAGATATATATATATATATATATATATATATATATATATACTCCTCTTAAACCTATATAATGGCATAATACTCCTTAAATAAAATTTAAAAATTATTTATATATATACTCAAAATTGGCTGCAATTTGAAAATTCAGTACTCCCAGAATGTTTTATCAATTGATATATTACCAATTATAAAGATAGAATTGAACTGTTGCTGACAATGTATTATAAACAAATGTTGATTTATAATGATGTACTTCTTAACCTACATAATATTATGATGATGAAACTTTGCTTCAATAAAAAAAAAATCTGGATCCAAAATAAATAAATAAAATTTTTCTCTTAGGACTTGGAGATATTGCCATTGAGAAAGCTACTCTGCTTCTTGTTCATTTATTAGCATCTAATTTCACTTATGCTTATTTCCCTATAAGATCTAGGTAAATAATAGGTTCATTTGTATCTTTCTTTAAGAATGTATTTTCTTTTTTTGTCACCCCCCTCCTTTACCTTTCAACAGTACACATTAACAGAAGAACAATAACAAAGCTCTCAGAAATATAAGGAAAATCTGGAAGCTATGTCAAAGCAGAAGTTAGTAGTAAAGGAGTGACTATTAGAGCCATAAGAAGTGTTGATTTATTTTAATGAAGAATTGGAAAGACTGAGAACTAGATGTTGAATCACCAGGCAGACAGATAGAAAAGTGAAATTTTTCCTTATATCTGAGATAATAATTGATGATCTCTTTCTCCTCTATGCTATGGATATGGAAATATCCATGTTTGCTTTACCGGGTAAAGAATAATTTGTAATCAATGTACATTGTGTTCATTTATCCAGCAGTTCATTTTCTCCAAAGTACTTGTTTCATTAACACTTCTGGGAAACAATATAGAAAATTTCAATTTCCATTTTTTTAAATTATCAATAATATTAATCTTTAGTGTTCACAATGCTACATTCATTTTTGAGTATTGGCATTTAATCTCAATGTATATTTCTTACCACACCCTCCACCAGAGTTCAAGTCTTTTGCCACCACCTTTTCCTCTTTTTCCATCCTACCTGCCTTCCATTTCTCTGGCAGTCATTATCTTATGTCCTGAGAGCTTTTGCTGGAGATTACTATTTATATGTCTCATTTCATTACGTTCCACATGTGAATGAAACCCTCCTATATTTCTTTTTCTTTGTGACTTTTTTCATTCAACGTGATTCCTTCCAATTCAATCCAGATTGTTGCAAAAGACACAATTTCATTTTTTTTTTTGGTTGTGGCATAGAATTTCATTGAGTAGATAAACCCCACAACTTCTTTATCCGGTCATCTGTTGTTGGATATTTAGGCTGTTTGCGTGTCTTGGCTATTGTGAACTATGCTCATATGAGCATAGGGGTGCAGATATTTTTTTCTGATTAAAGATTTTATACCCTTTGTGTATATACCCAAGAGTGGGATGGTTGGATCAAATGGTAGATTCATCTTTATTTGTTTGAGGACTCTCCATACTATTTTCCAAAGAGGTTGCACCAATTTATATTCCCACTAACTGTGTAGGAGGGTTTCTTTTTCTCCACACCCCCTCCAACACCTGCTATTTCCATTTTTTTTTTATATAGCCATTCTTACTGGTGTGAGGTGGTATCTAATTACAGTTTTTATTTGCATTTCTCTGATGATGAGTGATGTAGAACCTTTTTTCAGGGGTCTGTTGGCCATCTGTGTGTCTTCTTTAAGTAGGTGTCTGTTTAGTTCTTCTGTCCATTTTTTGAGTAGATCATTTGCTTTTTTATTGTCAAGGTATGTGAGCTCTTTATATATTTTGGAGATTAAGCTATTACCTGATATACGTTGTGTGTATATCTGCTCCAATTCTGCAGATTGTCTTTTTGTGTTAGTGGTAGTTTCTTTTGCTATGCAGAAACTCTTCAATTTGATGTATTTGTCCATCTTTGTAGTTTATATAGCTATAATGATATATGTTGAATATAAAAACAATGAAAAATAAATTTAAATAAAACAGGGTTACCCACTATTACTACTACTATTCTACATACTTATGGAAGTCTTGGTCAGAGTAATAAGGGAAACAAATACACTAAATAAATCTAAACTGGAAAAGAAGAAATAAAACTATCATTATTTGTTGATGACATATTATACCTAGAAAACCCTAAAGAGTCCATGAACAAATATTAGTAGCATTCCTATATACAAATAATGAAATAGAAGAAAAACAAATTAAGAAATTCTATTCACAACATAAGATAAAAAACCTGGGAATAAACTTGAAAAAGAAGTTTGAAAGACCTCTATAATGAAAACTACAGGACCTTAACAAAAGAAATAGAAGAAGACACAAAGAATGGAAAACAGTCCATGTTCATGGACTGTAAGAATTAACGTAATAAAAATGGCCATTCTACCCAAAGCAATATATAGGTTTACTGTAATTCCCATCAAAATCCTGGGGACATTCTTCAAGAAAATGGAGCCAACAATACTGAAGTTTGTATGAAATCACAAAAGGTCTCAAATAGTCAAAGCTATCTTAGAAGAAAACAAAACAAAAACACAATGGGGGAATTACATTTCCACACCTCAAACTATATTACAGAGCCATTTTCATCAAAACATCTGAAAAAAGACATCTGAAAAAAAAAAGAAAAAGAAAAGAAAGAAGGAAACCTGATTAGTCATTAACACCATGCACAAAAGTTACTCAAGATGAATCCAAGACCTAGGCAGAAAAACCCAAACCATAAAATACCTAAAACACAATGTGGGAAAAGCACTCCAAGACCTCAACCTTAGAGAGATCTTTGGGAAAGGCACAGCTATGGCAAAAGAGGACAAAGTAAAACTAAGCATTTGGGTCTACATCACTTTTGATCTTGAAGCTTTATTTATGATATGACAGTTTATTTTACTATTGTTAAGACTTTGTACACATGAATGACACAATGGTTTATGTTTTGAATACTCCCTTTGATATATTAAAGGGAATATCAGTTTACAGAACTATATGCTGAAAATCATTTTACATTTAAACGTTATCAAATACTTTGTATTTGTTCTCCTTTGTCATTTGTATTTTTTGATATAATGATATGTTGAATACAAAAAACAATGACAAATAGTTGTAATGAAAATCACTTGTATTCTATTATTCAGAAATAAGCACTACATTATTTTAGTTTATATATTTTCCATTTTCTCTCTAAGCCTAATTATGCACCAGTCCTCCTTTACCAATTCAGGTGGAAATAATAATGCTTTCTCAAACTCGATACTCTCCTAGGCCATGTTACCCTGTTTTGTTTTTTTGTTTTTTTGTTTTTTTGTGTGTGGATTCCTTTTACCCTACCTCTATCTCCCTAAGTATTTCCTTCAATAATGCCTCTTTAAAACCAGGCAGTGGGTACCCTGGGTATCCTTTCAGAAACCTGACTGATGGTTGGGAATGATGGTATGTAGAGTGGGCAGAATACTTCCTCTAACTCACTCTTTCTGAGATTTTAAATTCTGAATTCATTCCATTTTACTTTATCCATTCAGCTATACTTAGTCTTTCACACTAGTCTGAACTCTAATGATACTTTGTGGGTTTCTCTCCCAGTTTTTGTCATTTCTAAGTCACTCTAGAATTTTTCCTTGTGGACTGAAATTCAGAAAGAATTTTCTGTCAAATGTTAGAATCTATCATAGGAATTTTTTGTTTTGATAAAATATGTTACTTGCTCCTCATGATAAACTCAAGCTGTAAATAATGTCAAGGATGAGAAAACTGAAAAAGAAGTTGTTACATAACTTTTTCAGGATCTCATAGTTGATAGCTGACATGATTGTGATTTCAGAGGCCATTGTCTTAATAGCAATAATATACTGCCTCCCTGTCACTTCCTGCTTCCGGGTAAACGTTTGCTGATGATGTGAGCTAATTTCTGAGAAAGACATTATTGTTCAGCTTGAAAATATGCTAGATTCCTAACCATTCTAGTAGTTTGAATTATGATCAAACTGTCAGACCCTGTTCACCAACCTCATGCTCGTGGTCGTTGATTTATTCATTCAGTGAGGTAGAGCTTCACCCCTCTCCTCAATGGGCATACACTCTGCTAAGGACAATAGAGGCAGTCCTGAGTCACTATTAACATGGCTGTCGATAAACCTAATTTGTGCCTAGAAACCTAGTCCTAAGCATGTCCTTAAGATGTGGGGGGACTCCAGAATCTTAAGGTAGCATCATTAAATCATTCATTCATCCTTTTCTTGACATCCATGTGCCTGAAATTAAAGCACCACACCTTCTAGGTGCTTGAAGGATCTTAGCATTTTTATAATCCTGGCAATATCAAGTCTAAGGTAGAACTAAGTTACAGTTTTTATTGGTGTTGGAGGAATGCTATTTACAAAGAATCTGAGAATAGTCAGAATCACTGCTATATTCCATGAGGCTCTTATTAAAGTATCATGTTCAACCATCAACCCCGAGTGCGAGAGTCTGTAACTAGATACTACCAATGATATAACTGAAGAAGACATCCTAAGTAATCCCAGTTTAAATCAGAACAGCTTGCACTCCCTTTCACATTTGGATGTAAAACATTTGAATTTGTTTTTGTTACCAGACACAGAGCTAAGTGCTTTTATATAGATTTTCACATTTAAAGCTAAGAACAACTGGTGAAGTAGACATCATTATTCTTTTCATTTTATAAATGTGTAAGTTGAATTTTCTAATACATAGTTACAGAGCCCACATGATTGACAAAAAGTGTCAAAGTCTGAAAATAAAATGACATAGACACACAGGAATTCTAACACACTTCTGCAGAGCGTAAATGCGCAACTGACATGGAACTATTTACTCTAGAAACTTGAAGAGGCACTTACACTTTTACCTGAAAAGTTTACTGCTATCTATGTATTCAGGGAAACTCCTTTATTCTACCTATCTCTCATATCTTATATCGGGATGTACACTATAATCACGGTAAAATGAAATTAACCTCAATGCTCATCAAAGGAAAATAAAGAATACTATAGATACTTTACAGTGCCATTCGTTCAGAATTTGACATTTGCAAATCTTTAACATACATTGCTTTTTTCTATCTACATATATAGTAAAATATTAAAATTATTGAATATGAGATGTCGTTTACCTCTGAGAGGAGAAAGAGAATAGCTACATGAGAGCTACTCAAAGAGATTTCAACCTTGTCAGAAGTGAGTGGTTATGCTCATATCTTCTGTTAAGCTAGTTAATATAATTTCTAAAAGCAATAAGGAAGAAAGAAAAATGATTAAAAGAGCCAATGTAAAATATATACATATATGTATATACATATGAATATACATATGGCACATTTTTTTCTTAATGGAATAGCACTGAAAATGACAGTGACACAGATAAAAGTGAATACAAGAAAAATATGGGAAATCTGAATACCAGTAGGTTATATCCATATCAATATTCTGTGTTATAATATGTTACTATAATTTTATAATACCTTACCATTGGGCAAAACTAGATAAAGCATATTTAGAATCTTTCTGTGTAATTTCTTAGAACGATATTTAAATTTACAATTATATCAATAAAAATTTCCTCAAAAAATAAAATTTAAAATACATTGTCCTCACAAGTATACTTAAGATGTCATTAACTTACATTAAGAAGTCAAAGAATAAATGAATTCATTAGGATCAAGAACAATTATAGCAACTGTCAATCACAAAATAATGCTTTTCCAAGTTTTTGGTTTTTTTTCCTTCTCATATCGTGTAGCACATTTATCCCAGGGAGTAGTGTGCATGCAAGGCTTGCTTTTAGAAAACAAAATGCCTAGGAATGTCACCAAAGAAAAAGTTGCTTGCCTTCTTAGAATTAAAGGCATAGACTTGAATTCTACTTAATTCACTAAATAAATTAAAAATATATTCTAGCTCACAATGTGTATAAACCATCTTTGCCTATAATATTAACAGTTTACAGTGAGTCTACACCAAAAAAAAAAAAAAAATTAATAGAAAAGCTGACAACCAAAGACAACATTTCAAGCTTGGTCTTGTGCCAACACATAAAAATCTTTGAAACCAGTGTTAAATTCAGAATCCTGGTCAGGACTCAAAAATTTTGAATTGGAATTCCTTAGGCTGGGACTGAGGAATGCACATTTATTTAAATGTTCTATGAACTAATACAGTACATTAAAGGTTGAAAGGTGCTTGAAGAAATATTTGAAATGTCTTTGTTGGCTATCAGAGTTTATGAAATTAACACAGTTGTAGTTATCACTGCATATCTAGTTTGTATTATAAAACTTTAATCTATTCCCCTTTAATCTCATAGATTATTTTGTGCATAAAGGTGCTCAAATCTAGCTTCCTCTGGACATACTACCTTGGCATTAGTATTATTTTGAACTGAGATCAATAGAGACACTAGAGGCTACAGAAAAGCTCTTGCTTCTTTTTTCATCTGAAAAGATTGCCACTCTTTAATTGCTCCGAAGAATGAAAATTAGGAATATTATCAAGATGTAAGATTATCTTTAGAAATGACCTCTCTATCTGAAAAACCTATCAGTTTTATCATGAGAGTCATCTTCCACTATGAAACCTTACTCCTTGATGCCCAAGACCCCTATCCTATTCATTAGCTTAAGAATAAAATTCTTCTATCTGACCCATTTACTCTAGATTTTATGCCTCTGTCAATTCTCCATTCATATGTAATTCATTTTTTTTTTCTTAGACTGATCAATACAGTGTTATTTGTTTGTTTGATCAGCCCAAATAGAGAACTTCCTGGTCTGGGTAAGAGGAAATGTCCACATGCATTCCTACAGGTCTAACTGAGCATGGGTGTGTGCCTATGTATAGCAAAGTGAGATCATTAAAGGGATGGTGATGTTTATATCATAAGTGAGATTAAGAGTAATACAAGGAACAACAGATTTTGGGGGAAAAAAGTTCACTTTCATCTTTGTAGTTATATGAAAATTTTGTTGTAGAAAACAACTTATGCATATAAAAAAAAGACACATTGAAGTGCATAAGAGTAGAGAAACACCTCATTTTGTCCCTAGTAATGTCTGGCAATATACTAACATAAATATATACGTGTGTGTGTGTGTGTGTGTGTGTGTGTGTGTGTATGTATACACACACACACACACGTATATATAGTGAGTGAGTTCCCAAAGTACAATATTCCATGTAGACAGAGCTTGGAAGATAATTTTTAAAGTTACTTTTACCCAGGCCTTGGAATAATTAGGTTTTCCTACTGGCAACTACATTAATAATCTAAGGTAGATGTCTAATCAATGTCTTTCCACATCCCCAAACTATTTTGAGATCACCTGATTTTATTCCCTCTCTAGAGCTGTCTTGCTGGGCTAATGGTGAGTCATGTGGCACACATCAGGGGGTAGTTAAATATGGATGCTCCTGCTGCTTCTCTCATTGCCCAATTACCTGACTGACTTCGAAGTTATAGCTCAAGGAATCCTGGGACTGGGCACACCAGGGCATTTGATCAGACAAACATGATTTCACAGACCCGCAAGTCACTTTTCAGCTCTAGCTTGGACCAAAGACCTACCAAACTCCTGGGTCGAGTTGGTTTAGAGAATTTTTAATAGTGTCAGGAAATGCAAAACTTGCAGTCAATTTGAATGTTTCCTGTCACTTTTTAGAACACCTGGCACTCAAATATTTAAATTACAACTCTAGTTTTAATTTGAGGGAACTTAACAATAAGCCCTTTCTGCTCTCTAGCACTCTAGGTCTGACTTTTCTTTAATTTTCTAAAAATGCATATTTGGGAAATGAAATTAGCAATGCAAGGTGAACCTAGTGTGAATTTTACTGAAGATTATGCAAATGCAGGAAATTATAATTCTATCAGGATGTCATTACATGTGTCTACTTAGACACACATTTTCTGCTATGTTTAAGTTAAACAAAACACTAAATGACTATGTAGTATGACATCTCATTAATATGTTTCCATTCACATCTGTGCCTTTAGTATAAAAAAACGACTGCTTCAGTGATAAGAGATTAGGTCCTTTAATTAGAAACAAATGACAAATCACTGTTAACCCCATGTGATGCTTTCTAAAACTTCCATCAAATATTCCTCCTAAAACATTATTAAACACAAGTTCCCCAGATCTACTTCCTAGAAAGTGCCATTTAACAAAACCCAGGCAGGATGTTAATACTGGGCCCGAATTACAGGTTGCCAAAGCATTTCCTGTGAGGGGATTGACAGGGGATCATTTTGCTATGGGGCCACCTCCAGAGTGTTGTGACAACCACTCATTACACCTCTGAGCACAGCACTCAGCTGTAGGTTCTACAAGATGCAAATAGCTCCAAATGGCTTCAATTTAAGCTAGTGGATAATGTATCATTCACTTCTCTAAGGTAGAAGCTTTTAATTTTCTAAGAACAAGGAAAAGAAGAACATTGCAGTTTCTGGAAATAAAGATTTAGTTAACCAACTATGCCTGAGAAATGGAGTCACAATAGCAATATCTATTACATTACAAATAAAAACACTTCACCTGCCTTGTTTCCCCTTGGCCCAAACAAAAACACCCAAGTGGTCAAGTGTGCATCACCTCTCAATAAATATGATTATACACTTAAGAGCTCATGTCAAAAAGTAGTAACCTCTAAGTGATGGTAGGTTTTTCACTTACAAAGGCAACTGATTACAAAGCTACTATAGTTAATTATAATAATACTCAAAAAGTGTTTCAAACACATTTTGATATGGGGAAATATCATGAAAGCTTTTCGCAGTTGGACTTTAATACTTTAGTGTGTTAGCTTTTATACCCCTCTGTGATTTTACTCCCACTGTTCTGTTACTGATTTTCGTAAGTGTTGCTAACAATGCAATCCCGCAAGTCCCAGTTACCAGCTATGTAGAAGAGAGGTATTCTGATGTGGATTGAAAAAAAAGCCAATAAGCCCATTTAAGATTCCAAAGCCACAGGAGAAACCAGGGGGCTACAAAACAGGAACCTGTGGAAAGATGGTTGTTTTTATTATGAGCACCATAATGAACAAAACTTTGCTCTGAATCTTTGCTCTAAATCGTCAGCATCGCTGGCCATGATTACTAAAACCCTCTGGAGGGTAATGCCCTTTTGTTTTGAGCACTCTATTAAGAAATTAAGTAACCACTAGAAATCTACTAAGGTGAACCTATAACTGACCTACTTAATAGTAATAAAAAATTTTGTCTAAAAAGATTTGAGTTAAAAAAAAAATCAACAAAGTTTTTCTTTAACTGCTTCTGATATAGAACACATATTCAGGTAAGATTCTTAGAGTTTGTTATTTATTTCTAAAATTCAGTTTTAAAGATTACTTTTCCAGTAGAAAAATTATATATTTATATGATATATAATATATGTGTGTATATTTATATATATATATATGTATGTATGCATGTATATACACACTCATGCTCTTATTCAGAGAGAGAGGGAAAAGAGAGTAGTTTATTTGGGAAATGGTTCCATAACACTGGTAGGAGAGAGCAAAAGTGACATAGAAAAGAGGAGATATCTCTCATCACTAGAGTATGCACTATCAAGCAAGTTTTTTTTTAATTTCTGCTGAGGAAGCCTGGGGGCCAGGGTAATCCACCCAAAGAGATATCCACCCAAAAAACAAGGGAGTCTGCCATTTACAGACTCACTTCCATTAGTATTTTGGCTGCGTGCTGTAATCCTCTTAAAATGTAAGTTATCCAATTAAAAGTAAAACCAAGATACAGGGATTGTTTGGCTTATACTACTGTCCCATTTTTCTTTAGTAAATAGTTGTCCGCTAGTGTTTTTATGACAAAATACTATAGACTAAGTACCTTAAGCAACAGAAATTTATCTCTCACAGTTCTGAAGGCAGGGAAGTCCAACATCAAGGCATCAGGAGATACTGTGTCTGAAAGAAATTACTTCCTGGTTCACAGACAAATAACTTCTTGTCATGACCTCAGTTGGTTAAAGAGGCAATGTAGCTTATTTATCGCCTTTAAAAATACCAATTTGGGTTTTCTGTCAGATGTAGCCAAGCCTAACATTAACTACTACAGTCTACAAGTTACAATAACTTAAAAACAATAAGACATATGGGTGCACATTTCATAAAAGCCATCAGTTTATTTATGTAGAAAATAGTAAATAAAATATTGAACTATATTAAGGAATAGTATACAAGGAATAGGAAATATTATTACAAAAGTGCATTTTCCTTTATTGAATCTCTATATGAATTCTAGACAAAAAGTTTTGGGAGTATAAAAATTCCATTAAAGGTCAGAGTTTTGGAATTGAAACATCAGTAATGGCTATTTCAAATTGCTATAGTATCAAAAGTTTTGAAAATCTAACAAATCAGAAGTATCTTCAAGTATATGTATAAGTTAGAACTACTAATTTGGAAAACAATTTGCGATACCATAAAAGTAGAAAAACTGTTCTTATTTCTCTTCAATTGCTGAATCCTATGTAGCATAAAAAGTCTAAGAAATATGTTTAATAAAATTCAAAGCATCATTTTTTGTAACAACAGAATATAGGTGGAAGGGGACAAGATAATTAATGAGAAAATAGATGACTGTGGATATAGTCACACAGTAAAATATTATAGAGTAGAGAAAAATGTGATATACTCATATATAGTAACGTGACACTGGAATAATGAGCAAAAATATATAGAATATATTCAATTTATTTAATGTTCAAAAGAGAAAAAGATTTTCACCTCTATTCATGAATTATTAGCTACAATATGAATTGTCATTCCATCATAAAAACTAAAAGCCGTGTAAGTTATATGGAACTGTTTTTGCAGATATTTGACAACAGAATTGTTATTTCTGAAGGGAAGATAACAAACAAGGTGAGCCATACAATTGCTCCAGTTTACTAGTGGGATTCAATTTCCAGACCACAACACTGAATGGGAAAAACTGAGGTTGGTTTTGTCACTGAGGTAAGGAAACAGATGTAGAAATTTAGAGAAGCCTAAGCATTAACAGCATGGAGAAGAATATTGAAAATGATGAAACTAAAGAGAAACAGAGTTTGTGAGATGTTTCAAAGTGCCCCATACTTCTGACTATGAACTAATCTGAACAAATATGGCATAAAATTTCACAAGATAGGAGTAGACCTAATAATTCCTAGCACCAACAAAAGGCTAGAAATATTTTAAGATATCACTAGACAAAATGAAGAACTCTCATTAAAAACTTAAACTTGGCTAGAATTCTCAGAATTACCAATTAGTCACTAAATTAGCCCCAGAATAAACATTGCACTCTCCTTTTCCTAACAAAGTTTAAAAAAGAAACCTTAAAAAGATCAAATTAATATACTACTAATTGCTTGACAGAATAAAGTTTAAGACTGTTTAAAGAGGCATTAAAAAATTCCATGCTCTGTAATACACATTTTAGAATATCTAATATCCAACATATATTACTAGGTCAACATATATTACTGCAGGTCAGGAGAGAAATCTTTCAGTAGATTGAGATCTAGAGACTAGTGAGACAACAGAATGAGAAGACAAGAATCTCAAAAATTACAATAAAGTTTAATAGGATGTAAAGGAAGGCATAGGTATAATAAAGACAGAAAGCAAAGGTGAAGAAACAAAATATTCAATTGGAACTTGTAGAAATAAAAAAAACTATGAAATGAAAAACATGTTCAATGGGATTAACTGAATTTTACAAGCTAGCGAAATAAATTTGATTTAAAGATATAACCATAGAAATTATTCAAAGTGAAACACGGAAAAAAAAAACCCCAATAAAATAAATGACTTATGAGCCTAGTTTTCTATTGGTATCATATAAATTGGCACAAACTTAGTAGGTTAAACAAGACAAATCTATTACCCCACAATTACATGAGTTATATGTCCAATATAGTTCCCACTGAACTACTTACTATCAAGGAGTAGGCAAGGCTGCATTCCTTGCAGAGGCTCTGGAGTAGAATCTGTTTACTTGCCTTTTTAAGTTTTTAGAAGCCATCCACATTCCTTGTTCATAGCTCTCTTCCATTCATTAGTGGTCACAGAAAGAGATGTGACCACTGCCAGAAAAGATTCTCTACTTTTAAGCATCTATGTGAAATTGGGTCCACTCAGATAATCCAGGATAAATTCTCCATCTCAGGGCTTTTAACACAATCACATGATCAAAGTCCCTTTTACTGTGCAAAGTAACATATTTACAGACATCAGGGATTAGGATGAGGTAATGAGAGGTGGGGAGCGTTTTTCTGAAAATGATAGGGACCAAAATGGGACCATTAAATATATTTATAACTGGAGTCCCAGGAGGAAGAACTGTAGACAGAATATATTTGAAAAAACAATCATCAAAAATTATCCAAGTTTAATACAAACTATAAATCCCATATCCAATATTTTAATTGAAGTTCCAGCAGAATAAACAAGAAGAAAAGTATTTAAAGATTTATCGAAATCATATTCCTAAATATCAGAGGCAGAGAAAATCTTAAAATCATCCAAAGAAAGGAGAGATATTATGTACATAAGGACTACAAAAATAAATAAAAATTACAGAAGACATGCTTTCTGAAACTATGTTTGCCTGCAGGTAATGGAGTAGCATCTTTAAGTATTGTGAGAGAGGGAGTAAATAACTAGCAATCCATAAATGTGCACTTAGCATGCAATCTTTCAAAAATGAAAACAAAATAGTCTTTTTTCAGAAAGAAAAAAAATCTGAGAGAATTCACTACTACCAGCTAGTTGAACTATAAAAAATGTTCAAGGAAATTCTTAAGGCAAAAAAAAAAAAAGTTTATATCGGTTCTGTATGGGAAATAAATAAATGGTAATATACCCCTTTCAATTTAATCTCTGTGAAAGATAATCAACTACTTAATAAAAAAAGAAAGCAATATATACTGAGTTTAATAACATGCAGAAGTAAATTATATTACAAAAAAGGAGATAGAATAAGAGAGTTAAAAGGTAGGTAAATCGCTGAAAGTTTTTGTGCTCTATGTAAAGTGGGATAATAATGGCAAAGATGACCTTATGAATGTATCTTTTTAGAATCAAGAAAATTCACTAAAACCTATGTAAAGACTTACAGTTGAAACTCCAAATTGGAGATAAAATGTAATAATCTAAGAGAAATCAAGAAAAGAAGAGAGAAAGACAAGTATTTTAAAAATAGTAAAATGATAAATTTAAATACAACCACATCAACAATTGCATTAAATGCAACTTATTTAAATATTCCAAATACAAGACAGAAAATTTCAAATTGGATAAAAAAAGTAATTCAAGAAATATATGCAAAGTATACAAAAGACATGCTTTAAATATAAATACAGTAAAAAGTTGATTGGGAAAGATATACCGTATAACTACTAACCAAACAAAATTGAAAACCATAATAATGACAGAAAAGCAAACTTCAAGTGAAAAATATTAACAAAAGAGGGACTTCTAATTAAAAAGGCACCAATAGTTCAAAAAGTGTAACAATTCTACAACTATATTCACCTTATGTCAGAGTCCAGAAACCTGAAACGAAAAAGTGAAAGAATTTAGAAAAAGAAATACATTTGCAATGTAGTTTGAGAATTCAGCACTGCTTCCTCAGTAACTGGTAGAACATAGAGTCAAAAGTCAAGAAACAATAGAGAAAACTTGTGCAATGTGTCAACCAATTTGACTTAATTTACGTTTTAGGAAGGTAGGTTTACAATAGCAGAATACATATCATTAACAAGTAAATACAAAATATTGACAAAGGTAAAACATATTCTGGGCCTTAAAGCAAGGCATTTTAATTTTGCTCCTTGACCATGCCCCAAACCACAAGCAAAAACACTCTTAAAACCAATAAAAGTAAGTTATCATGATAATGCATAAAACACAGAATTTACATAACATACTTCTAATTCAACCAGCAAGCTATGGGTCAAAGAAGAAACTACTAGAGAATTTAAATATTTGTAACTAAATTAAAATGAAAATACAAAAATTGAAGTGTAGTGGTTTCAATGAAAAGAATATGTATTAGTTTGCTGGGGATACCATTACAGGTACCACAGAATGGTTTAAACAACAGATTTGAATTTCCTCACAGTTCTGGAGAATAGAAGTCTGAGATCTAGGGATAGCAGCAGGATAGCATTTTTCTGAGATCTCCCTTGTTGGTTTATGTTTGGCCATCTTAATGCTCACGTGGCCTTCCTTCTGTGCATGTCTGTACACAACTTTCTTATAGGGACACTAGTCATATTGTATTATGTCCACCCACATGGCTTCACTCTATCTTAAACTCCATTTTAAATATATCTTTTCACATATGAGGTAGTATGGGTTAGAACTTGAACATGTGGGTTTGGTGGAGATAGCAGTGGCACAATTCAGCCTTAATACAATACTTATATTAAAATGGAATTGTCTAAAAGCAATGCTCTGAACTTCTATCTTAAGAAATTAGGAAAGGAAAATCATATTTTAAAAAAAGTAAGCAGAGGAAGGAAATAATAAATATAAGTATAGAAACTAGCACAAGCGAAAACAAAATATAGAGCAAAAATCAGTGAAATGAAAGACTGAATATGTTTGATCAATGAAACGGATAAACCTTGAGCTAAAATTCATTCATCTATGTATTTTAAGTTATATAAATTCAATGAAAGTCAAATTCTATCCTTCACCATGTTATTGACCCTTTTATCAATTGCCCACTAGACTCGAAGCATTATAAAATGTTACAATTTGAATGCAAGAAAAAGACTCGACAAATATTAAAACATATATCTGATAAATGATTTTCTTCTAGAATAAAGAATAATGGATTCTTAAACCTCAGCAATAGTAAGATAAACTTGGCTAAATATAAAAAGTGAAAAAGATTTGAAGTTCAGAAAACCACATACATAAATTTTATAAAATAATTTTGACATCATTAGTATATGGTAAAATGCAAATTGAAATCTTAATTTGATACCACCAGAAACCCACTAGCATGACTAAATTAAAATATCTACTAAAACACTAAGCCCTAGAAAGAATAAGAAACAATTAAAACTGTCATACGTTTTTGATGGAAAGATAAGTGATAGTCACTTTGGAAAACTATTTAGCAGGTATTTTTTTTAAATAGCATTAACCATATATTTACCATACGACCCACTGAAGTCACTCCTAAGTAGTTACCCAGAAGAATAAAAACATGTGTCCATCCAAAAAAAATTACTATTCAAATATTATCGCAACTTATTCACTATAGTTAAACATTTGAAATAGCCATTGTGCCCATCAACTGATGAATGAAAAAATGAAAAGTAGTATATCCATAAAATGGACTATTTTGAACAATTTTAAATAATGAACTATTGATAAACAAAACGGATGAAACTCAGGAGTGTTATATTAAGTGAAAAAAGACAGATATGAAAGACAATGTACTGAATAAATCTATGCATATGATATTCTAGGCATGAAAAAATTGGACAGGAATTTGATAAAAGGTTGCCAGAGTCCATGGTAGGAGCAGAGGATTGTTGACAATTTGGCTTAAGGGAATTTTTCATGGTGAAGAGTAAAGGCTAAATCTTTACAGTAATATGTGCATTACATTAACCAAACTCAGCAAAATGCAAATTAAGTGGGAGCCTTTTATTATATGTAAACTATACTCTGATAAAATAAGTTATAAAGTGTACTAGAACTCTGTCGGTAGATATGATGTGAAATACATCCAGGCTAAGATGCATGATTTCAAAGTCCTAAAAAGCATATGGCAATATAAACAAAAGACATAATAAAACGATTTAAAAAAATTGATTTGATTTTTAGAATCCTCATGAATAGCATATTGTTCTGCTTTTAAAAATAGTTATGCATACTATCACTTGAAATGTGAACTATTGGCAAAATAAAACAAGTTTAAAAAACAGAAAAGATACATATTGCTATTCTTGAATACATGTATATGTAGTACAATTATATGAATGCAGGATATTAATTAACAGAATTATAGATATAGTGTTGATTGGTGAGTTCATCAAAATTCTTGGTAATTTTTATTTGTGAATCTGAGAACTGGGTACACAGAAACTCATTTTTATTCGTTTGGAGGTCTGTTTTTAATATTTATAATGCAGGAATATGCTATGTACAGTATTTAAAAATATATATTTAACAATGAGAATTAAAAATAACAACAAATAGGAAACTAAACATGAAGGTCAAATAACCTAGTAGGGATAAGTCAGACATTTGCCGAAAAATGTTTTCTTTAATGTATAACTGCAGTCTACCAGTTTAAATATAATCATTGTACAATCTGTCCTTTAGACATATCCTACTTCTTTGTAAGAATATATCCAAATAATTATTTTGTAGGAATTTAATAGAAATTTTTATTGATATACCTCTCATCTCCCCTCATCTCTCCTGCCTTCTTCTTCTCTTCCTTCTCCTCCCTTTCCTCTTCTTCTTCTTCTTCTCTCTCTCTTTTATTTATGCATTTATTCACTTGCCTAACAATCATTCATTGTATTGTGAGGAATGCAGGATATATTATGAAATAAGCAACCTAGCTGATATGAAGTTTACAGTGGAGATAGTAACAAAACAAATAGCTAATCAAGAAAATTAAAGAAAAAAAAGAAAATGACTATGAGATTATTGTGAAAGAAAAAATATCAGGGACAAGGCTATACAGAGAGTAGGATCCTCCAGGTAGGACTTCAGTGTGAGAAATAGTAGTTAGGGGAACTAACAAGCAGGAGAAACATTTCTGTGAAGTTCCTGTAAAGGAAACATTTGGAGGCTTGAAGCATGTGAAGGTAAAAAAAAGTTTCATTTTTGGATCTTTTGCTAAATAGTTTTTGATCCTGATGAAATGTTAAATCTCTTATGTGTCTCATTTTTATCTCATATACATTAAGAATAAGATAGTAGGTAATCTTAAAGTTTCCTTGAGATTAAAGAATAAATTATCTTTTAGTCTGGCATCTATAACCTGGTAAAAGTGCCTACTCAAAATTTGATCATAATAGCTGTGATCAGAAGGATTAATAAAATAAAGGGAGTCTAATAATTTTTTTTCTTATATTTAATTGAATGGAGCTCTGCATACTTGAAAGAAATTCAAAAATTTCTCTGGAAAGGAAAAGTTAATGTTATCTCACAGTGAAATTACAAACAGAATTGAAAATATTCTTACTTGCCATCCAGTCAAAGTAGCTTTCAAATATGAATCACAATTAATAAATAATTAAAATCTAAGTGAATTTGGAAATATATTATCTTGTAATCAGAGCAAAACGTAATAATGATACATAAATATTTGGAACAGACTATGAAAACTACACTTCAGAATCTTATTCAAGGGGTCTCTGCCAGTATACCAATCAAGCAAATGGGTATATGCAAATACATGTTCCCTTTAAAAAAATTATAACTTTTCTTTCATTATGATTTACAGAGAGTGAAATATCCACTGGAGTTCAGGATAGAAGGGGTGGGTCATTAAGTTTCTGCCTCTAGGAAATTGGTCTCAGCATGCCACCAACAGAGCTCAAATAGTAGTAATAAGGTCATCAATTATCTTGGCCTGGATAGAGTTTGAAACACTGGGAGGTGAAACTTACACCCAGAAAAAGATAAATTACCTTTCTTTGAGATTAAGTCATATCATTTTGGAAGGCAGGTAGCTTGATTGTCCAATGTGGTCTAAGAAAATATTTCATAGAATTCAATAATAAAAATCAACACCTCATCCTCTGAGAAACTAGAGTGCTTAAATGTCATTAACCAGGACCTATTTCTTAGACACCCAATCAAGATTTATTCATGTTATATGTTCTTTCAAAATTAAAAAAAACTGCTTTTTAAATTGTATTTATTGGTATATAAACAGAAATAATCTGCATAAAAACACAATGGAAGTAGAAGTTTAAGGCAAAACAAACAGATTAACAAGCAAAATAACTTTCAGAGCTAAAAGCAACAGGAAAAATTAAATTGATCAAAAAAACAAATTAAAATGCCATCTTCAAGAACCACTACCCTAAAACATACCCCCTTGGAGATAGATCAGTTTAAATAAATGCACTGTATACAATACCCTTGAACTCTTCCAGGACAGAGTGGTCAGAATATTCCATAAAGGTCTGACCAGTTCTCTGGGGATACAATCTGGCCAGTGAGATCTCTACTCAAATAATTAGTTGAGAGGTAATAATTTCTGACTGTGTCACTGTATCTACACACAAACTCTCCATACTTAGGCCATGCCATTTACATTTATTTGACTATCTGCACATACAAATGATTTTTTTCTTTTTTTTGCTTTATTCCACGTGAGCACACTCCTTGGCAGGGAGGCGTTTGGTTTTAATTACATCTTATATAGCTCACTTCAAAGGACCAGTGACTAGCTGGTAAATACATAAAGGTAAGATAATGCCTGCTGGTGCTGACTTTTGAAAGAAGAAAGTGAGTTTACAGGAATGTTCTAAACCAACTGTTAAACATAATCATTGTTAACAACTAACAACTAAAGTATGCAAATATTAGTTAAATGTTAAAATATTAGTTAACTAATATAAATATTAGTTAAATATATTAAAACAGTGTAATAAACACAACTCATCATTTCCTAACTTTTTTACTGCATTTTACATTTTATATGTTCTTGAGGTTATTTATACCTATTTGGTCTGTACGGTGAAAATACTGGTCTAATGCCACAATGCATCTCTTACCGGCTCTGTGTTAGTGGCATCTAATATTGCAGAACAGAGCCCTCAGCCCCTTAGTCACATCCATTTGAAGGTTTACCAGCACACCTGGCAAATCTGCTTTGTATAATATAGCTTGGCTAGGGGAAAAAAAAAATCAAAGTCCTTAAACATTGCCTTTGATAGTAACACTGATACTATAATACAAGGTCACCTCAATCCTCTACCAGGCCTCTATCAGGGTTCCTTAACGTAAAGATAATTAGTATATACAGAGAGCTGTATGTGAAAGATGCTCCTCTTACATAATTAATTCTCAAAACAATTGGTGGAGTCATATTCCCATTTTGAAAATGCATAGATTAAAGTTTATAAAGGCTTATAATATTCTGACAACCATCTAGCTGAGGCAGAGCCTGAGTCTTTAATCAGGGCAGACTTTAAGCAGGACTTCTTTCCCATGGGTTACAAAGAAGCTTAGGTACTTGACTAATAAGATCCCAGATCTAGACAGTAAACAGTCTAAAATTTTCATTCTATTTCAGAGAAATTAAAAGCATATGTATAGGAGTGTCTGAAAAATTGGAAGAGAGGGGAAAGATCATAAGGTCATATTAAGATGGCCTACTCATGTTATAGACTGAACAAATACCAAAAGATCCTGGAGAAAGTGAAAGATAAGAGAAATGCTAAAGAATTTACCTTCATATATATATTACATTACTCATATAATAAAATGACTATCAGAAGGGTACAGAACTACTCTCAAGTCAAATGGTTTGATGAAAGCTTTATATGTATTGGTAATTTTTCATTTTCCTCCCATGGTTATTTTATTCCTGCTATAAACAAAAGAAAATTGTTCATATTGAAATAATGCTGAAAATACCATTCCCCAGGGAGCTGGTACTAATGCCTATCCTTTACTCTTTGGAGAATAAGTATGTAGTGAGCATTCATATTAAATGTCAATGCACTTGGAAACTGACATGTTGATTATCATGTTTGGATATTATTCATTTTATTTATCTTTGAAAATACAAACAAGCAGTCCAATTCTATAAATATTATCTCCATTGGAAAGCTACTGCTAATAAAATATCTACATCTTTTTGGCTACTAAATCTACTGAAACTCATTGTAAACATACAGTACTTATTATAATAACATATTTTTTTCAGTACACATAAAAGACTATGGGGAAGAAGGGAGTGGTGGGATGGATAGAGTAAATCTGTGGAAAGATGCAATTAGAGCTATGTTGGCTTGGCAAAGCACCATTGAATAGCAAGCTGGGATTTTTTTTTTGCCAAACCACTCCAGGCTCCTTGGGGGTCTCATGTCTGTTAAAAGGGCTTCATTCCAAGTAAGTATCTTCTACAATAGGAGAGAAATGAAGCTGTAAAAAAATTACCAATCTAAAACCAACATGCAAGTGCACACACAGACAGAACATATACCTACTCTGGGTAGGGAACATACTCAGTGGGAAATATTTAGCCTTGCAAGAGGTAATATTAACTTGACTATGTGTTTCCCATTTATGATAGGTTCAGATTAAGAAATCATGAAAAAATAGTAACCTGTGATAATGTGCACTGTGTTCAAAAGTTGTAGGTATTAAATTGGTATTTAAGTATTATGTTATACAAGCTGAGATTAGTGTTCAAAGAAAAGGTTTCCATAATTGGCTGCATGATGTTCTGAGCATGCTCATAAGGGCTTAATAAATTATATTTTAATATATACATACACTCAAATTGAAGCAAAAAGGTCAATATTTGCCATGAGAATGGCAATATCATTTTTATCATAATGGCCATCATCATCGTTACCATCATCATTACCATTATTATCATCACTAGCATTTATGAATTGTCACTATGCTAGACAAAAATGTTTTGGTGTGACAGTGTGCTTAATTTTTCTTTTCATAGTTGCCTTTTAGAAGAAATAGAAGTTTTCTTCAAGTTGAGAGTTGGAGAGCTCCATTTAATTGGCACAAGGGTTCATTTCATTCTTGTCTCCACATTATAGGCACCTACAGGGAATTTCATGTAATACCTTTTAAATTATTAAGCTGATCTGAATTTTAGTAGATTCACTGAGGTCTGGGGCAGGGGGAGTTGCATTTGAATGTATTAGAGTGTGTCACTGTGGTTACATTTGCTGAGGCATTTTCACTAACTTCCCCCCAAGTTGTGGCCAGGACTCCATTGGACCTTTTTGTTCAGGAGCATGGTAGACCTACCTCTTTTTCACTTTCAGTCAGCAACTCGAATCACATAAAGTAAGAGTGAGTCTCTTTGTCATCAACACCAGCAGGTCAGGAGAATTAAGTGTAGGAATTCTAAAATAAGATAATACAGGGGTTATTAATCCTCATATTATGAGACATGATAGATATGTTGATTAAAAAGATATACACCATGTACCTTAAAACTATGAATAGTTATTAAATTCTATAAATAATAACCATATTGTCTTATCAGTCTTAAAACACAGAGAGCATCAAACAAATCCAATTTAAATAATTAAGCATAATGTACAAATGCATAAAGATTATGGTGGTTGGAGGTGGAATTGTTTGGGACTTCTGCATTTTTTGTTTTTTAGCAAGAAACACATCGGTTTCAGCTGGTGCTTTCATGAACAAAGCTTGGATTAATCAGTGTCCTTAACTGGCCTTTGAATGCTTTAAGTGGACATACTTGATAGCCTTCCAAAGTGATATTTCAAAAATGTAAATCTGAAGAAGCTAATCCACTGATTAGAATTTCCTTTCTCCTGGAAGATTATTGTAAACACTTTTTGTACTCCTCTCATAATTTCCAGATTCCCTTTACCGTTCTCCTCCCCCTCAACCCTGTCATGCACCATGTAGGAGTTGTATGGATTGAGGTGCTTAGCACTGAAACTGTTCACTATACATGCCTCCAAACAGTCCTCTCTGTCACCTAGATCTGTGAGTCTTTGCTTCTTTCATCTATATGGTTAACTCTAAATAAACATGATCTTCTCTGACATATGACTAAAGAAAAATGTAATCATCCATTGCCTCTACAGTGTTCCCAAAATTTCTTGATGTGGATCTAGTGTTAACATTCATTTGTAATTCGGACCTACAAACTAAAGTATGAATTATTTGATAGCTTGAATTTTGTGTTATTCATATAGCTGTTTCCAGTGCTTAGTACTTAGACCTTGATAAATATTCATGTAAGGGCTGAATAAAACAATGTCAAAGATATACAAAAATAATCAAACAATAATTAAGGACCAAAAAATAGAGAATGAACTTTGGGTTTATTCCACCTCATGGAATGTAGTACATCACTAAATTTTAAAAGTAGTGTTGACATCTTTGAATAAATATTGAAGGAGATTGTTACAGGTTAAATTTGGAAGATGTCTAAGACATTTTGGCATCTACAGAAGAAACAATATATGTTCATTGCTTTATATTCAGAAGCCATGTTGGATAAGAATACTTGAAATTAAGATAATATGTAACTCTTTTTTTCTATACTTATTTCTCTTCCATTTTTCTGTACATGTATTTGTTCAGTTACTTCTCTTCAATGTCAACCACAACAACGACAGTTGAATAAGCATGAGTATACCACTGACGAAAAAAGCATTTAAACACCTCTCTAAATGCTATGATTTATTTTGTCACATAAGAAAATGATGATTATGGATGACAACTTTCAATTTGGAATAAGATTCTAACAAGCTGTATAGGTCAACAAATTATTTGGTTCATTTCATTTGCTCATAGAATTGCTTGAACTAATTATTTTCTCCTTTTGTGGTAATGAAATAAACCATAGACTCATATGTAGAATAAGATCATCAAGTCTAACCTGTGCCTTTTACATTTGAAGAAACTGAGGGCCAGAAAAGTAACAGGACTTGTTCAAGGTCACACGTGAGGTGGAACAAAGCTTTTAACCTAGAATTCTCAATTTCCAAGTGAATATCCTTTGAAGTTGTTTAGAACATTTTAAAAAATGAATTCAAAGCAGTATGTACATTACTACAACTAAATCATCTTAAATTCTTTTATGATCTATCTATATTGATTTTTAAAACACTGGGTATACCCTGATGGAGTAGCAATTAGATCCACTGTTGCAAGCCAACTGAAGTCCCAAGGACTTCACATCCAGGGGCAGATGGAAAAAGCCAGAATGCACAACTAAAATAAAAATAAATAATATGCTTCTTCTTTCTCTTTTTGTCCTGCTACTTACCTTCATTGCTGCCTGCACCTTTTCTTTAAATATTAATAAATAAAATGCTAATTTGATGAGTCCTCTGCCTTCTATTAATATCTTATGTCAAACATGATATTTTGTGTGTGCAAAGATAGACTGGTATAGCAGAGAGATATAAGGGAAGAGGTATGGAGGTGGGAGGAAAAATTCTTTTTTCTTCACAACCTCCTATTTTTTAGTGGAACATTGCCTCATAACATTGTATAGGTTTAAGGTGTGCACCATTGTAAATTAGCTTCTGCAAATAACACGTAAGATTTACAAAAACCACTCTAAAAAGTTACTTTTTAAAGAATATGTCCCTGTCCACAGAATCTGCTTTTGACATGAATAAGTAAAGTCAGTTATTTTTACTTCAATGGATTGGCCACTTAAGAGAAAAATATTATATTGACATGGCAGATCAAATTATATTTTTTAAGTTGGTTACTGAAACTGAAATGACATTTGTTCTGGATTTATCAGATCCCATGGAGTCAAACAGAGATATGGTGTCATTTATTCATAAATTAAGCAACCATTTATTAAGAGTTTGATATGTATTAGGCTGTCTTCTAAGTAATTGGGACTCATCAGCATATAAAAGAGTTAAGAGTCATACTCTTGGGGGCTTAAGATCTAGTAGATGAGACAGATAACAAACTATAAACTTAATATATAAGACATGATATAATATATGAGAAAGTGATAAGCCCTATAAAACTAAGAAAATGAAAACTAGGTAAGGATGATCATGGCTAGGGTTTGAGGGTAAGGAAAATCATTTTTGATTTGGAGAGATTAAGACACATAAACAAAGACTTTGGAGGATATCAAGAAGAATTTAGCCAAGCAAATATAAATGGAGAGCGTTTCAGGCAGAATAAACTCCCAATAATCAGTCATGGTATTGTCCATGGATATCAGCAAGGAGGCCAGGGTAACTGGATGGCAACATCACAAAGGAAAATTGATGAAATAGGGTGAAAATGGAGGACTAGTACATGTAAAACATTACTTTCAAAATCATGGCAAAGTATTCCTCCAGGTAATGCAGTTTCAACAAATATGTATTTTGGAAAGAGAAAAGTGAAATTGAAATGCAGAGAGGAGTCAAAACTTTGTGACTTCAAAGAACATACTTTGCTATGAGTCTAGGTAACATTTTCCACAACTTGTATCTTTCAGATTACTATTCTTTTATTAAATCTCTCTAATAATCAGAATTATTTAATGAAAGTTTGCAACAAAAAGAATCTGGATTAGATCCTTCTACTTTTAAACATATATGATAAAAACTGCTACTCTAGAGTGGGTTTTCCATATTTAGTAAGCATATAGCAAATATAGCATATAGCAGCATTGCTTTCCTTAAATTCATACAATTCCTTAGAGAACTTAAAAGCGTGTACCTCATACAAATTCAGATAGCCAAAAATAACTGCCCTTTAGCTATGGATGTGTACAATTTATACTAAATGGCTTTTAACATAAAAGACAGAGTATAGTACACATCTTAACATCAGAAATAAGAGATAGAAATTATGAAATATAGAAATAAAAATGACAGAACTAATCAAAGATAAATGTTAGTTTGAATCCCATCCTGAGACTTGGCTTCAAATGAAGAGTTTCCAGAGAGATGTTGAGAGACCACTCTGGGACTGAGTTTTGAAACCTCCCATTCTTTTTGGGCTGGGAAATTTGCATGTTCAATTACTACATTTGCATGCCTAATTACCCCACAGGAAGACACACATGCCAATTGGCATTAGAAAATGTGTTAACTGCACACACAGAAGGGTGGCCCTTTAAATGTTGGCCCTAGGAATATAATTATTAAGAATGGGTCATGTGAGTGGGGAGAGAAAGATGGTCCGTTTCAAAGCAATCTGAGCATATCCCAGTTTGGATGCACACAAGGAGAATTGATTGATGCACAAGTAGATGAAATACTGGGTTTTGAGAAAGTACTTTGGAAACTAGTGGAATCCACAGGGAAAGAATTTCAGGCATTAGCTAATTGGATTAGCTGTGGTGTTTTCTGTGGATTCTAAGGATTCATAAGCTATAGATTAAAATCATCAAACAACTCTTGGTCACAGAGGTGAAGAGATTCTTTTCTTGTGCTAGTAAACATTTAGTCTTATGGACTGTAACTATATTCAAGTCTCTTCTTCCTCTAAAGCAGATGGAATATATTCCAAGTAATTTAGAACGTGTGTCTATATATGCATAGATATCTATATCTATCTATATCTATCTGTATATCTGTATATATATATATATATGTATATGTATATATCCTACATTTTATAAAAAATACTGGGAAATCATAACTTCAAATTCTTCATTGCAGCAGAATAAAGATTGCCTGTTATATAGAATTGTGCATTTTTCTCTAGATAGGAAATAATGGGTTGTAACTGATTTCCTTCTGTCTCAGCGAAGGATAACCCTATTTAGCAATCTTCATTCTCGATCATTCAGAAATAAGAATTTGAAGATACTTTCTGAGCCAGATACAACTCTGTAAATACACCCAAGACTCCTGGATCCTTTAGAATATAGGAACAAAACAGGTTGGGGACATGAACTCCAAAAGTGATATGGGCTAGTGTCCCCAAATACCTGATTCTAAACATTCTCAAATTTCATTGTGAGGAGTTTATTATAGACTCTTCAGGTATGACACTGAAGTCTATCTAGGTGGCTGTTGGTTTCCTTAAGTAAATTACACACACATGGTGTCAATTAAATCACTGAAAATAGAAAGAGAGAAACTGAGTAGTGTTTGGATACCCCTTTCCTTTAAAATAATGAGTATTATGTGAATGTCCTTTGTAATCTATCCTCCCACAGGCCAAAGGTATGCCTTTTCAGACGAGGAATAGAGGAATCAAAAATACTTTACTGCCCACATCATCAAATTTTATTCCTCTTAGAGTAATTAAACATTTTGAACTTATAGACCAGCAAACTATTTTTGATAATTTTAAGAATTGCTTTATTTACCTCAGATACAGGAAAAAGATCCAAAACAAGTTTTGAATGCATGCATAGTCCCTTTAGTTTTTTATAAGGGCATAAACAGAAAGATAGACAACACTGTTCTGGGAATTTATAGATCTAAAGACTGTGAACATATTAATGACTAACATGATTTCTTTTTTCAATCCATGCTCAACTCAAGTTCAGTGAATACTTTTTACCATTCTTATCCCACATATGATAGACACTTCCTGATCTCTACATGGAAAGTAGCCTTCCTGACCCTATACTCTTACTGTCATTACATCTATTTCCTTCCAGTGAAGGAAGACTTACAAATTCAGGGATGAACAAAAATAACAAGTCTATTTTGTTTTGTTTTGTTTCCCCTTCCTTAAAATTTGCTTAGAATGAAACAAGTTGCTGTGGGGAACAAAAAAAAGAAAGAAAGAAAGAAAGAAAGAAAGAAAAAGAACCAACAACAACAAAAAAAGTGCTACGATGAAAAGTCAAGCGGCTGCTGATTTAGATGCGAGGCATCGCAGCTACTCAAGGTGCCCATTGAGCCTCATGCTTTCCCAAATTCTTTCTCCCGTATCCCTGTGGGGCCAACTGGACAATCTCGTTCTTCCCTTACCCTGCAGAGCCCTTCCTGCATCCTTGCATCACTTGGGACCACCCTTATTCCTCTTGTCCTTTAAAAAGGCCCCACTCCACTGGGAGGATGAGTCCAAGGAAACCCCAAGATATCTATATGCTGAATAAAAGTCTACGCTCTTAATATCAGTCCTGTCCTTCTGTGAAATGATTTACTTTCAAGGGTGACAGGAGGTTAGGGTCTGATGTTAACACTAGTACTTTCCTGATTTTAAAATTAATGAATTTTTGTTTTGTCACCCAAACCACAAGTGGTAAGTTCCATGAAAATAGAGACTAAGTTAACATTTTCTTTTCCTCCTACCCTCATAATCTAGAACAAAGCTTGACATGTATATATACACATCTATATTTTATAAATATTTGTTCAATGACTCCATTGAGCATCTATTACATGCCCAGTATTTTTTTTAAATATTCTCTCATTGACTCCTCAAGACAACTTTTGGAAAATAGAGTAAAAAGAGGCTGATATTTTGAAGGAATGGTATGTTCAAACTGGCATAGCTAATAAAGGGGGGATTTGGGTTTTCCTACTAAAAAGACTATATTCTTTCACTAGATCTTGTTGATTATTCTGAACTGTGTCCTAATTATGAAGATGGCCTTAAAAAAAAGCATTTATTGTAGCCAGATAATTAATTGTTTTCCAAAAATGGAAAGTTTGGGGCTAGTTATTCTTTGAAGCAGTCTATTAACTGCAGATTGATAGCTTTATTACTCCTATTTTATCCCTAACCATAAATACCATAAATAATTTACTTTCCTAAAGGATAAACATACCTCTCTAAGTGCAAATATACAATTGATATTTTCTAATGAACTGGATTTAAAGTAAGGTTTAATATAAAAATTGTTTCAGAGTATTACATTTTGTCAATTCAAAACTACTCTTGTGAACCAACTAAAATAAAATGACTTATTTTAAAACAAGCAGACTTAGAGGGGAGGTGATTCTGAGAGACTCACCATTAAACTTTTAAGAAAAACTCTTACAGAATTGATAAGAATGTTAGTTTCCTTTTTGTCTTTCTCAGATAAATTTTAGTTAAAATCAAATATAATACTAAAAGAGTTGTGCTATTTTCTTTATTTTTCAAGTATTTTTGCTCATGTCTTTGATCTTTTAATGATTTCAGATTTTAAATAACAGACTAAAATGTCAAAATCTTGCTTTTCAAAAATATTCTATTTGCTAAAAAAGAACTATGAAAATACAAATTAGTTTGCCTCTTGGGCTTTAGTTAAACTCTTATGCAAAGGAAATATACAAATTTCAGTATAATTCATGATACTCTATAAAGTCGGGAACAAAGTTTTTAAAAGTAAATTAGAAGCAATTATTGATTTTTAAAAAGCTCGCTTTATCCAACAGTTTTTTCTCTCTTGCTCATTTCCTTATGTAAAAGAATTTAACCAAAGAAAGCCAGCATTCTAATTCAATTTTTCCTCCAAAGTATATAATTTTATTTCGTCATAATGGCTGCTTTTATTTCCAGGGTCAGATTTTATTTAAATTTCAGTCCATTAGGAACAAAAACTTGCCATTTTCTGATAAACAAAATCAGCAGGGGAGCCTCTTCAAACGAGAAATGTATTTCCATCGACCTTTGTTTTATTTGATCTAAATGACAGGTATACACCACTTTTCCTGTGTTTACTTTTAAAGATTCTGAAAAAATGGGGGTGACATTTCTAACAACAAAACTAGCAATCACCGTGGTAGTCCTGTGCCAGGCAGATGGAAGAAATGATAAAAAGATGTAATCCATTGCTTTAGACCACCAAAGAGGCCTAATATGAGTCATTAACAGAAAACCATTAATTTTCTTTTTTCCCTATTCTGACTGTTGTTTGTAGAAAGTGCTCAACCTCTTAGGAATTGGAACATTTAACTGTTTCTTGCTATTTTGCAAGAAGGAGACTAAAGCATTTACAGAAGAGAAATTTGAACAATATAGGTAACATTTCAGGAGGCTCTTAGGTTGAACTTAGTAATAGTTAATAAGGAGAATTAACACTAATAAAGCACTTTAAAGATTACAAAGGAATTTCACATACACTATCTCATTTTCTGGACATTCTCACAAAAAATATGAGTCTCAAAAAATCAATCATGTTGAAAATAAAGAATGCCAATGTCTTTTGATTCCAAATTCAAATCCATTCCAAGCTATATAGACAAAAGGAACATATAATGATATTCCAAATTAATAGAAATGGAAGCACACACTTTCTCCATGTTGTTGCTGCAAAACATCAGTTGTCTAGCATGCTAAAAGTTGTTAATTAGGGGGAAAAGAGATTAATGGGTATATATTTATCCCTCTATCTCTATACATGGATGTATATCATACAACAATTTCTCAAATTATAGTGATGACAGAAACTTTTAGTCCGAGGATCTCTAAGAAGTGAAGTTAAAGAAAATTCTTAGTGAATGAATACTGAACAAAATATCCTCAATCTCTCTTTCTCTCTCTCTCTCTCAAACACACAAACACAACTGATGTTGTAGATATAGATGTAGAATAAAAACAAAACAGTAGACACACATGTATATATAAATGTATATAAAATAAAACTATATACTTATATGTAGTCTACAGACATCATCTATATTTATACACTATGTATTTATGTATTATGGTGATATATTTGTATATAATTATGCTTGTGCATTCCTTTTCTCATTGAGAAAATTCATAAAAAACTGGATTTCTGCAACTAGTCTTGAATATGTTTGTGTTTCCCAGTCATTCTTATATGACAGGTAATTAGCAGTATACTTTAAAGCACTATAAATCTTAATGCCTTTTCAGTCAATAAAATTGTGTCAATTAGTGTCAGTGTTTGATTTGGGTATGTCTATTTTAATAACCTATAGGGCAGTTAACCAATATTTTTTATAATTATGGAAAATTGATTTAAACTGTGATTTTAAATGTGAATATGTAAAGGTGACTTCTTCAAGAAAACATTTGTTTACCCATGTTAGCAAAGATTTAATGGGAATTACATAAATCTCACTCTATTACTAGAATTCTCAAACAATCAGATCTGGTCTAGCTGTATCTTTTTAAAAAAGCAGATAAAATAAGTTATTTTTCATACTTTGAGCTCACTTTTTATATATATAATTTTTCTTGATTTATTTATATTCATAGATGATGTAAAATTATAAATGTTTTACTTCTAAGATTAGAATTGGGATAAAATAAAATCTTTGTAAAGAATAGACCCAATTTGTAGCTCTTCACTTTGGAGCTCTCTTGTCTACCAGAAGATGTTATAGTAAGCAACTAACATTTTATTTTCTATTGTCTTTGCAACATACATACAGGTAACACTTTAAATATAAAGAATTGTGAGTTTCAGTGTTTAGTGGGAGGTCTGAATAAACCTAATACTTTCTCTTTCAGTTCAACAATGTTCATGTTATTTTCAAATGTCAGTTCAGTGTTCGATAAATAAGCCAAGCCATTGAAACTTCTGAGAAGTAAAATTCATGGTTTTGAAACAGACTTTGAAACACCACTGACTGGAAAAATAAACTTCCTCTTAAAAGTTTATAATATGTTACAAACAGGAAAAAGTGGAATCCTTAAAATATAAGCTGAAAGTAATTTAAGACTATGTCACTAAGTATCTAGACAAACTCATGGACAATCACTACACACGAGTGTTGAAGGGATCTAGGGATTTGTGAGGGATCTATACACTTTTGCTGTTAATGGCATGAAATACGTTCTTTCTGGAAAGAATGGCCTAGTTTGGGTAAACAATAAATAACTCTCTTATACTCTATTCCATCAGAATACCATATTTTACTAGCTAGACTATAAAAATTTAACCCTAAAGCAAAAATCCAAATTCTATGAAGATCTTTTCTAATATTTGTAAATAATTTAAAAATAAAGATGCAGTTGTATTTTGAGCTTTTTTTCTTTTAATTACAGTTTCCAACTGGTCACCCTATCATAATTTATAAATAGAGAAAGAGAAATCAAATAGATTTTCTCACTTATTTTCAGGAACATGTCACTGTAAGTATCAGACCTAGTGAAATGAACCAAGTATAATTTTGCCCCCTCCCCTCCGTCACCCAAGGAAGTATAATAATGACTTGAGACTATTTGTATATCACGATTGTGAAGTATTTTTAAGATCTAGAGGGTAGAGGCTAGAGATGTTGTTAAACAGTCTATAGCACACAAGAAAGCCCTCCACAACAAAGAATTATCTGACCCCAAATGTCACTAGTTCCTGAGGTTGAGAAATTCTGCCCTAAACAAAGACTATTGCTAATGTAAATATTTACTTTTATGTGATCTTTCTGACAAAGAAATTAAGATGACTTGGAAAAAAAGTTCATCAACAGATTATACATATGTACACATACATCAAAATCCAAACAAAATATCAACAGGAACTACCTAACATAACTAGGGAGAAAAAGATAATGAAATTAGATGGAATTTGATCTAAGACTGGGAAACAGCACTGAACCTTCACTTAAACCATGCAAACTACCAAAGTTCCCCATTCCTTAAGCCAAAGTTAATACTGAAACTTTAACCAACAACTTATTTTGGATCAATATTACAGTATCCACATTTCATGTATATTATTTTTCCCTTTCTCAAACAGGAAATGTCCTCCATTCTTGCAGTATATAATTTACTGCCATTCACACTTAAGTGTTTTAATGCAATATGATAAATTTACTTTTAAATGCTTTGAGTTTGCTTTTCAATTTAATGATTTGTTACATTATTTACAGGCTAATTTAGTGAACCTACATAAGATTAATTGCATGGTCTTTTAAGACACGTGACAAAGCATTAAAAAGTGATAAAACCAGGCAACTGAAAAACAAATGGATTGTGACATATGAATGGAATCCCCAGGACCATTTATTGATGCATGTTTCAGTGAGATTTTTTGTAAGATCTAAAGCAATACTAGCACAAAATTGAACGAAGGATTGTACAATACTAGAACGTAAGATATCTGGATAATTGAACGGACTAGAACAGAGTAATGACTTTAGTTTTATAAATAGAAGAAAATTTTGACATACAAACTTTAAAAAATTCTCACAGGCTTTAGTGTCACATTTCTTATAAGAAATAATTGACAAAACTATCTTGGGGAGCTTACTTATTTTTAATTTGCAAAGAATAAAATTTTAACAAATGCACTTCTAAGCAGTTTGTGTTTCAATGTGTAAAGTCTGTGTTAATACAAATAAAGGATATTTACAAAAACATTAGACTCTATAAGAAATGTTTTGGGAGAAAAGCAGGATATTTGTTATATATGGTTAAATCATATTGTTTTCTGTCTAAATATAGGGAATTTTCAGTTGATAGTTTTGTGGCATGTTTTGGGTAATTATGTGTATCACTGTACTGGGGTAGGAAGAAGAGCTATGAACATTCATGTACAGGCTTGTGTGTGTATATAAAATTTCCTTTCTCTGGAATAAATGTCCAATGTGCAATTGTTGGGTCAAATGGTAATTATACATAAGAAACTGCAAACCTGCTCAACGTTTTTCTCTGAGTGACCATAGCATTAAATATATTCCCACCAGCAATGGATGAATGATGCATTCTCATTGCATTCTTTTTTTTTTTTTTTTTTGCTTTTGCTGTTCTTGTTATTTTTTTAAAGGAAAAGTGGAGGAAAGAATGCAGGCAAACAAAGTTAGGAAGAAAAGAGAGAAGTAAAAAGCAATTTTACTTAGTTTATTAATTTATTTAAAATATATTTATTTATTTATTTTATTAGCTGCTCATCTTATCTGTTCCTACCAGCCCTGTGCATGAACCGGGGTCCTTGGGATGTATGTGGACTACACCCAACTATTATTCCATCAGGGCATTCCAATTCTCTCTCTTTTTAAAAATTGTAATCATTCTGATAACTATACAGTGATATAACATTGGGGTTTTAATTTGCATTTCCATAATGACTAATTGCATTAAACATTTTTCAGTACTTATTTGCTGTCTACCTTCTTCATTAAATTATCATCCCAAATCTTTTGGTTACTTTTTAGTTGGGGCATTTATTTTCTGTTGCATTTTGAGAGTTCTTTATATGGTCTAGAGAGTAGCCCTTTGTCAGATATGTGACTTGCAAATATGTTTTCTCAGTTTCTATTTTCATAGAATCTTTAGTTATAGGTGCCCCAAACTGAAAATGGTCCATATGATCTTCAGTGGTTGAATGAGTAAATAAACTGTAGCTCATACATAGTATGGAATAGTACTCAGTAATAAAAGGGGGCACACTACTGATAAATCAGTAACTTAGATGATCCTGTAGGAATTGTGCTATGTAAAAAAGTCAAGAGATTGTTATTGTGATTTAATTTACATAAGTTTTAAAATTACAAGATTATATGAATAGAGAACAGATAAGTAGTCTTTCCGTGTGGCGGATGGGAGTATGGAATATATTGTTATAAAAAGTTAGTTCCATAAGAGCAACATGCTGATCCTTGTGGTGATGAAATTGCTTTGTATCTTAACACAGTGGTAGATATTTGAACCCACACATGTGACAAAACTTTGGAGCACTAATTAATTACAAATGCACACAAATACCAAGCACAAATTCAAACGTTTTTGCAAATGAATACCTATAAAACTAGAGAAATCTACATAAGATTTGTGGGTTGTATCAATGCAAGTTTTGTATTATAAATGTGCAGTTGTTACTATGGGGAAATTAATTAAAGGATACATAAGATCTCTCTGTATTACTTCTTAGCACTGTATATGAATGTATAATTATCTTGCAGTGTTTAATTTTTTAATTGAAAACTTATACCATTAAAGTATGATCTATCCTGACAGGCAAAAAAGATAGATATATTCCACTCTAAGGTAATATAGAACAAACCCTAGAAAGGTAATATAGAAAGTACAAAATATTACATATCATTTTTGGATTTTTTCCCATCTTTCAAGAAGCAATGGGAAAGGAAAAAATAAATTTTGAGAAGGAAGAAATCACAGGAATTATTTGTGTTACAGTTTAAAATGTAATTTTCTCAGATGTGTAGACCAGTCAATTGTGTCGACCTATTTTAACTTTTAGATATTCTTTTTCATTGTCTAAATTATATTTATATAAAATTTAATTTCTCTGGAATAAAAGTCCAAATGTGCAATTGTTGGGTCAAATGGTAATTTTATATAAGAAACTGCAGGTTTATTGTATCTCTCCATATTCCCAATTATAATATGCAGGTTCTAAGTGGGGACATTTTCCTTCCACGGAGAGTAACTATCTCTTCATTCCTAAAAAATGAGAACAGATTCTAAGAACAGAAATTGTTGTTTAATTAATATATGTTTAACAAAAAATGAGCAATGAATGAAAAAGTAAATATAGAAAATAAAGGAGATAGATGCTGTAGAGAAGCAATTTCCTTCATCCATTAGTCATTAAATATTGAGTACTTACTACTATCTGGAGTAATAAGAGGTGCAATATTCCAATTAGGAGATAGAAACCAGTATTTCTATATCTGTTTAAGTAAAATTTTGTCTTATGAATCTATATAGTACCTTCTAGGTGCCTGCACTTCTCTAGGGTCTGAAACTATAACTTAAGAAAGACAAATCCTCTTCCTTCTTAGATTTTACATTTCATTGAATCTAATGTGATAGCTACTCCTTAACGTGGATGCAAAAAGACTCCATAAGAGACTGGATATTGATGTTGCTAGAAAGTAAAAAGCTGATGGTTTGTGTACAATGAGAGGATCATGGGCTCAAGGCTTTTGTTGTATTAAGGAGAACCAATGCTCAGGAGACGTTTTTCCTTTTCAGGATGTCAAATCAAATATAGCTGACAATGTTGGCCTCACTCTTTTAGACACTCTGTTATCATGGTCTGGTCCAGTGAGATTTTGCCAATGAATCTCAGCAGTTTAATTTTATTCTTACTCTGCTACATGTGTAACATATATCAGATACCCAGTTACTTCAAATAGGTGGGAACCTATTTTCTGGTGATAATTCATTTCTACCCCTATTTCATCTACATCTATCAATTATCTATCTTATTTAGCAAAATCCTTATCTCTTATTTTATTTTTTAATTTTTATTTGTTATTGATATATTATTGGTTTGCAATGCTAACATGTTTCAGGAGTACAAGTTCACACCTCAATACATGTATATAGCACACCACTTCCACCACTAAAGGTCTAGTCACCAGCCACCATTAAGTAAATGGCCCCTCTATTCTTGCTCCCACCACCTACACCTTTTGTCTTTAGTACCACCATTTTGTTGTCAGAGTCTAGGGTTTGTTTTTGTTCATTTGTTTTTTTAATATTGTACAGCTGAGTGGAGCCATACAGTATCTATCTTCTCTTCTTTACTTATTTCACTTAGCCCAAAAATCATCTTAAGGTCTACCCATGTTGTTGCAAACAGCAATAACTCATCTTTAAAAATACCTGAGTAATATTCTAAATTACTCATCATTAAAAAGTAAAAAATTAGGTGATGTGTTCAGCTCAGAATAAGTTTGTATTTGAATACTGAAATATTTAGAGAAATTTTGTGTAAAATACTTCCTTTTATTCCTGAGTTTTAAATGCACATGATTTCTTATTAGTTTTTTTATAAAACCAGTTTGAGGATGTTTCTAGATATTTATTTCTTTTATTAAAATTATAAAATAGGTTTGTCCTAACCACCTATGAGAAATATTCCAATCACTGGGTCAACCATTTATGAAAGATTAAGAAAATCCCCCAATAAATAATATTCTGTGTTGCAGACAGAGATTCAGAGATATTCAATATTACCTAAGGGGACATTGGTAGCTTGTGCTGGTTATGTATGTGAGTGTGTATGTGTGTCATATATATACATATATGTGCATTTGCATAAAATAGACTACTGTAAAATCGTATATATGACATACATATATATGACATACATACACTCTCCATAACACATATTTATAAGAGAAATAATTTAGAATTTTGAAAACTCCCAAATTAGTGCAATCTTTTACTCATCACCACCCTATTTTCTCACTGATTTTATATTCTAATAATTTCAAACTCTCCAGAGTTACTTGGAGCTTCATCTTACTTATTGTACCTTAAACAGACTTCAGACTTAACTGATTCAATTAAAAACTAGGTAAAATCTTATTAGAAGGTTTGACAGACAAGATGATTAGTAGAAGTTTTAGAAGAAGTAAAGAAAAACCTCAGAACTATAAAAAGATCTCAGAAGACAAGGTGTATATTAAAAGATTACCTCCATTACTTTGATATTTATTTCATCATTCACCACGCTCTTATTAAATACTTTACTATTTCTTAAAAACATTTATACTGAATTTTAAGGTATTGTAAAAGGTTCATTCAGTTACCCTTGTTTCTAAATTTTATGTTTTTTCAGAACATTGAAGAGCTTGTTTAAAATTGCCTGCTACTTTCTCTTCTTTATCTTACCTAAAAGAGTTGACTTATATTCCTTATTCAAAATTTAACCCAGTTTAGAAATGCATTGATTAAGAAATAGTTTTTGCCAATCTAGTCCAAAATCTTTCACTAATGGAAAATAAAAAGAAATTTAATACTTGAGAAATAAGCCCAAGATGGACTATAAATTATAGATAAAATTTTAATGGGACTTAAGAAGAATAACATGATTCAATGTGCTAACAGAAGTAACAATCAAGGGAGATAAAAATTTTGGTGACTGCAATGATCATACTTTTCAGAAAGAATAAAATGGTAAATAAGAGACTAAAGTGATCAGGAATTTAACAAAGATATCTTTCCGTTAATTATACATGAGCCAGCATCTTATTTAGATTTTAAAAATAAATTTCTTGAGGTAAATTCTTAAAGATTTCCAAATTATCTCTTAATTTTTATTACTTTCTGATTTTGTTGACATTAAATAATTGCATATTCAAGTATTAAAAAAAATTGTATTACCATATTTAGCCACAAATTGGAGACTGAATGTTCTTGTATTTTTTTGTGTGTATAGAGACACTGTGATTTGAAAATGTCCTAAAAACAAGAGTAAAGAAAGATGTTCTCTTAGTTCTGTTCTTTCCCTGCCCTTCTCTTCCCTTCCCTCTTCCTCAATTTTTTTTTGTCAAAGTTAAGTAGACGAGGGAGAAATAATTGAAATTAAATGCTCACTTGTAACTCTATGCTGCTTTTTTCCAAGAACAAAATAGCAAATACATTTCTCTAAATGAGTACTTTCTATTACTTTCTTAATCTAAGATCAAGTATTTGAAACCTGACTGCTAATTTATCTGACAACTATATCCATAGGGGAAATACGGTTCTAACATTCTTCTAATTTAAATATTAATAGTAAAATTGAATTAAATTTTATGTGCTTACTAGATATAATACTAAAAATATCAATATAGTCATAGGGATATCTGGGCCCAAGACTAAGGAAACTTATGTGGCAGACAATTTATCAGAATGAAACTTATTGATGAAGAATTCCTTACCTAAATTGCTAAATAAGAGATCTTAAAAAATCATCAAATGTTTTCCTTCTCATATTTCTAAGAGATATCAAAACATGTATACGAAAGGAAGGGGTGAAAAGTAAACTCTAAAGAATGTTACGTAATGAGAAGAAAGTCTCCTTCACAATGAAAATTTTGCAAGCAAAATTAAAAATTCTAATTAATTTATTGATTGGATAAAGAAAAAAGGAATTTCCAGAATCTTAAAAATGTTGTCTGATTTTATTTTAAAGCATATATAAAATAGAAAGTTCTATACATAAGAGAATTTGCTTAGACCACCTCACTTTATGCTGAAAGGTTCAGGACTCTGATCTACATAACCCAACCATACTTGTGCTTCAACTGGCTGGAGGCAAGAAATATTTAAACACCTTGTTTTAAATTTGCTTTTAGAGAGGATATTTTCACTCCTTAATTTATTTTCCTCTTTTGCCTTCTGTTCCTTCTGTGTTTATCTGTGTCCTGTCTTGTTCAATATGCATGTTTCCCTTCATTGGTTAATACTCTAAAATCTCTAAAACTAGGCTTTCTGACCTTCTTTATCTAGTATATGGGTCAAGGCAACATTAATAAAAGGACAATCAACTTGGATCATTTGAAGTGTATTTAATAAATAGCCCACTGACAAATGTATAGTCTGAGTCCAGGGGAACCAAGAAGAATGAAGCAGTGACAGAACTAGGAGTCAGCATCTCACTCTTAGTTCGGACAGGTCTAGTAGAGGGAACTTATTTTAGAAATGTGAAGGAAGGAGGGCCCTTCCACAGATGCATACAGCCAGCTTTTGACATGTCTGCAGACAGGGACCTAGAAAATACCACTAACTTCATTCTTTCTCCTTCAGATTTCTACTTATACGTCCCATTGATCAAACCCAACACAAAGGCAACAGTGCAGGGAGCCCATTGATACATTCCATACAGAGCAGCATCCAGTGACCACAGAAGGGATGGAAGTAGCAATCATTCTAATCATTCTTATTCTAACTTCTTTTTTAGGCTTTCTCTCAAAGTTATCCCACTGAGCTCTATTGGTTTAGATATTAGTGCATCAGAGAAAAAAGGTTTCCATTGGTCTGAAATGTTCAATAGTCTATTTCTTCTACCTAACAATACAATGTCTGGAAATATCTGTTAACTAGTTTCAGTTTTTATTTTTTACCATTAGCCGGTCCTATAAACTCTGGGAGGTAGATTGAGGTAAAGAAAGCAGTGGAATGACAGGTACTCTGGGGAGTGATTCATTTACCCACATAAGTTCCTTTTGGCTTTAGAATAGATAACTATTTATATCAATCAAAGCAACACACTTTTGAATGATAAATGGTGCACCGGATGAAATGCTTGGACAATAAGCACAAACTGAGACTATTTTAGGAAAACTGAAATGTATAGTCACTTTACTCATGAACCATTTTTACCTGAAGACTGTCTCCTGGTAAGCTTTACTTTTTAAGAATTGGGGAATTATAAGATCCAATCATGATGACTAGCTCAAGTCATGTGATTATTTAGTGTCCTACAGACAAGTGTTAAATCCCTATCTAGACAGAATAACAAGCAGCAACTGTTTCTGTAAAGAAGAACAGTTATTTCACAAAGAAGTTATGATTTACTAAAAAAATTCAGGGGTTTGAAACTGTGTTCTCTTATCTAGTCTTTCTCTAGGCTCAGTGTAACATTCCAATATGTTATATAAATACTTCACATAACACTGCTTCTGATAGATCATAAGAACTAAATGACAGACTACTTAAACTACAGCCTAAGTCAGATAGATAACCTTCCTTAGCCTCCCTAGTAATGAAGTATTTCCTTAGTACTGAAAGACAGTAGTTGTACAACTGACAAAATGTTTCTCTCATCTCTATCCATCATGGGGTCTTTTTCTTAGAAGTAGGGTACATAAGGTTTAATAAATTAATTTGGCCTTTTTTATCAGGTATTCCAATATAACCTACCCCATAAGATGATAGAACCTTCACAAAAGTGACAGGTTCTTTAATATTCATAGAGTTTATCTCTTACCCTATGGCATAAAATATCTCACTAAGGTATCACATGCATGTGTGACTTATTTCTGACCAGGTTCTATCAACATGGTATCATATGGCAGACTAACTAACACAAGAACCTTGATAGCAAAATAGTCAACATCTCTCAGAATTAAAGAATGGTTCATATATGTATATATAGCTATATATATATATATAGAGAGAGAGAGAGAGAGAGAGAGAGAGAGAGAGAGAGAGAGAGAGAGAGAGAGAGAGAGAGAGAGAGAGAGAGAGAGAGAGAGAGAGAGAGAGAGAGAGAGAACCAGTTTAGAGACGGTGCTCCAAATCATTGAAAGATAGTGATGCTTTACTATCTTGACTCCATAGTCATACTGGTCATTTACCTCAAACTTACTATTTTAGAATCATTTCTCCAAACTGCACTGGAAACTAATTTCTCCTCAACGGAATGTGTTCTGTCTACAAAACACTTCAGCCTGAGTCTTGGATATGGGTATAGTTTTCTATTGTTATTTAAGACAGATGTTAGTTAGTTCACCAGATTTCAGTTCCTTGGTTATACTAACCAAGTTGTACTTTAGGTAGCTTCCCTCACCCACCTTTTTTTTTTTTTTTCATTAAAGACTTCATGATCAGTTAATCATAATGAATGATACATTTGATACAAACAGCTGTTGAGCAACCTCACCCACCGGAGCTCTGACTCTTATGTCTTATTACTTAATGTCTGTCACTCTTAGATGCCATAATTTCATTGAAAAGTAGAATCTTCTACCACTTTTCACATTTCTGTTTGCATCTTTAGACTTCTAAAAGCACTTTTCAAGTGTGTGGGTGCTCTACTTACTCAACAATTTGGTGACAGGAATGGTTTTAGGGGCATGTGGTGAGGGGGCAGGGAGTTGAATACAAATGATAAATCTGCTCAAAGTTATCCCCATATTTCTGTCTTCATTATACCATGGAATTTCATGCATAGTCACTTCATCATCATAGGCCACCTTTGAGAATCAGTTTTCATGTGAGTTAACATACTGAATCTATCGCTGCAAATTCAGACTAATCTAAAAGTACATTCTTCCCTTTCTGGCAAATTCCTTCTGCATATCCTTGTTTCGTTTTGTTTTAAGTGAGCACAGCTTTGCAAATCTTTTGATGAATAGCCTACTCTTCCAAAGTTTGACTTGGTAATTTAACCATGTGGCATGCAAAGAACCAACTGTAAGTTATAAATCTAGGGGCTAAAAGGGATGTAAGGGTGTGGAATAAGGAATATCAGATTCTTGTAGGATACCACTCAAGCAAAATCAGAAAGTTATTCATGTGTGGTGGGAATCAACTTCATTATTGGAAGATATTAATGTTTTGCTGGCACAGAAAGTTTAGGTAAGTTTTGGAGTCATTACATATTTAGTTATCTGGATTCTCCAATTGTTACTACTAATTTTGGGATGCCTCTTTTTCCAAATACTGTTCTTATTTTTCACATAGGAAACTTATGAATGAATTCAATCCACGTATTTCCAGTAACTAGTAGAATCAGTCTTTGTGTCTGAATTTTGGTTACTTCAATGTTGGGAATATAAGATACAAGAAGTTTTAAAGACATCTTAGATAACCCGAGTTTTCAAATATTCCATGAAATCAATCATTTAAATATATTAATATGTCACTTCCTTTATGCTTAGAAGTACATCTAGAAGGTTTTCTACCATAGGGCTCTTATAATCCTTTTACCAAACACATTTTTTTTGCCTCTATCATTTGAATCTCTGACAACATAATTTCAATAGGTGACCACACACTAATTTAGCCATTTTTGCCTCTGAGTATCATAAACTATTAGTATACCATTCACTAGCCTTCAAACCACAAAAGGCCAAGTAACAATTACAAATTACTGTTTTTGAGGATTTTTAACCTGTAAACCACTTTTGTATCAAATGCTTTAACAAGCAAATCTCAGTTGTAAATTCTACATATACTGCAGTTATTTTAATCAGAAAAGTATAGGATCTAGGCAATTAAGTATTTACAAATTCACTGGAAGGAATGAAAAGCAGGTTATAAGTCGAACATATGGAAATGACACAACTGCAGCACTGAACTAGTCTTTGAGGAGAACTGTTAGTTCTGCCACAATAAGGCAGTTGGAGAATTAAAGATTTTCAGTTTTAACTCTTGGTTTTAGTAATATACAACTTAAAGTGTGACCAGAAGATCACAAAGTTGTCAATGATCCTGTTAGCTCCAGAGTTAGATCGTATAAATTAGCAAATGGATATCCCCACTTTACATGGCTAAAAACAAAATCTCTTGGAAGCGCTTTAATTGGAAGGCCTAATCATATTCTGATTCTAGCTTAAAGAGAGACTGGGAGATGCAGTTTTTATCTTCCAAGAATCTGTACTAAAGAAGGCTAACCAGTAACAAATAGGAGATGTCTAAAGCCAATCTAAAGCCAATGGTTCAGTGTGCTAATATTTTTCCTACATCGTATTATTAATATGTATGTATTCCATGTAAATCAAAAGACAATTCAATCAGCTAATCACTTTCTAAATTGTGAGAGCTAGGTTAAATTATTGTTATAACAATCTACAGATTAAATGTATAACAATAGAGGTTTTCAAAGTTCAGAAATAATCATTGACCTAGAAAAATGATAGAAAATATAAAAGAGGAAAATAACATAAATCGAAGTACACACAGATAGTGAAGTAATCAAATATTGTAGTCATGAAAAGTCAACAACTTTTTTAAAAGCAAGAAAAATATTATGTTAATCTAAGAAATGTCTGACAGAAGTCCTGCTTCTAAGGTTATCTTATTGTAAAATATAACTACAAGATGATTACATTTTCCTGATTTTTAATAGCAAAATTTGATTCAGAGTGGTCAATGACCTGGGTAGTAGCACAGGTGGTCCACTATCTAGTTAGTCACTAAAGACAGTCTTGCTTCAGACTCCACTCACATTCCCAGTACACTATTAGAACTGCAGGATGATTATACTAGACAGATTTAAGGATGCAAATCGTATTTGTTAGAAATTAGTCAGCAATTAAGAAAAAGATGTTAATTTTCCAAAAATATTAAATAGGCTTCTCTATATCACCTAAATTACTCTTTCATATTTTGTATCTTTATCTTCTTCTCATTTTCCCACTTTGCACAGAGAATCAAAGGTAACTTTAATTCTCCTGCTTAAAACAACTCAGTTATTTCAACTTGACCACAAAATAAAATATAAACACTTTATAAGGTCCTATATCAGAAATCATCAATACAGTTCCCTAGACAAATGTAGCCTGCTGTCTCATTCTGTAAATCAAGTCATATTGAAATACAATTGTGTTCATTTATTCATGTATTATCATGACTGATTTCATAGTTCATAGATAGAACTGAGTGCTTGCAACAGAGAAACTAAGTTTTTACTAGCTGACTAAAACATCTACTATGTAACCCTTTACAGAAAACAATTTGCTTACATTTGCTGTATATTATCAGGCACCTACCTATCTTTCCATTCTACCCTTAATTCACTACGTTTCAACCATGCTACTATTCTTACCATTGTTTTCTTTTCTTTCCTTTTACATGGTGTCCCAAGATAATGAATAGACTGGGCTTTTGTTTGACCAGCTCCAATACACCTTGAAGTCATGTCTCAAAGGAGACTTAACTGAATATAGTACCTTAAATTAGGATTCTCCTATTATTCTCTCAGACTTAGCTTCCTTCCTAGCATTTAGTATAATTTGCATTCATGCCACGATTGTCAACTTTATGACATATAGGTTTCTCCCCTTTCAAAAGTTTGCTTTAAGTCATTTTGCTTTTACAACAACTTACTTTAATGAAATACAACAAGGATTTCCTCTTTTAAGACAAAAGGCAAACACTGAAAATAGCATTCAGCTTTTGTCTTGTGGCAAACATTCTAGAAGCAGCACTCAACCAGAGGAGGGAGGGTGTTTTGCCAAACTCTTTTCTTGGGAACTATGTAGGACAGGTTGTGAATGTACCATAGCATTCTTGCTTTTAAAATATGAGAGTGCTAGTTTATGCTTTATGTGTTATATGGTATGATTTTGTAGGCTACTTTTAAGAACTGGGAATGTACACAAGCTTTTCTATATAGGTTAGTGGTAATTGTTTCTTCACTTTGTCATTTCAGCTTAAGAAAGGTTTTATAGGATAGCTCTCCTTTGGGTAGGGGAGAAACCTATAATGCCTGCATTAAATCTCTATCCATCTATCCACTAAGTAATCTAATTAATTTAAAATTATTTATTTATTTATTTTTAAGAGGCATTTTTATTTTATTTAGTTGTTCATCTCGGTTGTTTCCTTGGGATATATGTAGACTGAGCCATGGTGGACTAACCACTAGGGTCCAGGGAGCACCAAATGTTTTATTTTTTTGATAATTATATATTCACAGAAAGTTATAGAAAATAGTACAGAGAGGTCCCATGAGCCCTCTACCCTTTCTCCCAATGAATACATCTTATATAACTCTAGTATAATATTAAAAACTATGACATCGGTCCAATGTGTGTATAGTTTTATGCCATTATATTATATATGCAGATTCATGTAACCACTACTATGAATATACAGAACTATCACATAACCATGGGCATCTCTCTCATGATATTTCTTTATAATCCAACCTAGTTCCTCATCCTCCATACCAAAATTTATCAGTCACTAACCTGTTTTCTTATATATTATAAGTTCTAATTTACCTTATTTTTTGATGCCTGGTTATTTAATTTTGGTCTTTTTCCTTTACCAGAAGTTAAACTTCAAAAATACAGAGATGTATCTAACTTATTCCCTGTTTCATTCTATCTATATTCTCTGTAATCCAAAATTGGTCTTTTTTGATGTTATCTAGTATATTTTCTAATCCCATTACAATGTCCTAAATGTAGGTTATTGTTTTGTTTTGTTTTTTTTGAGAAAATAGATAAACTCTCAGTCAACTCAGTCTCCTGCCAAAGTCTTAATAACAGTTCTCTTTTTTCATAAACACTATTACACCAATCAGTAGGCAGTGAACATTAGACAATAATGTCAATCAATGTACTGAAAAAAAAGTACCATAAATGAAATATAAATATAAATATTTCAATATGCAGAAAATCATAATGCTCTATAAGAAAACTATCATGTTACAGTGTTTTTGGAAGTATTACTTATTGTAAAACTTGCACACTTTGTGAATAGCCATATAAAATTAACAGCTGGATGGAGTTAGAATCATTTATCCACCAGTTGTGTCTCATGAACAATTGCTCCGTATGCATTGACTTGATTTTAAAAAGATCTGCTGACAACTTTGTGAAGACCTTGAAAAGCATTTTATTCAAAAAAACAATTCTCCTAGGAGTGCGTATGATTTCTGTGTTTATTCTATCTCCCTTTTGTTGACAGTGTATTTTTGTTTCAATTGTTAACTTCAGAAATTTTTACCATCCCTTGGAAAAATGATTTGCATCACAGCAGCCTTTTTAGCTGTTAAGACTTCATCTGCCTTGCTACTTACTTGTCTCCTGACATCATCTCTTGTGTCTGAAATCAGGGCCATTTGAAACTGGAATGTTTGCAACATCATCCACAGTGAAGAATTGGAGCAAGATGCCAATCGTGTTTTGCTTGCCATTAATTCTATTGCCAGACTATTATGCATTTCTAAAACACCCATAGCTTTATCCCAAGAATCATTTACACATTGTATAAGCATCTTTATTTTCCTAAATAATCATTGTGAAGATCCTAACAAGCATTTAGTCTATGAGAAGTTGCTTTTTTGTTGTTGCTGCAAAATAGGATACAAAAGTCCCAAAGTCACTTTTCTTGACAAAAATAATCTTCTCTTATTTAAATAATAAAATAATTACTATGAAAATACTTTCCCCATAAGCATATATTTTTCCAAGAAAATAATCAAAAACAGTTCCCTTTGCACATGATTTCATTAGGCAATTTTGACAAATATTGACAGATAAAAAAAAATTTTGACTTAAGAACTATGATTAAATGTTACCAGTTCTATCAAAACTTTATAAAAGGGCTGAAATATAAAGGAGACTTGTTTATAAGTTACACCTGAAGATATAAGGCAGACTTCATTGTCACCTATCAATCATTTATAATAAAAGAAAAAGCATTATAAAATATGTATTAAATACCATTAGATAATGTTGTCATTACCATTTCATCTGAATATACAATTATGTCTTAGGAAGATTTACTCACCCTATTACTTTTTCCCCCAATGTGTTTCTAATAAAATCTCGTATTTGTTGTGATGATATATCTAGAGGAGAAATGTCTGGGAAGTTCTAAAGCTAGAGAGAGATGAGTGAGAAAAGTATCAACTGAAAAAAATGAACACTATATCAAAGAATGTTTCTCAACTGATATCTGAGTCAAATATTTTGGTCAACTTTTGTTTTAGTATATGAAGAAATCTATTATTTAATTATTTAAAACATCTTTCAAGAAGTTCTGCTCTGGAGGTATGATTGGTGTTTAGGATTATGTACATTCACATATACAAGATGCTCAGTAAAGGTTATTTTATTCCTTTCATGCCCTTTACAATTTTGATAAACTTCTCTGGATATTTTCCCACCCTCAGTTCTTCGATGCTAATATTCAATAATAGGCTAACTTTGGAATCTTGTAGTATTATGTAAAAGAGAAAAATTTTAAGCAGCAACAGAACACCACTGCTTTACCCCCTGTCTGCAGCCCATGCTCCGCCAGGTGCTGGATTACTAAAAGGAATCCTAAAAACAATGCTCCCAACACAGGACAATGGATTACAATTGTGTTCTAAGGCATCATAATCCATAGCAGATGCTCAATAATTTAAGGAATAGCAAATTAAGGTGAGATGGGGAGAGAACATTTTAAGTGTCTTAAATGAATTGGTCATCAGTTAAGTGTATAGCCTTACTACTCTATGCAAATTATTTTTCAGTGTTACCATACCTTCAATTTCTATTGTTTTTGTGTCAAGCAGCTGTCCAAAGCCTTCATCGGGATCTATACTAATCTAGTTTGCTTATGAGAAGGTAAGTGGCCTGAATACATCTGTGACTGTTTTCAAACGTGTCCTGGAAATTTTTATTTTCATTATTTCAAAAATATTGGTTTGCACTTGGTTTTTTATATCTAAACTTGATTTTCTCTTAAATGAGAGCCTGACAAACAGGCAAAATAAATTGTGCGTTATCGAGTAGGATACAAGAATTTTGAAATTGTTCAGAAAAGAGTAAAAAGCCATCTATTAAATTTAGGAGCTCTGAGAAAGAATGTTGAGAATATGCTTTCAGGATGTGGATTGTTACGATATGGCAATTCTGCTATACTTACTGATTTTTTTTTTACTTGTGGTTAGCTGTACAGGTTTCAGAATTCCATACCTATCAATCGATTGATTGATCAATCTATTTATCCTTCATAGACATAAACAGTGTTTAATCTGATCTAGGCACAATTTTGATTCCTGGGGATGGAGTGAGCAAACAAAAATCTCCATCTCCATGAGCTTATATTTCAGGGACAATAGATAATAGTCAAGATAAATACATAAAATATAGAAGTTTTTGTTAGTGATAAGTACTAACTATATATTGGAATGTAGCTACATATTCTCCATCTTTAATTTAAAACTTTTAATGTTTCCATTGAATTTCTCTTCTTAATTTTCCAAACACTGGATTATGTTCCTTACTTTTAATGGATACTTCAGCCACTACGCCCTGTCTTTCTCTAACAATTCCTCTCTCTAAATGATTTGTGTTCCACTAGCAGCTCTGTACTGAAGAAAGTGATATATCCTGATGAAGCTATTAAGCACTGTACTACAGACATTAAGAGAATGATATAGGCATGATTTCAATCATGCAAAAGAAAACTACCCTACTTCTGAGAAAGAAAAGCACCAGAGAGCTTAACCCACTCTAGTCTACATTTTCATTTCATTAGATTCAAATCTGGGAATGTCAGAACAAATTAACACTCCCCCCAAACCACTCCCCACCAAAGCAATCACTGTAAGTATCATCATCAGATGCATGCTGAGCACCCGCAGGGAGAAGGACTAAGACTTGGAATATGTAGCACAATGAAATACAAATTGAGGAGAAATGGGTTGATGATATGAAATACGTTAAAAGAAAGCTAGACTTTTTACTCTGTTTTGTCATGAAGATTTTCTTTAAAAATTATTGTTAACATGAAAGCTATGTTATTGTTTCCAAGCTATATTGTAATCACAAATTATATTAAACATGTTTAATTACCCCTATACTGCAAGGACTCTGATATTGAATTGACTTTGACATATAGATGTAAATTGTTTCATGAAATAGACATATAAATGAAATATAAAAGTTATACATTTGGTAAATCAAGTTAAGAACAGTGAGAACGTTAAGAACAGTAAGAGACAGAGACAAACATCTATGACAAATTTTGCCTCCCAAATGCTCAATTAAAATAATCATTGACATTATAAGAATGACTATGAAATAATAGAATGTTTAAAGTGTTCCATATATATTGTCTGTTTAGTTAAGGTTTAATTGAAATATTTCTAGACTATATTACACATTTCATATGTACCATTTGGCATACATGATAACAAATTAAGTTCTGCAAAGTACATGATAATTTGGTAAATGATTAATAAATTCTATCTAAAAAAATCAGACCTTAGTTCATATGAAAAGCCAGTCCAAAATGAAAAAAATAACTTAGGTTGCTTTAAATCCCTTAGCAAATACAAGCTATTTCATCAAAACTTATGCCATCCTTCAAAGTGACAAATTCTGGATAATGGAATGGATATCTTTTAAGCATAAAAAAAAAATCAGCATATGAAATTAAACTCATACCAAATATATATATATAAATCTCACTTATCTTCTTCACAGTAATTTAAGCTAGGTGAAAACTAAGATTATTTTTTACTACAAATCTCCTATTTTCTATGAAAAATATTGAATATGTTTCAACCTTTTACTGGTGCCCTAGGTTCATAATTAATAATGCCAACTATTTAACTGAATTATATTAGCATGAAGACCCCAGGGCCTATGGTACTATGAAGGGCAATTTACCTCTACATAAAATCACAATGAACTGATCAATTATAAACATCGGAGGGCCTGCTTTTCTTAGTTTATTTTATCATCTCTTCCTTCCAATTACATGAAAATTTTTAGTTTTCATTGCCATTTCTGTGACTTTTAGAAGCTTCTCCTCTCTTTGTAGTTATTATTCTAAAATTATGTAATCTTGAGCAGCAGAAACCAATCTTATTAGAAGTACAAGCTAAAAGTATGCAGACCTTGAATGAGGATCCTAGGATCTTCTCTTTAAAATATAGATGACAAAATTATTTTGAACCAATCATATGTATGATGTAATATTCATTTGCCTTATCTTAATAGAAAAAAGAGAAGTCATTATTTAGAAATATACAAATTAGAACTATAATTAGAAATCTCTTAGATTTTAAAATAGCACTGAATATGGCAATCTGTCAGACTTATTCTCATAATTACTCTTTTTATTATTATGTTTTTTGATAAGTAATATTGCTTAGATAGGTGAGATTTTTGCATGTCTTTAACACCAGTAATTTTTTGAAAGAAGCGGACTAAAATTAAAGAACAAGGTCTTCCCTTAAAAAAAACAATCCCCGCCAAAACCCCAAAACCCAGCAACAAAAACATAAACACTTAAATATTGATTGGAAAACAGGGAACTATATGAAAACTGTTGAAGAAAAACATGATAACACTAGGTGAAGTCAGAGTTTTGAATGATAACTGTGGGAATTTTCTTTTCAAAGTGTGATCTGTGGTCTAGAAGCATCTGGTTCACCTGATACTGATTATAAATACATTATAAATACAGACCTGTTGGTTCCAAAAGCACCAGAATTTGCATTTTTATAATATCTTGAACAGTCTAGATGTACGTTAAAGCTTAGAAATGTTTTCATGGTAGATAATTAAAGATTTATTATGACTATGAATATTTTCCAACTATAAGAAAGACGTCATACTATTTGTAGTAGAAACACGTAAATGGATACACACTGTAAGAAAGTTTAGATCTCGGAATTCAGATAAGGGTAACTCCATAACCATACACAGGAACTGCACATGTAGATTATTGGCAGGTAGATACAGACAAATGATGTCTCAAATAATCTCCAATGATAAATTCTATTCCAATATTGAGATTCTTTTTTATCTGAGGATACAACCTTTATTAAAATGTAAACATACCCTAGTTGAATCCCACTCCATCTTTCTAAATCATACTAGTCTTTCCTCACTCCTATTGATAGTTATCTCTCCTCTTTGAGATCTTCTTCAACTATCTCAAGTGACAAGTCTCTATTCTTAAAAGTCCCAAAGCAAAATTCTATCCAGTACATTTCTTTTATAGTAATGAACTTTATCATAGTGGATATGTGTAATGAACTGAATATACTTACCTGTATCTAATCTTATAACATGGCCCAAATTGTAAGATCCTTCTTGGGAGGAGTCACAGCACATGACTAATTGCTTTTCTATCTGCATGTAGTACAGTATTTGTCCTTAATGAAAGAGTTAGGAAGAACACATAATAAGGGACAGTATGAGAGATTCACTACCTTGAACTGGGAAGACACTTGAAGAACAGTTTTATCTTTTGTCTGTATGTGTTCAAGAGAGCTAAATCCATTCTTTATATGACTCTTTGGGGGAGTGACAAGAATTCTATGAACAACATAGTTGTTGATTTAGTTAGCAACTGTGCAAGACCTCAGGGCTAAATATAACTATTGCAACTCTGTTATTGACCTGCTTTTCTTTGTATCCATTCTCAAATGAACTCCTAGTTGATTGATACCCTGGAAATTCCCTGTGTTTTGGCATCAGTCCTTTAATTCACTGCTGTTTCAGAAAGTAGCATCCCTGTCAAATTCAGATTTAAAAAAATCAAGGGGAAAATCCTAGACAATTTACCTTGAATCCAAAAAGATGCCTTTTTTTTTTTTTTTTTTTTTTTCCTGAAAGCAGAGGAGAAAGGTAGACTGATTAGGATAGCCTAGTTTAGGGACCCAATGTCTGTGAGGAGAGAATAAGAGTTAAATAGGAGGCAGGCTGTTCTTTCTGGTAGCAATCCCTGACTCATTTAAAACCTTCTATTCACTGAGTCAAAATTGTACATGTTTACGAATGTTATCATCCAGAAATTAAAATAAAAAATGTTTGAAAATGTCACATTGAATCCAGTTGGATTTTTATTGTTCATATCTATATAAACTGTAGCAAAAATAATATAATTTTTAACTTGATAAACTATGTAATGTAAGGAGTAAGATTTTGATATTAGAAACATTCTAGGTTGGACATATAAGTGTCTTCTACTTGAATATGCATTTAAGTATGCATGAGAATCACTTGGAGTGTATAAAATTAAAGACTCCTCTGCCCCAAGCCTCAGTGGTTCTGATAGTTCAAGTCTAAAACAGGATGTATATTGAACTTTAAATGGAAACTATTTGTTATTCTAACTTGGAGAAAGAATACCTACTCTGATCTTTGTTACAAAAGAGCAAAGAAAAAAGACAGGATTTGAGCTGCCAACTAATTCTTTAGATCAGATTGGTTGCTTTTGAACTGCTTCTTTGTCTCTCTGCAACTTTCTGCATTTCTCCTTTTACACTAGAGTAAACAGCAAAGAAGGTAAATTATTTAACTATCCAGTCTGCTGATGTGCACTGAAGAACAATCTTTTAAAGAGGATTCCCATATGTCTCAGTTGCCTAGGAGAGTCGCAGTTTATATTTTCCCAGTAATACAATTTTTATCAATCTCTGTTCACATTTGGACAATGAATTCCATGGTCACCCTACTTCTCTATTAAGAACCACAAGTGAGAGGTATAGAGAAATGCACTTGTATCTCAATAATTTGACTTTCTGCTTTTCAAAGTGTTTCTTAAGTAAAGAGAATAAATACCATTCAAACTGTTTTTCCAAAATGAAGTGATTATATAAATTTGAAAGGGTTATAATCTCCAAAATATAATATTAAAATAAATTATCCATTCACTTTTTTTTAGAGGGTGGTTATAAGGAAAACTATTTAATATCAACAGATAGAATGAAAATACAATGTCAATAAAATATCAAAACATAAATCTAAAAATAATTTAATTTAAAATAAGTGAAACCATCATTTATATAATTCCATTAGGTTTTTCTGCCAGACCCTAATTCAAAATGTGTAAATTATTAACCACATTACATTGTATTCAGTTCTTCATTTTTCACTAATAGGTGGCTGCCTAAATTTCTGCAGTTGCTATAATTTTTCTTGAGAATTTATAGAATTTTAATATTAGATTACATGAAAAAATACTTATTAGAGTTTTTTTTAACCTTACGTTTTTACTCACTCTGTCCAACTACTAAAAATCAATTTATTAAAAGCATATAAGCAGCTAGAAGAAGCAGGGAACTCTGAAGTAACTGTTACAAACTCAAATTCCTCAAATTCGAAATCCTTTGCAGGAGCTCAGGTTTCTTAACCTCAAAATGAACAGAGAAGTAGACGTGTACACTTTGCTTTTAAAAATGCAAGGATCTGTCATTCAGAGATTATTGTGATTCTAATTTGACATGACTTTCTAATAAAAGCTTTGCTGCCTTTAGAATTTTTCTGTCTGACAGCTGTCTATGTATTAATTTTATAATTTCCCATCTCACGTATCAGGGATCTTGAGCAAGTCCTTCTGCCTTTGTTCTCCCATTTAAACCCATATCATTCCTTCAGCCCTAAGTGTGATGCTTCGTCTTAATCAAATGCCTGAATATGAGATTACTCCTCCCTCTAGGGAAACAGGATAGGAGAGTTCCTCATGTACTCACATGCAGCTGGACCTGTTGGGAGTGTTGTTTGTTACGACCTGACACCTAAACATTAATATAGACTAGGAAGTGATGTAGAAACACAATTTCACTGAGTGTCAATGTGGTTTCATACTAATCAGAAGGGGCATCAATGGAACAAGGAGCACAACAAAATGAGATGTGCCAAAAAGATAATTTCTCTAGAAAAATGAGTTCAGAGGATTGTAGAAGATGCTAATTCAATCCCCCTCTCCTCAGTCCCAATTATTTCCAGCATCAGAGAATCAGAGTTCAACTGGAGTCCATCTTCCATCTCCTGTTTTCAGCTTCTTCATCCATCTCCTCTTCCTGTATACACAGATTTAATCAAATGGCCTACATTCAGGCTCAAATCAATCTCAAGATCTCTGGCTCAACCTCTATCCCTGGGGGGAACTGTAAGTCTTACTTGCTTGAACACATCACCAACTTCATGGATCAAAGGTCACATTCAAGAGAACCAATGTAGTCACTATATTCAACATTGGATTTTAACTCAATGCACTAGTTAATTGGATGAAAATGACCAATCAACCTCCTGGAAGTGTAACTTCCTAATACTAATGGTATTATGAAGTTTAATACATTTATGGAAATTCCAGATTTTGTGAAAATGTATTCAACCTTATCTGTGGGTAATTTTTAAATAAATGGCAAGGGCATTCCAGTTTCAAATGTTGACTAAAAGTATGAGAGGATTCTGTTCATCTTCTGATCAGATTTCCAAGAAAGCATATATAGAAAATGCAGGACTGTATAAGTGCTTCTCAAGCAGCCATAGAAGTAGGCAAATTGATCTATTTCAAATCCGTGTCATAGTTTTAGATAATTGGTTCCTTTGACTTATTAAGTAGCCAATATGAAACCCCAATGCTCAAATTACACAAAAGAAAAATTTTTTAAAAATCAAAACTGAGAGGGAAGGGAAAAAATGTCATCATATTTGTGAGCATATATTTCCAATAAAACTTATTTGAATCTTAATAATGAATTTCTCAAACTCATTCATGGTTTGTGAAAAAAAATTAGTTAACACTGAAAAGAATTTTCAGAGACAGAATTGTAAAATTGGTCTTTCACGTGGACTACTTTGATTACAATGTTCATTAGGGTCTGTTTAAGATATGTGCATAAAGAGAGTAGAAGTAGGCTACAAATGAACATGTGCTTGATTTCAAAAGTGTGATTTTCTATATAATATTCAACCTTTAAATCTACATCTACAGGGTTCTTTTGTGATTTTAAATAGGATATGTTTATAAGCATACAGTTTAGAGTACCAGAATACTTATCTTCAAAAATTGCCTTTGCTGGGAGGTGTACTACAATGAAACTTTACAACAAACTGTCTCATGAAACAAGAGAGTAAGAAGAGAAAGAAAACAATACTAATATATATGTAGCCTAATTGGTTCTTGATAAAACTTGGAGAAAAATAGCATTGGTCAATTGCTCCGACACCCACGAACTTATAAGCTGAGAGAATTGTTTATACTTACAAATGTTAAATAGAATATGTGTGCATGGAGCATAGAATTTTTCTGCTTGAATATGGCAAATATTAATTATAATAAAATGGTCCTAGTACAAAAAGAGCTACTTTGTAAGTGAGAAAGAAAATCTTAAGTTTGTTGCCCAGTTGGTCTATTCAGTTTTATGTTGCTGCACATGTGAGTCTATATGATATGAAACATTTTAGTGATAAGTATCTTACCAGATGTGTTCCCAGCGTACTTTAGATTTTAACCTAAAATTATCTTAAACTATATGGCATCATCACTAAAATTATCATAAAAAATATTCACTAGTAATGATGTATGCATACAGTGCCTACTCTATATTGGAGAGATATTTACATTTATTGTTTCATTTAATCTTTAGGAATTTAATATTTGTGAATCATCTGTCCTCACAGAGGAAGAAACTGAGCTTTGCAGAGACCCTGTAATTTATTCAAACTCATAGAGCTGGAATGAGTAAAATTAAGAACTTGAAACTTGGTTTCTTGTTTAGTATCTCGATACCTCATTAATTAAGCATATCATTGCATGAATTTGTACCTGTCCACTTATTTGCTTATTTATTTTGGGAATCCATTGATATCTGGCATTCTAAGTAGAGTATTACTAATAAGAATGTGTATCAATACCTAATAGCAATAGGAACGATAATAAGGATAAAATGAATAAGTGATGATATAAAACAAAGTAATATTCAAAAGATAAATAGACTAAAAATATCAGCCTGCACTATGATAAAATATATTCACAAATAAACTAGAGCAGTGTTAGCCTATAGGACTTTCTGCAATGATGAAAACGTTCTGTGTTCTAAGCACTTGAAATGTGGCTGGGGGTGTCGGTGAAGCTGACATTTAATTCTTAATTCAAGCAGTGTAAATTTAATTCGCCATGTGCAGCAGGTGGATCCATACTGGAGAGAACATGCATAGAGTGTTGGCCCTCAATAACTCATGTGAGGGCCTGCAGCACTGCCATGACCATGGAGCTTCTTAGAAATGCAGGATCAGGAGGGCTGTGAATCAGAACATCTATGAAGTTTTCTAGTTGATACAAATGCACTTTTAAAGACTGAGAAGGAGTGGTCTAATGGTATTTTCTATGCTGCACTGTTTCAAAATTTCATGAAGAACACAAAAACATGGATCATAATGTTGTCTTTAAGGGCAAAGACTCTATGACTTTATCTCCTGGAAATAAAATATTTCTGTGAACATTAAAAGACCTAGGAAATGAGTTGACTTTTAAATACCCAGATGTTTGACATGATGTTTCCAAAATACAGAGTCCCACCCACCCTGCAATGAAAATCTACCTAGAGAAATCTGACATCCTGTTGATGCTAGTATATCCTTTCAGAGAGACTCATGGCTAACTTACTCAGAGTACACTTGTGAAACTCCATGATGTTCTGCAAAGAAAAGCAAGTTTTGTTTTTCTAAAATGTTTTCTGTCCTAAGAGCCAATTAAATTTGTAAAGGAGAGCGGCATTTCTGTGCTCCTCTGTGCTCCTCCTGCTTTTTACCATTCCTTACACACAGACCAGAAACCTCACCTCCCCAGAGAGTTAATATTAACACTCCATGAAAATAAAAAAGAAAACAAAACAAAACAGATTCTCTCCATCTAAACCACTGTATCTTCATGTTTTAGTTTGGAGGCGATTTTTAAAAAGGCATTTGCAAAGTAAACAACATGTTATCTGCAGCAGCTAACTGATAAGAAATAACACTTTTTTTTTTCTCTTTGATTAGCCCATGAACACAGATTATTCAATTAGTTTATTTTGACTCAGTGATATGTATCTTCCCAGATGTGTTCCCAGTGAACTTTAGATTTTAACCTAATATTGATCTTAAACTATATGGCATCATCACTAAAATTATCATAAAAATTATTCACTAGTAATACTGTATGTATACATTGCCTATTCTATATTGGAGAGATATTTGCATTCATTTCATTTAATCTTTAGGAATTTAATCTTTGTGAATCATCTACCATTCACAGAGGAAGAAACTGAGCTTTGCAGAGACCCTGCAAGGAAGGAAGCATGGAAAACTAAATTGTTTTCAAGGTGGTATTGATCAAGGGAGTTTCAAGTAAAGGAGCTTGGATGTGCAGTGGCATACACATGATAGGGAGGCATTCTATCATATCAGAGGAGGATGAACCATGGGTAAGCTCATTGGGAGGACTATCAGTCATGAAGACTAGTGAACTTCATGTGTGTAGTGTTAGACTCAGCTGACCAGAGTTACCTGTAAATCTTTATATCACATCAGAGAACAATAAGCCTTGGATTGGCTCACTGGGAAGACTCACCTTCATGAGGACTGTACATTTGTGTAGTTGACCTATTACCTGCAAATCTTCCTAATTTTCTTTGGTTACTTTCTCCTGTTGTCTGTGGGTGTATTTTCAGAGTTTTTAGCGATTTTAAAGCATACTTCCCCAATACTGATGTTATCCAACTCTCTAAAAGGATCATTTACAGGTCATTAGGTGAGAATTCTTTTAAATGACTGTCCTTCAACCATAAAAATCTCTTGATAAAATCCCATCTTTCCTTTCCTCCCATGCCAGTGAGCAAGCATTTCATCTTACGTTCCAGAGTCATTTTCCCACCTATGCCCTCCATAATATTCTCCCCACTTCCTCTACTATATCAATATATTACCCAATTCCTCTCGCTTCCAATACTTATCTGTTCTTCAGTAGCTTGTTTCATTGAATATGTAAAAAAATACATGCATCTAACTTGTCAAAAATACCTATTAAAAAACAAACTCCTGTGATATTATGCTACACTCCAGTCACACTTTGTCTTCTGCATTTTAGAACCAACAAAATGAAAGACTCAGCTATTTTTACAATCCTTTCAAATGCAATACAATACAATTTTATCTTCTCTAATCAGTTTCTTAAAAAATTTCTCAACATGTTGTTAGTAATCTATTACTAAATACTTTGTATGTGTCTTGATTTTATCTTAGCAAAACTGCCTATAGTACTTAATTCTATTTGACACACTTTCCTCTGGATTTGTATGCTCATGAAGTCCCTATGACTACATTGTGCTTTCATGTTTCTTTCCCTTTTCTATCTTCTACTCAGTATTTGCTCAGATTCTCAATTCTCACCAATTTCTTCTGCAATTAGTCCAACATAGTCAATAAAATTTAGCATATTTCTGCATCATTTTTATGACCATTTTCTTTCAAAATCAACATGTTCAAACCAGGGTATTTGCTTTCCTCCAAAATTCTAGAAGCTCATTTAGTCAATTCTCAATCTTGATGATCACAAACAGTGATCTTATTCTGAAAATGAGGATACCTCTTCAATATTCCCATCTCCTTTTCTGCTCATTCTTAAGAGCCCTTTCTTCCTTCCTTGCTTCCTTCCTTCCATCTTCTCTTTCTCCTCTCTTCCAAAGGATGGGGACATGGGATATCCGGGGAAGAGCAGGCCCCACAAGAGCAGTCCAGGGTCCTATGGCCCTAATCTTCCTGTGTTCATGGTGGTGACCATAAGGCATGTTGAGTTCACATCTATCACTCCAGGAAACACTGTTTCAACAGTCTGAAGAGACTAGTCCACTACTGGGACAGCTTCTCTTGATAAAGTCATGAGAGCAAATAACCTGCTGCTTGGAATCATTGTGGTAGTCAGTACAGTTAATGAGCCTCTTTTTCTCTATCATGGGAACAACACAGAGAGAAGACAACTGCCTATGAACAGAGGCCTGGGCCTCGATCTTGGACCTCTCAGCCTCCAAAGCTATGAGAAGTGAACTTCTGATGTTTTTAAGTCACTCAGTCTTCGATGTTCTGCCACGGCAGCCCAAATGGACCTAAAGTTGTGTGTGTCTGTGTATGTAAAACTAAAGTTTACTTTTTATTTTACTTTTTTACAGAGCTGTTATACTTCATAGACAATCTCCTAAGTGTCTCATGGATATAGTCCCGATTCTGTAATTGTTTGGCTATTGGCCATGGCCAACCCTTGATAAAATCTTTTCTTTAACTCTTGAAGCAATTGCTTAACTGACTCCAAAGCTCCTAATCATTTACTTTTCCAGTAAGAGTAATTGTTCTTAAGTATGAGGGAATATTCCATACTCCTACTTAGTATCTTTATTTCTTAATGAAATCTAACATTCTTAGCATGATACAAATGTGCTTAGTATGATATACATATTTTTGTCACCTAACTCCCACTTACCTATCACCCACACCCCTCTCCTAGGCATCTACCTCTAGTTCTACTCCAGATGCCATGCTCACTCACACCTGAGACCCTGCAATTCTCCTCTCTCAGTCTGGTAAAGAGGAATATGGGAATTAGAAAACTAATTTCCATCAAATGTGTTTTTATCCTTTAGGCTTCAAAAAGTACCATCTCAACCAAGTAGCTTTCTGTGATTTATATATACTTACACACTCCATCACCAGTATGCTCAAAGATTAAGTACTCTCACAAGGCAAAACATTTTGTGATTACACCCTCACTTCTTGGTAGCACACTGTAACGCCCTCTACAGTCTGTAAGTCATAAGACTTACAGAGAAAGAAATGAAGCATTCATGGTATGTGAGGTAGGGTTAGAAAAATTTAGTAGTTAATATTGATCTTGGTTTTCTCTGGGTGTGTGGGACAATTCCATTATTACTGATAAACAAAAAGGATCATTGTTATAAGAAATAGTGTGTGTATCTTAAGATTCCTGGATTTTTCTTTTAAGTTAGTTGTGTACATGTCTGGTATGTACCTGCTTTGAGAAAAATGTTGTGTCTCATTCATTTTCGTATTCATAAACTATGACACATAGTCCATGATGAATACATATATTTAATTACATTTATGTAAATACCTAGATGATGAGGACTTTGTAAACTTGACAGAATTGATCTGTGCTCTTTAGTGTCCTGGGAGTCATTGAAGTAATGGAGAAGATTTGACTCTCTAAGGATTTAAGGTTAAGGTCAATTTATCCACTTTACTTTTTTTCCTCTTGTCAAAGGGAATTCCTTATGGTCAGGTCTTGTTATAACTGTATAACACTTTTATATAACACTTGTTATAACTATAACACTTTTCATACACTTGCTCTGCACCTGAGTTCCACATCCGATCAATTATGAAATCTAACAACTTTCCACTCCTAAATATTTCTCCAAGGTGCCTGATTTACTGTTTTTTTACTTACTAGATTGAAGGTTACCATTATTTCTTTCTAGTCTACTAAATAGCTCTGATTCCTTTACTTGCTTCTCCAAACCAGTATCTATAAAATAATTTCAAATGCTCTTTGAAATAAGTCATTTTTCTGCATAGATTTCCATTTGTTCAGAGAACAAGTGCCAACTCTGTACCATAGCCTGCTAAGTCCTACATGACTGGCCTGCTATACCTTCCACTTTCAATTTATTTTATCTTTCTGCTTCTCCCTATGACAGACACTCTAGTCACTTTACAGATTCTCTCTCATAAACTGTAGCAGACATGGTCTGGACTCCATACATATCCCTTAAATCTCATTTACCATTTCTGCTACCCCTCTTCAGTTTTTTTGGGTGCTATTGCTTCTAACTTGCTGTTCTAGTGACTCCTGTTGGAGTGTAACTCTTTGACTATGTGCTAAGCTTTCTCTTCCTGGACATAGAAAGATCTGGAAATGCTTGGGAGTTTGTGTCTCTGATGACTGATGGGTCAGGAAGATGGAAGCAGAGTCCAGGCCTCCTGTAGAAATTTCTCTGAGCTTTCATTTATACCTCAAGGCTCTGCAGCAGCACGACTGACTGATGTTGAATCTGAAATCCCATCCTTGCTGGCTTCTTCCATTTCCCTTCCCTGTCCAATAATGAGTTCTCCGAGGAGCATTTCCTATCTAAGTCACTTACATATAAACCGTCTTTTCAAGGTCAGCTTGTGGGACTTTGCATTAACAATCAAAGTTATTTCTACCATAAATCTCTGCAAAAAGTTCTTACTCTGCCAGAATAATCTTCCCTCCATTTTTGCCCTTTGAATAATAACTTTCAAGTCTCAGTCAATATTGCTTCTTTATCAGAATCCCTCATCTACTTATTACCAAATAAGTACTTAAAAGTATTTTACTGTGATTTTTTAAAAAAGATAACATATGACCTACCCTCTTAACTATTTAAGTGTATTTAAGTGTACAATAGTGTCACGATCTATAGTTAAAATGTTATACAGTTTAGGATCAACTTCCTGATAGTGACTCGATATGAAGCGCTTTCGGGTTACTCCCCACAGACACCAAAAAAAACCCAAAAATATATCACCTATTTTCCTGAGAAAAACACCAAGAAATGACTGGCATTTCAGCTGGAGACAGAATAGCTGGACTAACGGTGGGTGAGGGCACCCAGCACAGTTCTCAGCTAAGCCGCAGATTTGAAGTTGGGATGGAGCTCGGGAGTCTCTGGACATGCAGTGGGGTGGAGGCTAGGGATTTTGGGACCAGCTGCAGAGGCAGTGAGAGGTGGGCCAAGTGGGGCTGAGATGTGGAACCACCACAGAGGGCCGACTTGGGAGCTGGTGAAAGGAGAGCCAGCTCAACAGTTGCTGAGCTGGAGCCCATGTGGTGAAATTGTGCAGCCATAAGCAGAAATCAGCCAAAGAGCTCAAACCCCTTCCACAATCATTTCAGGTCAGAGTCTGGGCTCCACTGAGCATAAATGTTGTTCACCACACATCTGCCCACCAGAAGTCCTGCCCATTGGATACCCTACCTCCCTGATTACAGTGAGGAGGCAGTCCCAAATATCAATGCAAGTCGCTAGCAAGTAGCTCCTTGTGGGTAGAGGCGAGACTGTAACCCAGTTGCCAATCCTGAGAAAGTCAAACCTATGCAACGCCAGGGAAATCAAACCCTCATATGAACCCAGATATGAACAGAATGCCAAATAGAGCAAAGGACAGAGAAATATACGTGAAATGATGGATCCAATCAAAAACCCACGGGAAAATCTGAATACAGCAGACTTATGTAAGTTATCTGATGAGGAATTTAGGATAACGGTGATTAACATAGTCATGGGAATGGAGGAATCAAATGAGGCAGTAAAAGAGAATGTCAGCAAGCAAAGAGAAGAATTAAAGCGACATCAAACAGGTAACAGACACGATGGTTGAATTAAAGAACTCAACAGAGGTATTCAACAATAGGATGAGTGATATTTCCAACAGAATCAGAGATTGGGAAGATAGGACAGAGGAACTCAATCAAGCAAACCAGCAGAGATATCAAAAATTCAAAGAATCAAAGACAGCATTTGAGACAACATCAAAAGGAACAACGTTGGCATCATAGGGTTTCCAGAGGAAGAGAGCAAAAAGGAGGCAGAAACCATATTTGAAGAAATAATGGTTAAGAACATCCCCAATTTGAAGAATGAAGCAAGCCTCCAGATCCAGGAAGCTCAAAGATTTCCTAATAAAAGAAACCCAAACAAAAATATACCTAGACACACCATCATAAAAATATCAAAAATACAAGCTGAAGAAAGACTATTAAAAGCAGCCAGAGAAAAACGTGTCACATACAGAGGATCCCCCATAAGATTGTCAGCAGAGTTCTCAAATGAAACTCTACAGGCCAGAAGAGAAAGGCATTATATAATCAAAGTGCTGAAAGAAAAGGAGTTTCAACCTAGGATACTATATCCAGCAAGATTACCATTTAGAACTGAAGGAATAATAATAATTTTTTCTGAAAAGCAAAAGCTAAAGGAGCTTATTACCACAAAACCAACTTTGTAAAAAATATTAGAGGATGCTCTATAAAGCATAAAGAATACCCCGCAGAAAAACAATTAAGTCCGCAAATACACCATAGTGGGTGCTGTCTGCCAGCCCTGGTCAAATTAAAATCTCCAGCATAGTTTGTTGCTTCCAATCCTTGTTCATCAGTACAACTCATCTACAACCCGGTGTAAGTGTCCCTTTCTTGCCTGCCAGCTTAAGTCTACTTTCCATGAACTAGTCCTGACCCAAAACAGTGACTTTCTTCACAACCAATGGACAACAACTACACCTTCTTCTGATGACAAGAATCCCAACCTTAGGGATAAGTTCCATCTTTTCAACATGTTCTTTCCTTCGATACTCAGCTCTCATTCCCAGGGTACATTTTAAAGCACTCAACCCCTTTATAGTTAGTGCCCCAATGTAATTCACAATTATATGTAAACTTTCTATGTTTTCATTAAAAAAAAATCTTGTAAAGACAACCATGAAGTCCTTAGAAATATCACATGAGGTGTGCTCTGGTAGAATAGGGACTGGATACAAGGAAAGACCCCAGGTTCACGCTGTGGGACTAGCAGGAAGAACCAAGATGAACAACTAAATAAAATAAATAAAATGCTTCAAAAATGTTATATAGTATCATCTCTAGAACTTTCTCATCTTATAAATCAAAATTTATATCCATGATTAGCAATTTCTTATTTCTCTTTCCCCTACTTCCTGTTAACCACCATTTTGCTTTGTGTTTGACTATTTTAGAACACATAGAAGTGGAAAAATACAATAAATGTCTTTCTCTGACTGATTTGAATTTTCAGGTTATTTTAGTATAATGTAAGACATTTCATCCATGTTTTTGCATGTGAAAGGATTTCCTTGTTTTTTAAATAGCATGAAAATTCCTTAAAAAATAAAAACAGTACTTCCAGATAATCCAGCAGTTTCTCTTCTGGGTATTTACCCCACAAAAATTGAAATCAAAATGTTGAAGCACTATTAGCACTCCCACATCAATTTTAGTATTATTCAAAATAGCCAAGATGTGGAAAGAATCAAAATGTTTATCAATTGATGAATGCAAAAGAAAATGTCCCATACATATATATGTACATATATATATATATATGTATATATATGAATGTTATTCAACTCTTTGTGCTTCAACTGTCTACAGTTTATAATTAGTTTTTTGTTTATTCATATTTTTCACTGTCAGTCCCCATCACAAGACTGAATTTTCATAAGGGGAGGCACTATGCTTCTTTGTTTGTAAAGATTTAATTAGCATTTCACACATAGGCAATCAATTATTTATAGACTGGATAAATTAAAAAATTTAAGAAACAGAAGGTGAGATAACAAGTGCAAAAGAAAACCACTGCATAGCATAAAACTTTTTGTGCCTAATTACTCCTCAAAATTTTCTATACTTAATTCTCTGGCAGAAATAAAATATATAAGGTGCTTACATAAAAGTGTTCATTTCAATTTATCTTATCCTTATACAAACCATGTTTCTATAATAAACAAGCTATAGCAATGAAACATTCTCAAATATTTTCCTTGCTAAACTTATAAGGTGGTTTATTTAAACATAAATCTTATTATTTCCTTTGTTTGTACTTTTAATAGTGGAAATCTACATATATGTTGTGATGGGTTGCTATTTTTCTCACATTATAATTTCAGGGGAAAAGAGCAATTAATTATTGGCTCTGTAAAAAGGAGAAAAAAAGCCTAAATTCCCTTAGAGAATCTTTTAATAAAGAAAAAAAATAAAAGACTAAGTCGATTTTAAAATTTAGTGTCAGATAATGGCATATGTCATCTTGTGGGTGCCTAAGAAAGCACCTTAGCTTGGAACTATAAGGAGTAAATAACTAAACAGGCAACAGAAAATCGAAGGGTAAAGAAGTGTTCACCACATAAATAATTTTTGGTAGCTTTCTAACTAATACACAATTTATATTCATATGTATTTCAATAACCTATTTCTGCCTCTTGTGCCTTACACAGAAGACGTATTGAATATGCTTCTACCGAATAAGTTATTTTTCATTTCTAGTGAATCTTGCTCTTCCTTGTCTTTGGTCTGCCTGTCTTTTTGCTTTTGAATACTCCAAGTATTTTCGAATCTTATACCAGTAGACAAATTATACATTTCCCCCCAAGTATCATATTTACCATAAAAATCTATTGTTTATTTCTATTTATGAATTAGATTGCTGTTACATATTGAGAGTTCTAACTCAAATATAGTTTTTAAATTATGCTTCCAAACCATTTATATAAGAACAAAGACATGTTGTGTCAAAGTTTTTGGACTCAAATTGTTTTCTACTTGAAATCTCTATTTTGCAACCTATTGTTTACCTATTAAACAAGACATTCTGTCTAAGCACATGCACATGTATTTATGTGTGTGCATGCATGCATGTGGTGCTAGTGATGATGTTTATATCTTGGTGAAAGAATTCTTTTTTTGCTGATATTAATCTAAATTAAACAATACGTTAAGATTTTTAAATTTATTTGGGAAAGTACATTAGTAAAAGAAATATTATTGGAGAAAGAAAAATTATTTGGGCATCCTGGAATGAACGGAGTTCACAATCGCTTGCAAATATGTAGTTCCAACAGTCAAAGGAAGAGAACTTCTTATATACTCTGGACATTTGGCAGAAAGCCAAGAAATGGCACAGCTTAGAAGAAAGGCTGATTTAGTCCAAGGAGAAGGGCTACTCAGATGAACCACAATGGAAAAAAAAAGAAAAAAAAAAGAAAAGATGTTTAAAGGGGTCAAGCTGATCTGCAAAAGAATGTGCTATATTCAGTAATAAATTCATCACTATAAAGAAAGATAATCAAGACATCTAACAATATGGAAGTTATAATGTCCAACATAAAATCAAATGTTGCTAGATGAAAAAGGAACAGAAGCATGTGATAAATAACCAGGTGTGGGGGGGGGCGGCGTTTAAGCAATAATAATCAAACTGGAAATATCAAAGATGATAGAATTACAAGATAAGGATTTTAACGTGGTTGTTATAAATATGTTCACGGGCATAAATCTTAACATTATATATGAAAAAGAGCAAACGTGATGGATAAATGCAAACTATAAGAAAGACTAAAATAGAAATTCTAAAAGTTTATGCTATATGAAATATCTATAATGAAAATATCATTAGATCAACTTAGCTTCAATACTAGAGAAAAAAAGTGAATGAGTTTTAAGTACAATAAAAAAGCTATCCAAACAAGTATAGAATATCAAAAGGCTAAAAGATTAGTAACATAAAGTAGCTAAAAATCCAGAAGGAGTTGGGGAAGAAGAGAACTGAAGAAAAACATTTGAAGAAACAATGGTTGAAAATGTCTTGAATCTGATAAACACCATAAATAAAAAAAAACCTATAAATCCTAAGTAATGCAACAAAAAATCACAAAGAATAACACAGCAACAATAGCATCTAATGAAGTTTTTTAATATAACTGAAAAAGAAAAAAAAAAACTTAAAAGAAGCAGAGATAAAAAGACACGTTGCTTACAGGAGAACAATGATAAGAAAACTAAAAACTTCTCATCAGACACAATGCAAGAAAGATGATAATAGAATGACAATTTTAAAGTGCTAATAGTAAAAAGAATTATTCTTAGATATCTAAATTTAAACAGAATGAAAAACACTTCTAAAAAGACTATCAGAACAAAAAAAATGTTGAGATAATGTGTCACCAGCAACTGAACACAATAAGAAATATTACAACTAATAATTCAGACAGACAAAGTAATACCAGTGAAAAGTAACACAATGAAAAGAAAAGCACAAATACACGGCTGAGTTGAAAGACAAATACTTTACTCTAGCTTTTAAAATTCTCCAAAGTTAATGAACTGTTGAAAGCATAAAATAATACTGTCCTATAAAGTTCGTAAAATATATAGAAATAAAATGTATAATAATAGAACAAAAATGCTAGGGGAAAAATAGAAGAATATTGGCAAAAAGTACTTCACAGAGGTACACACACATACACACACACACACTAACAGTACTGAACATCATTAGTCATTAGGTATATACAGACTAAAACCACAACTAAAAAACCCCCAACACAATGAGATTCTGACAGTCTCACTAGATGGCAAAAATTAAAGAAAGTGACAACATAAAATGTTGATGAGAATGATGAGCATAAAATTATGTAAGTTTTTAGGAAATATGTCTGGCTTTTCTCATAATCAAATTGTACAACAACCCTAGTAAACTACTGCGATATGTCTGCACAATTTAAAAGTATACATATGTCCACTAAAAGATTGTGAAGACTGCTAATAGCAACTTTATTGATAAAAGATCCAAACAAATAACACAAATGGCTCTCAAGAGAAGAAATAAACAGTGTGTGATATATGCTCAGTAACAAATAGAAATGAATTGGTAAAAATGCAGTAACATATTAGGAACTCAAAATGTTATGCTGAGTTAAAAATACCAGATGAAATGATACATATAGTATGGTTTTATTTATATATTGATCTGGAAATAGATGAAGTATTATGTAATAATCTAAATGATCTAGACACGTCATAACTCATATCGAAAAAACAACGTTGATGCTGAATGAAATGAGAAAACTAACTACATCTCTTGAGGGTTTGGAATGGATAGATTGGGAATGACAAACATTTTTAATTATAAAAATGATCTATATTTTGATAAGGGTGTGTATATAATTAAATTATATATGCAAATGTTAAAACTCCTCAAACCTCACACTTAAATCTGAGTATTTCTCCATATGTGCATTTTATATCAATTGAAAAAATGGTAGGAACGTCAAATTGGATTTCCTTTAATCTAGTCTACATTCCTCTACATGCTATTCACAATAACTGAGAGAATTACATGTTCTACTGGACATGACCTAAATCTCATTTCCACTGTGGACTCTTACCAAAGCACAGAAGTGGAGTGGAAGAAGATTGTGCATTAGCTAAAATCACAGCATTGCTAGCAGTGGAAAACATGATGAAACAAGAGAAAGGAAATAACAATGTGTGAACTATTTGAGATAAGGGTTATTCTACTTATTCTCAGTTTCAAATTTTGCAAAGTGGTTGAAAAATGTTTCATTTCTACTATTGATCCATTCCCAAGAATATAATTATTTTTGTTTACTTTAATTGAGACAAGGAGGTGCATAATTTATTAGCTGTTATTGAAAACTGGAAATTGCTCTTACACATAACTTTTTAAATACATGAGAAATTAAGTATCATTTATTTATAAAAATAATTACAATTAGGTTAAGAATCATTAGATCTATTCTTCCCCTCTCTCTCCTCCTTGTTCTCTCCTCAGTTTCTGTAGTAAAGTAAGCTAGGATGTTAATATAATGTGCCAATTTATCCATTTATCTTCAAGGTTATATTGTATTGCAACTATTAAAACAATAATAGCAAGAAAGAGAGGGAGGGAGGGAGAGAATGAATTAAGGAAGCAGCATTCCTAATGAAATTAAAATATAAAGGAGGAGGAAGAAGAAGGAGATGGAGACAAAGATGAAGAAGAAGAAAGAAAAGAGTCCGGAATTTAGATATATTTTGAAGATTAAATTGGATTGTGTGGCAGACTGAATATTAGAACTAAGAGAAAGAGAAAGAACAGAACTGTAGTACAGGCTTGGACAGTTAGAATATTGGCACTAATCCTGGAAGCAGAGAAGGAGAAAATATTTCATAGAAGGAATATTATAAAACAGAGTTTTAGAGTTGAACATGCTAAAGTTGAGATATTGTAACAGTGAATGAATGAATGAATAAGCCGCCCTCTGATTTCTATAATATCCTGGTGCATCCTATTCCTTGGTATACAGAAGAATTAAGAAATTTTTTGTCTAGGATCTGAGAATGTACAGAGGAGTCAGAGTTGGTGAGGATAGTGTGGTGGGTTAATTGCAAGGAAATACACAGCAATTATCAAAGACGTTGTGTCTTAATATAGGCCAAAAACCTTACAAAAACTGGTGTATAAGAAAGAATTGTGAAAAATTCTTGCTTGCCTGCATCGTGCACTATTTTCAAATTTAACATTAAATATCTATGATCTTAACCCATGCCACCGCTGGAGGTTTATTTTAATGAGCCTGTTGAATGACTGGAGAATATGAATCAGATTAAATTGACCAGTGAATAAACGAATGACTTCTAAAGCTTGATTTACATTTGAGTTGTGAACAGAGGATGAAAGAAAGGAAGTCCATTTCTTCCACTGACGCTTCTTGGTTTCTTTACATTTGTTTCAGGTCAGTGATACATAAAGAAGCTAGAAATATAACTTGATCAATATGAATAGAAAAGTATGAGTAGAGATATAAAACACAAATGAAGATTGATTATATATTGAAGATTCTACTAAGACTGAAAAGGAGGGATTTCTTAAATTGATAAAAAAAAATCAAATTATCGTATGGGTGACTGACTTCTGAAATTAAATTACTGAAAAATTTTAAGATCGAATTTATTTTGGTATAACATAAATTTCATAGTCTTTGGAGAAACTGATTCTTTATAAAAAGTAATGTACAACTGAGAAAAAACACCACTAAGCTTTGTCTATCCAAAGCTGTATGGAAATTTCCTCTTTCAAAGAAAGAGGAATGAGCATCCCTTGCTTTACATACATGAGTGTAGGATTATGACCAAAATTGTGTTAAAAGTTAAAAAATAACTGAAAAATGGGGCACCCTGGTGGAGTAGCAGATATGTCCTCTGACTCCATCCTAGTGCAGCTCACATACATTCCAAGGCTCTGGGTTCATTTTCCAGGGTGTAGGGGAATAACCAGGATGCACAAATAAAACAAAAATAAATAAAAATGCTTCTTCCTTTTCTCTCTTCCTACCAATCTAACTGCCTTCACTCCTACCTGCAACTATACTTTTTTTAAAAAAGTAGACAAATGACATTTTTTTTTTCAATTGCCATATACACAGAGATGTTTAAACAATGTTATCAGAAATATTCTTTCTAAGGACTGAAAAAATTTCCTTTATGCAAAAGTAAGAGTCACTAGGAAACGTGAATAATTCAGTGGAAACAACATTGTTATTTAAAACATAGACTAAGTTACGTAGTAAAGAGACCATTCGATCAACAAATATAAAATCCCTGAATTCTTGTTGCTACTAACTATAAATGCCCTTAGGCAAGACATTTAGGCTTTGTGTCCTGGAGAGCACTTTTCTCAACTAAAAACAGAACAAAACAAAACAAAAAACAACATTTGGATGAGAACAATTTTTTAAACCCTACTCAAAAAAAAAAAAACTATGAGATTCCAAAAAGGAGGTGTCATGGCCTTATTGGTGAGAACACTCAGCTTTTCTTTACCACTAAAACATTATCTGACTGAGCAAAATATTCATTCATTATTCATTCATTCCACAGATAGGTTTATTTGTCTGCTATCCCCAAGCAGTGTGTGGACTCTGCTTATAGAATTTCCATTGTGGCAGCGGTGAGAGACAGAGAGTTAAACCGGATGATTACTGATTTGAACAAGGACAGTAAATGAAAGGGAGCATTTTGAAGGGGCTTCCTTTAGTATGTGCCATTGGAACTGCTATCTGAGGAAGAAGGAAGAACCAGTCAAGGAATAAGCTAAAGAAAAATATTCCAAACAGGATAAAGAGCAAAAATTCAGACCCAGATGTAGGAAAGACTTGACATATGCTGAATTGAAAAACTACTTTAGGCTTCAGGTTTTCAGCTGTTATAAAATGGAAGAGATGATCTAGGCCAAAGGTTTTTACAGAGAGAAAAATATAGATGTCAGGGTCTCACCCCAAGTTATTAAATCAGAATTTGGGAAGTGAGACATGACCTGTTTGATTTGAAATTTCAAATTACTCTAATGTAGTAAAAGTATGAACTAAACGACTTTAAATATCCTTTTCTATGCCTAATTTTCTATGAAAGAGCTGATTTTCCAATTTTTTAGTTAAACAAGCACATATAAATGGCATCCATGTTATAACATCACTTTTAAATAACACAAGATTTTAAAAGGGAAGAAACCCAAGTACTACAGAAAGCACAAAAACGATTCATAAATTTTTGGATCAATGCTTTTTTGAAGTGGGAAAATAATAAAATAATCTATCTACTTGCCCATTCCCCACTAGAAGAAAAACTTTACAATAGCATCTATAATTTACTCTTAGTATGTAGTAGAATATCTGACACATGATAATTTCTATACATACAAAAATATAACAATGTCAAAATCAAATAATAGAACAATTAATTTATTTGTCCAAAATCATGTGATATATGGGGAGAGGGTGAACTGTGGTTGCAAATTTAATTCCCAAGTTCTCAGAAAAATATAGCTTATTTATAGGCATCAGTGGGAATTTCCACCAGCTCCTCACTCATAGGTATAACAAAAATGGTACATCAGAAATCATCTAACACCCAAAATATATGGATATAGCCTGAGAAGAAGGTTCTGGAATCAATAACATTTATTTGAAGAGTTTTTAATTATGCCTGCGATTTTGCATGATTTTTGGGAGCTGAGAGTGGGCACAATCAACAATGGGAAAAAAATCTTGATTCAGTGAACTGATGGTAGTCATCAAAATCCAGATTTTGATGAGTGGATAGAACTTACATTCTGAAATCATATTGAGAAGTATATGATAAACAGCTAACATGTAGAATACATGGAATATCACATTTTTCATGTTTAGAAGAGCGTGATTTAACAAATTTCTAAGAATATACAATATGAAACTGGGATTCAATTATTTTAGGCAAGCAAGAAATGATAAAATTCATGACGATCCGTGTTTAACTATTTAGGACATAAAATTGAATATATTCTTCAAAAGTCAATCCTATCGTGTTCTCTAGTAACTTTTTATTTTAATTTCAGAAGAAAGCTATTTACAAAATTAGCATAGCCTGTTTTCACAGTTAACAATTTATATAAGGACCTGAATATTAATATATATGATATAATATCACATTCTTGGTCTATCTCAGAATTATATGGTATTTTCTTAAGTGTTCTATTGTGCGTTGTTCACCCATTTCCCCCTCTTTATCAAGACAAAAGTGTAACCTTTATTAAAAAAGTTTCTAATGTGTCACATGATCAATAGATGTAAGTGCCTTCATTTTTTAAATTAGTCTAAGGCTATTTTCCTTTTACTGTTGTATAAACAGGGAATTGAAGGGTAAAATAGTTAAAACTTAATGCTATAGTGCTAATGTGGCTTTTAAATCACGTCAGCTGCAATCACTGCATTATAATTAACAATTTATTGAACCAGCAATAAAATGAACATCACATTACTTCTTAAAGCAGCAGAATAAAATGGCTAATAAATAGCATAAGCCAGACAAATTGCAGAGTAATAGAAATTTTCTTAAGATTTATGGTGTGCAGAAAGATGGATGTGCTATTAGTAGGAGCTCCAATACTTGACAAAATTCTTTTACAAAGACATTGTTACCATGCATGTCAGAGTTCACAAGTCTAAGTGGTTTATCCAAATTTCAGCTCTCTGCTATTACAGTGGAAAATACTCATTACAGGGTTTTGAAACTGCAAGTGATGTGTACATTTGCCAACATTCAAACTGCTACTGCCAAAAAGATACTAAAATATTTTATAAACTGTCAAATAACAAGTCTGCTAGCTTAATCTGAGTCTATTTTATACTATACAGACTGTAAAAACTATTACATTAATTCACTTCTGCAAAACTTTTAAAGAGCAGAGAATAGCCTATACAGAGGATGAACAAAGTAATTGCTTGCTACCTTTTGAAACCCTAACAATGTCTTACTTTTTGTTGGGGAAGCAGCATTGTCTTTCTGAAATACAATCACATTCCCCTTAACAATTTGTCATTCTAAAAAAAAAAAAAAATCTATTAAACAGAGTGAGATCATAGTCAAAGTGAGAAATAGTCAGATTAGAGTCAATTTACATGTATCACCATTACAAGAAGGTATCAATGGGGAAATGAGATATTTTCTGCTTCTGCTTTCTTTGTATTATAACACTTAGTTTTGACTTAGAGCTATATGCTCACGTTTTCATTTAAGAATAATAAATTTTGTTATGTGACAATATACAATAATAGTAGTACTTTTAAAGGAATCTTTTTGCTTTAATTTTTTCATTAGTAGTAGTAGTAATAATAATCACAGTAGTAATATGCAGGTTCAGTTGTCTACTAACGTTTAGAGAGAATGGGCTCCTTAGATTTTTGTCACCAATTAGTTGTTTCAATAATGAGTGTTTTTTAAATATATTATAAAATGAAATACATTCATTAGATATCCCAGTTCCCAATCTGCATACTAGAAAAATATAGTAATCTGGATGCTAATTACCTGTGAATACAATTGCTGTACTTAAGCTGCATAACACTTTCTAACAATGAGTTCTTGTTAGTAACAGAGGGTAGAATACGATTTGCTCATCTTATTACATTGTAATATATGGAAGCATACAAGTTAAGAGGAAAATATAAAACAGAATAAAATTAAACAGAAAAAGGAATCAATACCCCATTCGAAAGGATGCACGGTACTGCTAATGTGATATCTCCACACTCTGTTCTATTTCCTGTTTTCCAATTAGATTGTTGGTACAAAGGACTACCTGTTGCTTGTCACCATTGCCTGGCTCCTAGAACTATGACATATATGAGGCAATCAAATGACACTTGTTGAATGAAGTAATGCTTGTTTCCTGAGACAATTCTCCTTAAGCTGGGCACATTGTGGATATTTACTCCAAAGTCCCTATAATGTGAACAGCCTCGGGAGACAGATAGAGACTTCCTTCCAAGCAATGAATTAGCATGCTTATAATTTATTATAAAAGATGTACTTCACTAAAGTCAAAGTTCTTCTCCTGTGTTTCAGCCTACTCTATGTGCTTCTTATACCTGACCCTCTTCAGTTTTTCCTGTGGAAACTGGGAATTGGGAAATTTGTACCAGGAAATTCTGATAGTCCTGGGCACTGCTATTACTTGGAGCAGTAAACTGTCCCTTATCTCCTAAATCAAGTTTCTTGCATCTTTGGCCAGGATTGATCCACCTAACTGTCACTATCTAGTTACTTTGCAAGTGTAGTCAAATCTCCAAACACTTAAAGTTCTTGACAATCTCAAAGAGAAGACAGATTAAAAACATTTCATGCAAATTAGTCTTTATTTGAAGTCCTCGAGTACTTAAAAATTTTTGTTGGTTGTATAAGGAAACTACATACATGCAAATAATAAAGAACAAAGAGGAAAATGACACTGAAGACCTAAAGATGACTGCTGAAGGATAGCCAGTGGAGGAAATAGTTTCTGTGAGATGATGAGAGAAGCTTCAAAAAAATGATATTAATTTCACCTTAAAACATTTGTAGAATTTTAAAGGATAGTTATAAAGGAAAGAAGATACAATGCCAGTTCACTCTGAGGACATTCAGGTGAGTAAAATTTCATGGAAGGGGACATTTGGAAAATGCTAGTAAATGGCGAGTTGTCTAATTTGACTGCACAGTGATAAGAATGAATTAAAGAGCTGAAATGCAATCAAGGTGGTGTAGGTGAGCTCTAAGAATAACTCAAGATTATTTTAGCAAAACAGATTGATTCTTTAATAATAGCTATAAAATTAATAATAAGTTATAATATCCACAACTACTATTTTGGAAATAACCATAATTTTCAAAAATGATGTGTATTATTATTTTCTGTATCTAGAAGACCTGAAAAATATGCTGTGTCTAAGTATCACAAAGCTAGAAAGTTAAGTCAAGATTAGAATACATATCTTGTATCCCAAGGCTCATTGATCTATATCAGAAATATTTAACTTTATTTTGTCTGTTATAACTTCATGATTATGTAAAATAGAATATTCATAGTTAAATAACTAAAAATACTGTTTCTCTGATAAAAAAGGGAAATAACAAATAGATATTTCTATCTATCTATCTATATATCTATATACAGTCTTCTCTCAACTTTTAAATTTCTACCTCCCACATAATTTCTTTGTATCTGAGATACTTATAGAGTTTCTTGGAGTTTTCAGTATACAATATTTTAAGTCACTCTTGTCTATACATTCAATAAAGAATTTAAAGTAGTATATGCTTTGAGACTAAAACATTCTGTCAATAAACTCAGAAAATGAGATTAACACCAAAATATATATTTAAAATCTTGTCCATACTCTATCTGTTCCTCACTATTAAGTAAAACAAAAGCACAAATACACACACATCCACACTAAAACATACATTTTTTCTCTCACTTAAATATTCAAAATAACCGTACCAAATAATTTAAAGAAGTTAATATTTAATATTTAAAAGCGCTAAGATATTTCTATGTATGATACCTACATGTGGTGCCCTACATTCTTGATATATATTTTATTTACTGTGTGTAGTCCCCAATTAATCAGTGTCTTTCAAGAATTCATTCACACCAATTAAATTCATCCACACCAATTAAATTCAAAATGCCAAATTCTACAAAACTGAACTTGCTAAATTATCTACTCAAAATATTTTGAAAATCAAAATGGATACTGTGCCTTTTCCTAAATATGTAAAATGATTTGGGACACTCTTTTTTCACTTCTAATACTTACTTGATCATATAACATTTAGGTAGAGAACTCCTCTACTAAGGATTATGGCTATGTCACTTAAACTTCTGATAAAATTTCAAAGCCATGATACAGGAGAGAAGCTTAACATATGCTAAGAGGTAAAGTCAAATATGAGGTGGCCAGCAGCATTTTCCTTTACATTGAGAAACTATTTAATTTCTACAAAATTGAGTATGTGATTATTCTGAAATACCAAAATTCAGTTCAAAACTTATAAAACTGTGACTATAATGAAGTATAATTATTGTTATCTCTCAAATGTAAAAAAGTAAACCTAATATATGCTAGAATATTATTATATATCATATGTGCCTCTTCAATTAGTGAACTCCTAATCAAATTGCATTATGATATTTTTTGTGTGGAAGTTGGGAGGGTAGATTGATATTGTAAATATTAACTTTGGGGTTGTTGCTAGCCAAGAAGAAAATGTTGCCCATTGAACTTGCATAGAAAAGGAGTTTGAAAACCAGAAACAACTCCCCTTAGTCATAAACACATACACACACACACACACACACACACACACACACACACACACACACACACACACACACCCACCTTCCAATAAATGAATGAGACCGAGGTTCTTTCTCAGGTTCTTTCATGGTGAAAAACATAGCCGTATAACTTTTTCTTTCAAACAAAAATTAGCTTCAGGTATTGAGACATTTTCTGAAAGTCCCGCTTGCCGCCATCCCAGCAAAGAGCTGCATTTCCCATCTCTGAGAGTGAGGACACCTGTTTGAGTAGGGCATTTCTGGTAAAGGAAACCTGATTACTAAAAACGGTAAATCCTGGGGAGAGCAGGACTATTTGGTAATTCCATATATAGATATTGCCCAAGAGCAGCTTCTGATTAGGGAGACAAAATAAGGTCCATTCAGAATCACGCCAGGAATAATTATCAGCCACTATTTCTATCATTATTATTATTTTAAAGGAAAGGTGAAGGCAGGAATGAAGGCGAGTAGGCAGCCAGAGAGAGGAGGAGGATGCATCTTCATTTTTTTTACTTTTATATAGTTGTTCACCCTGATTCTTTCCCTCAGGGCCCGGGACTTGAACCCAGGGGTATGTGGCTTACCCAACCACTGCTACACCAGGGCATACCTCTATTTAATATTCTAAGGGCTTTTATATGTTTTCTGTTCCCAATTGTAAATACCCTGTACAAGAAAACAGATCTCTCCTCCGCCTTATCTGTTTGGATACTTGCACCTCTAGCTTTCATTTTCCCAGTCTATGCCTTTTGTTTGCTTCTTCTCAGGTTTTCTGTAGCATTTTTTTTCACCCTTCGTATAAACAGGTTTCTCCCATACCAAAAATACAGGCCTCCAACGAAATCTTTGGAAAGCTGAATGGCACGAAGTGGCACAAAGTGAGGATACTATTAATTTATATGAAAACACTTTTTGGACCTTTCAAACACTAAAAATGATCAACAAAACCTTACCAAATAACACACAAAGCTGAAACACACTGGCGTAGTACAAATAGAAATGATAACATTATATACCAATCCTGTATAAAGCAGTTCTATGGAAGGAACTGGGAGATACCACTCTCGCTGCTCAGCCTCTATGAGGCTGCCACAAAACAACCGCTGATAACTGTTTTTGTTTTTTGACTTCTGTCATAAAGTCATTGCAAATCCTCTTTGAACTTCTTTCAGTTAGTGATGAGTAATAGAAAAGGTCTCTTGTGAAAACGAAGTAGCATCATGAACTTTTGAAAAGCAGGAATACTTACATTTAGAAATACAACTACTAAACTCATTCATAGTAAGATACAATGTCTGCTTCTACCGTTCCCAGCAAATTTCTAATTACAAAAGGAAAAATCTGAATAATGGATATACTTATATATAAACATCATTATATTATGTATAAGAAAATCAAGTGAATCAGACATTTTTGTTATTTCCCTAACCTGATTTTATCACACATTTCTGATTTCCCTACTTATTGGTTCACTTATACGCCAATCATCAGGAGAATCCAGGCTTTGATACTACTGTTAAAGTAGCCTCAGATTTCATTTTTCAGTCTTAATCAGCAATATATCAAGATGTATAGTTTAATCATCCTTGTTATATTGACCCCAACTGTGATGCACTACTACTATCTTTGCTGTCCCTGTAGTGCCTAAACTGACAGCTGACACATTGTATTCACTTGTCTTTTTAGAATTTGCATAAGGAACTGTCTGTGCCCAAGTGCCAAAGCCCATTTCATAGGGCTCAGATCCATAACATATTATGTTCTCCAAAGAGATAACATTCTTTTCACAGAATGCTGCCTCATGCTAGTATTCCATGTTTTTATCTGAATTCCAGTACCACATTTTCCAACTTGGGTTAAGTGGGCAGACTAAAGAAAACATATTGACTATCAGTTTGCCTGGTACTCTGAAATATTGCAAATTTGTATTCCTAAATTACGTTCAAGATACAAGGTAACCCCATTGTATCATCTATCATGTATGTGGACCAGCCAATGCTCAGAAATGTAAACATTTTGGAATTTGGTTAATTATTGATCAAGATGCTCAAATAATGATCTAGATTAACATTAGTCAGATGTTGACTCTTTTAACTATCCAATTTTAGAAACACACAGTCCAAGGATGAAAGGCACTTCATATAATCAATGTCAAAATCTTACTTTTCTATACCCAGGCAGATATCACTAATCAATCTCGGGACACTAACTTGTTGGATTTAGATACGGTCTTCTGTCCTTCTGTCCACATCTCTCCAGGTAGTTACTACAAATCAACAAAACTTGGCAATATGATACCTATGTGCCATTTTCATTCTAGTAGTGTATTTCACACTTCTACTGATCTACCTTACTACCAATAAATTATGCTAGAATAATGGTTTTAACAGCTATTGAGAATGAAAATATTTCTCCAAAAGTTGCCTAACTGACTCTTTTGAATTAAAAAAAATTCTCTATGCTATTTCTTTGCTTTTAATCATTCCATTTACCTGGTATCACAGTTTTTTTAACCAAATGAACTTTATGAAACTTGTCGTTTTCTGACAATTCCATGAAAAATAGAAACCAACTGGTGGACACTCAACCAAGATATTTATTTGGCTTTCCCTGTAACCATTCTCTTAGATTTTTCCTGTAACTTTTTACTCTACAGAATGCAGGCAAGTAACATACTTCTTCCCAGCCTGACACAGACTCTAGGGGGAAAACCCCAGCCCACCTGTAAATGCTTACAAGGAAAGATCAGATGAATCCCCAAATAGGATAAAGTGTATGGGTCAAAGTAGCATGACATAAATAACCAAATTTAGTTATACATGAGGCTAATGTCAATGTTTCCCATTAAAAGTCTTAATTTACAAACACGGTTAGGTCAATTAAGACTGTACACATGTGTATGCTAGGTCATTTGTATTGTAAACTTAAGTATTCTAGAATTCCTTGCACTATAAAAGTAATAATTCAATTTATAAATAATTAATATATTTAAATATATTTATGCATTCATTATCACATATTATACAAATACATATTTAATATATAATACAGTATATATTATAAAATGAACACATGTTGTAAAATATTTTATATATTATATTTACTTGATGAAGTTAAATATCACTGATGTGTCAAAATAATCATGCATATTTGTAAGCTAAGTTTTCTTTTTCTCTATGTGTCTATGTGGTTGAAAAGATTATGAAGTATTCTCCAAAAGGAATTATAAATGTTCAGTAGTTACAAGCAAGAGTTTTATTTTATATTTAAGCTAACAATTTTCCCATGATTTTTATTTTAAAAAAATTCCCCTTTCGTGTATTGATTACTATGGTCCAAGTTGACCTGTCTTCTGAGAACCTCATATGGACACATTATCTGTAGTTCTACTGACCAATATATCTCCCTTTACTAGATTTTTTTCACAGTATAGTCTAACATCACTTTTAGTGGGTATACTCCCAAAAATCAGTAGATAGTATGTCATTTCCCTCATTGCATTAAATAATAAATATGATTCTTAAGCTATTCTGTTTAACCTTTAGACATATCTTACAGGGGAATTTTAATTTCAATACTCATTAAGGTGACTGATAAGACTGATGTAGATTTTCATTTCATAGTAAATTTAATAAAACATTTGTTATATATACTTTCTGACAACTTCCTGACACACATATATCCACAGAGATAGATGTATTTTAAATTTGTTCTCTTTTTCTACATTAACCTGTATATCCCCAGTGATATAAGACTCATGTTAAAAAAAAAAAAAAACTCAAGCATTGTGAAGATTCTCTAAGAATGCTGAGAAAGCTTGCATCAGTAGAAATTGTTGCTGGTGTGAGTTATTGAGTTTGGTATTCTTCAGACTTAGCTTAGTTCAACAGGACCTTAAGAACATCAGGAAGCCAGATGTTCCAAGATGATCAGAAAGATGAAGAAATGAGGAATGTCTCATGCAGCCTTCAAACGGTAGAGTCCTATAATCTTTTACTGAATCCAGAAGCTAATAAATGGCATAGAAAAATCTAATCCAGATGAAGATGACATATCTGCCTTTTTATCTATATGCATTACCAACTCTTAGATGACATATTGGTACAGAGGATAAGGACACTGGGAATCAGATGCATTTCAGTTAGGGATTCCTTATGGAATATCCCTGTTTTTAAGTCAAATTGTAAAGTCAAAAATGCGGCAAGTTAACTACATGGTTGCATTTTTTTAAATTACAAGCATAATTATTTATGCAAATAATTTTGCCTAATTAACTGACACTAGGATATATAGTTGAAAGTTCACTGTGAGAGGAATCCAACATTTCTTTCTGTTTGAAAGTCTGTGTTTTGTTTGAATCAGGCTTACCGGTATTTGACACTCAAGTCTGCTCGTTTTAATCTTTGACTGTGTGAACATAATATAAGCTTCATTTTTTCATCTACATGTATCAGAATTAAATATGACATTATGAGTTAAATGCCCAGATCCAGTACATTTTCAAGTTCACTACAAATGTTAGCTTCCTTTTTTCTCTTATTCGTGTCTCATCTCCTATAAATCACTTCACCTTTAAAGGCTCATTCATTTATCTAAAAAACCAAGATTTTCATCTGGATGACATCAGCTTTTCCTATATCTGAAATTCAAAGCTTCTATGACATGTATAACAGAGTGTATATGGGCTAGACAGGGCTGTATCAGGCAAATAAAGTCAATGTGTAAGGAGTACACATTCATACAAATAAAATGAAGAAGCTGTCTTATGAAAGACAATGAGGATGAAAACCTAAAAAAATAGAGAGAGTTGCCTAAAAACATTAAACATTGTTAAATTAAAACATAAACCTGACAAAGAAAACATATTCTTGGGTCAAGTTTTCATTCTTGGCTCAGAAATTTCCAATTTCTAATCTACAGTTTTTAAATATTTATCTCCACCACCCTATCAATACTCGAAATTGTTGAGAAGACTGCCAGAGAATTAAGAAATCCTAATTTTAAAACTAATTTGTTACAGTCTGTGTAAAATTTTTCATGGAAGTTGGCATCTCTGGAAAATATACTTTTGAAGCTACCCAGATGATCTCAGAGGAAGAAGAGTGAGCTGGGAAGAACAAATCAGAACGGAACCAAATAGTATTATTATTTCTAGAGATATTCTACTTCACTGAAGCAATGACCTCTTAGTGTCCTACTAAAAACTTTGCCTATGTGGCAGACATTTTTTTTCTCTGCCTTGAAAATGTCTGAAAAACTGCAGAATAAAAATGCAAAATAACAACTATATTTAGATACGCTCCCACACAGATTCTAAAGCTTAATATTTCACTGAACACCACATGAAAAGACTGAATTAATATCCATAACTCTTCCACATCACTCATGCCTCAAAGTTTTGTCATTATAGATTTCTTTGGCCTATATAGTTGCGAAATTAGCTAACAATGGTAATCTTTATTAAATATAACATTCAACTGTACTTCATAAGAAAAAAATCATTAGACTTATTCCTCTTTTGACTGTGTATATTCACAGAATTTTCATTGATATTGCAATAAATGACAAATTCCTGCCAAATAAAAATAAAACATGAGTGATTTTAGAACAATTATTTATAATCTCAGTCTAAGTATCGTATGATAATAATAAAATCATTCTTTTATGGTATCATCTATTCTCAATTCTGTAACCAACCAGTTATTTCAATTACACAAATCATGTAATTTCTTTGACCCTTGTTTGTCCTCTATGTAAAAGGCAATATTGGTGAAAGTGACTTCTTTTGAGTCATACATTTGTGATTGTTAGTAGGACATACACTTAGAACTGGTCATTAAACAGAACTCCAGAATTACAGAGGTTAAAACCGTATAAAATTTAAAGAGGCTAAGGCATAGATAAACATCAGGAATTTGAATGCTTGTTGATTCATATCTGATATAATGCAAATGTCAAAATATTCATTCCTAGGTGGACAGGAGTCAGAGATATATAAATTTAGTTTAAGTTGGAAAAAGTAAACTTCTAGAAGAATGTGTATCAAATGTCCTCACAGATTATCAATGAGTAAAGTTACAAAACAGGTTTTTGGCACCACCCTGAGCTTTAAATATCAATTAGGAAATTATTTAATTTTGACTACTAAAATTAGTCTCAGGTTTGGGGAATGTTTAGAAAAAAAGTCATTAATAATATGACATATCACAATACTAAAGCAATACAATTTAAATTATTCTAAGTTGAGCTTTAGTTTTTTAAATTGAATTCCTAATAGTGGCAATTGTAGTTTTTGAACAACTTTTCTACACTTTTCTAGTGTCAAATTTATAAAAAAGAATGAAACATACTAAATTTATAGCTACACTAAGGAGCACAGTTTTCTCACATTATCCCCAAATATTATTTCTATGTAGTATGATTTGATAGATGCTTTTTCAGATCTGGCAATGCTTTTACCACCAATTCACATGAATTTTAGAGTGATCTCAAACACAAACACACAAAAATTCACCAAATCGTAGCAGCTAGGAATGTTCTAATTCTGGATATTGAAACCTATATGCTAGAACCACTAAACAAGTATGTGAACTTTTGTTTTTTAAAATAAGGCATTGCTTTAATTGTATAAAAATTTTAACACATTTATTCATTTAATAAACATTTACTGAACACTGTTACCCTCCATAATACTGGGTGAAAATAACCATGAGCTCTCAAGTTATTGTCCAAAGATTTATAATGCTTTACAGGGAGAGTATCCTGACAGTAACCAAACAGCAGTTCATTTTTCCCAAAGAATGATTTTTAAATAACCTTACCCATATTCCTGCTCAGAGGAGAATTCTGATAAATGGAAAAGAGAATAGAGTAGCAAAGAGAATGGTGATCTGTCCTGGGATAAAAAGAGACAGAGAGCCAAAACATCTCTCCTCAATTTTCTTTCATTAGTAATGGAGGAAGCTACAATTTTGCAGAGAATATTAAAAGAAAGCAAACGTAGCATAAAAATCAATCTATTAAAGACCTGGTAATGAAAGATCATTCTTTGAGCAAGTGAATAAGCAAAGCCTAAGACATTTTCTGCAATTAGTAATAAGGTCCTTAAAGCAAGAAGCAGGCATTGCAGCCCAGATGCCATAGAACAAAAGATAATTTAAATTGTAACTTGACATACTCATTTTTCTTAGATGAGTTATCACCAGATCTTTAGTAATGAGTAAGTGGAAATTTATAATAGAACAAAAATGAATATATGTGACTATATATAATTATATACATAATATATAATATAGATAGATAATATTTACATATATACATATATATCTATAGACACACAAATTGAGGCACTTAGGGTCCTTTTTTAATATATCATTTTATCAATCTCATAAATTTCCATTTGATAGACTTATATACGTGTGAAGTTCCATGTCATGACCTTACATGCTTATCTGAGCTGAAGTTTTTGATTGTTATAACCAAGATTCTGGTGCCATAAGTAGGTTAGTCAGGTAATGAGCACCTAATACTGAATTTTGTAAGTTGGCAAAAAATATAATGAGGTTTTAATGGGATTTATGGTATTTGATTAGTTGGTGCAAGAAAGATTAAATATAGTTCTGCTAATTAATCCTCATGAATAGGAATTGCTGCTAGAGTTATACACTTAAATATCCTGGAAAAATGATAGAGGTGTTTTATTTTTATTATTGGTATGGGCAAGTCCTGATGACCATACTTGTTTACAGTTCTACATTCCAAACGGAAGTTCCTCACTCAATTTACTTATCAAGCTTCATGAAGGAAGTAAAAGAAAGAAATGAGAGGGAGGCTTGTAAGGGTACAGTCATTTGGAATATATTTATCTCACCCACTGGTTTCTGTGATCAAATATCTTGTATTGTCATTCTCAATTTGGCATTGGCATGGCCAAAGGGATAGAATCTCTTTCCTTCTGCTTTAAGGAATTACTTATGTATAGATATGTTTTACCTTGTTTCTGCTAAAAAAAAATGAATTAACAATAGTTTCATGATTTCTTGCTTATTAGTCAGTTTTGAAAATCTCGTGAAGCTATTGTTAATCCATTTTTTTAATTTCAAATTCCTTATATATTATATAATACATGGAGCAGGGGGTGCATATTCAAATGATCAGATAAGTAATCTAAGTGTATAAAACACAATATTAGAGCAGGGGGAAATTAGCAAATTTTGTCATATTAAAAGAGGATACTCATTACTCAGCATTAGTCAATTACTGTCATGTAAAAATATGTTCCATGGGTTTTCAAATTTTCTCATTTTTAGAAGACTCTAGAATTGACCTGCTCATGGTGACTTTAATGTACTATATATATAGATTTTGATTTATAATGATGCACACTGTAAACATATATAATATTATAATGCAATGTTATTTCAAAACAATTTTAAAGAGTAAATTTAATATTTGCTATTAAGAAATAAAATAAAGATGAAAAAATAAAATACTTATTTACACATTGATTTACTTATGAAAATTGAAAAATAAACATTATGCATGTCAAACATAACAGAACTATAAGCCATATATTTAATATTTTTAGACCTAGCTTATAGATGATGTTCAAAAACTATGTGTAAATTCATGACAGTATGCTCAATCTATTTCTATTAAACAAATGCATTAAACAGAAGGATTTTCTATAGTTGCTTCATACTTGGCTTATTTGAGAAATCATCAAAGAATTATTATTATTATTATTATTATTATTATTAATATTATGAGCATTAGTATTATAATTCAGTAACTCAAAAGTAGATGGATACGTTTGAATGTTTTTCACTAATTTAAAATAACTGGATTTATTTTAGTTCTTACATGCTTATTAGAGTAATATAATGTCTGACCACTAACTTCTTTCTTAATTTAGTATATATCAGGACTAAGTGCTTCTTTGTTTGTTTTTAAAGGAATGATGCAGGCAGAAATGAAGGCAAGTAGGCAGGCAGGCAGGAAAGAGAGAGTAGGAAGAAGCACTTTATTTATTATTAATTTGTTGTTCACAAATTTAATTTATTTGTTTGTTTTCCCCAACAACCCTTTATCCTGAACCAGGAACCTTGGCATGTATATGGGACTGCTCCCAGGGTGTACTAGAATGCTAGGTCACCAGGGCACGCCCTGATTTTGTTTATTTGTTTTAAGGAAAGGTAGGGCATGAATGAAGTTGAGCAAAGGCAGGAAGAAAGAGGAAAAAGAAACATTTTATTTCATTTCAGTTTATTTAGTTGTTCATCTTGGTTGTTTATCCATTTCAGTTGTTCGTCTTGGGTGTTTCCTCCAGCCCCAGGATATGAACCTGGACTTTGGGAATGTAAGTAGAGTGTGCCCAACCGCTACTCCGCCAGGGTGCACCGTGGACCAGGTGTTTTTATACACTCAGTTCTCCATATTATCCGCAAAGGAGGATTCCACATATAGACCCAGATATTAATTCTGGAATAGTAACAAATAACTTGGAAAACTATGAAATAAAAACATTCAGCTTAGAATAGATGTAAATGGGAGTGTTTTTTTGTAGGACAATAGAAATGTACATCTGTGATGTGGAGTGGTGGAAACTTTCATGTTAAATAAAGATGACTGAAAGTCCCTATAAGCAGAGATGGATATTAGTATTAGTGAATCATATAAGAATCAATCTAGAATAAGAATAAAATAGCATTTGATAGCTTGAAGTCCTTAACATTCAGACAGTGCTTAGATTACAAGGTAGGGATAATGTTTCAGCGACAATGAAATGGCCAGTTTATAAAGCTAGATTCCATTGTATAAAGCTTAGTAAGCCTAAATTCACAAACATGAAATTAAAGGAAAACAATTTGTTGAGTGTAAAAATAGAATACAAGTGGTTCAAATTCCAGATGAGAGAAAAATCATAGGAATGGATTTTATTCAATAGTTAAGAAAATGAAAGTTATAGGTTTAGTCAGATGACTAAATAACTTTTATAATTTTCCCCATGAGATGTTTTTTATACCAATCATTTTGGTTTTATGTGTCTTTGAAAATTTCCACAATAATATATTTAAAAAGGAGTCTACTTTACATTCTATTCCAGAGACAACATAGTCACGAATAATAGTAGTAAAGATGCCAAAGAAACCCAGCCCACCTATACTTCTGGGGATACTGCTGACATACATAAAGAAAGCAGCCTTGAGAAGAGGCAGATTTACATCACTCCCCAGATACATCCACGCAAGAATCCTATTCCCATTTTTTGTTAACTTTTTTCCCCCATCCATTTGGAACTTCTGGAATAGGTCTTGTGACCTTATCTTTTTTCCACAGTGGTTGTTGGAAGGGTGGCTTTGAGGAGTTTGAAGAAATCTTGAACCCCCTCATTTTTCACAGAAGCAGAAAAGATATACACTTTCCAGCAATTTTGTATCTACAGATTTCATCTTTCTGAGATTGGAACATTATTGCTTAGGAGAGGTGTGAGTGTCCATGTGGATAATTTATTGGATAAAAAAAAAAACCTAACTCTCTCAATGATCTTTCTTAAATTTGCATTCCCACTGGAAACCTCAATATTCTGTGCTCCTCTCGGATATAATTTCTCCTATACTGTCAGAGAACAGATATTTTCAGAACTCCATGGTTGGCTTTGAATGGGTAGATCCACACTTGGTTCTCTTCTTCTGGGAAACTCCAGAAAGGAATAGCATAAAGTGTAAGATGGAGCCTCAGATTCCTCTTTGATCCATATGCAAACAGGAGATATGTTGGAAGACTTGACATTTTAGATTCTCCTTTCTTTTTTTTCTCCCCAAAGGCATTTATCACATTATTGAGGGTACCGGTACAAAGCATAAAAATTCTTATAGGTTTGTGTTTGCTCTTATGAGTTGTGTTTGATTGTATGGGTTTTATTTTATGTTAAATTAGCAGCTGAAAATTTGTGGGGTAGGTTTATTCTTTTTTTCCCCCTGCCCTACAGTCTTGCTCAAAATCTTTAATCCAGTATATAGTCATATTATCACAAGTTTTCTAGGTCTTTACTGTAGCTTTTCTCAGTAAACCCTTTCAATAAGCAAATATTTATTAAGGAGAAATCATGTGCCAAGAACTGTTTTAGGCACTTGGGATACATCTGTGAAAGAAGAGACAGATTCGTCATGGAGCTCTTCTGCTATTAGAGGGAGGTTGGCAACAAAATAAATAAGCTTAATACTCTGTGATACTGTTTTACATATATGCGTCCACCTCATCATGCTTCTGGAGAAATACTTTTGAATAACACATTTTGGTGCACCACTCATGTTTTCTGATTCAACCTTAGAAGATATCCCTCTTAGCAGAACGAGATGTAAGAGTACTGATTGTTTAAACTGAAGATATAGATATGATAACTGTAAATAACAGCACGAGAATAAGAGTGGAGGTTATCAGTTCCCCCTATATTCAAGAGATTGTACAAAATGAGCAGTCATGATATTGACCTCAATGAGAGAAGCAGGAATATTGTCAGCATTTCAGTAACAATCATCAAAGTTCTACCCCAAGGATAAGGACAAAATTAGAGCATGCTTCTGAATCTAAGGAAGGGAAGTCTTTCTTGAAATTTATCCTGGAGATATGGCTTTGGAATGCTAATCAAAAGTAGTGTTCATAACAGAGTAGAATTGGGCAGGAGAGTCAGATAAAACTGACCATCTAATGGGTAATTCTGGACAATTGTTAGGACTTCAAACACCCAAAGCATAAAATTAGAAAAGAAATACTTACAACATAGAATTGCTATTGGCAATAAAAGTGAAGTTACCAGTAGGCAACGGGGTTGGGGGAGTGAGGGGAGGGATAGGGGAAACTGGCGGTGGGGTCTAATGGACAGTGGTGAAGAACTTTTGCTAATTTGGAGGTGAATGGGATGTGTTGTCTTATATTTGTGGAATGAGGAAGCTGTACCTTTATTTTTTTTGTATATCAAAGTCACCTCAATAAATATTAAACTAATTTAAAATTTTTGTCTGGTTTATTTATTTCTCTTCAAGTTATATAAATGAGTTGAATTCTAAAGATCTAAACTGCAGGAATTCTGCAATGATTTGATGGTAGTGTTCAGAAAATAATCATTATTAACTCTCTCTCTCATACACACACACACACAATCTCAGGTGTCTAGGATCAAACAAACATGGTAATTTTCTTAGCAAAATCTACCTTTTTTATAATAAGAGAAAAACAATCTCAAAACTTAAAATAGGCAACATACATATATACACATACATATCCTGTGTGCTCATGGGTTCTATTGATTTACTATTTAAAATCTGCTAGGGGCCCAGGTAAACCTGCAGATTGTTGTTCAGAAGAGATGCAAATAATTCCTATCTGGTGGAATAGAAAACTTCAAAGATATAATTCCATTGAAAGCATCAGCTAATTTTGTACATAATTTGCAAATACATCATCTTATATTTAAATTCTCAAATAGTTTATAAATTGAGTTTCAATATTTTACTGAGTCTCTCATTCAGTAACTGGTTGAATAAAATCATCGACACATGCTATCTTTATATTTTTACAAGTCATGTTTTTAACTACTTAAATTTTTTTAATACTTATTTTTAATACTTATAGATATTAAGTATTATGCCATCAAAGACAAAACATGCGCTTCCCTTCTCCTTTTTAACGTGACTTAAAAGCTATGTCATGGTAACTCCTCATAAAGCTCTTGGAATTGCAATTTGAGAAACATTTTTAGTTTAAAAGTTAAATAACACTAAAATAAATGTAGTATAATTCTGAGAAGATACTCTTGGTAGGAAAACATATCAACCTGTCTTGCTCAAATAGGCATAGAATCTGTTATCCAGATCTCTACCTCCAATCTTACTTTCTCTCTCCTATACAATAGGCACAAATTTTAAGAAGTCTAGAAATCATCCTTATTAATTCCTCACTGGCATTTCAATATAGAACTCTATATGTAAACCTAATTATCTTCCATTAAAAGGTCACTTTTTCTCAAATTTGAGCTTAGTTAAACATTCCTCAAGTCACTCAATCTTGAAATAGATACTGCAGTCACATTTGTTCAATGAGTAATTTGATGCATCCTGCTGGGTTTGGTAGATACATCAGTATAAAAAAGATATATATTGACGAACCCACAGATACAGATAGCTATATCTATATATGCCATTTCTATTTACTAATTATTAAAATTTGTATTTTGATGGGAATACTCAAGATATATAAAATGGTAAACAATTAGTGATAGAAAAATGCCTTAGATAACATGATAAGAAAGTCCTCTCTGAGAGGACATATGAGTGAAAAACTAAAGAACAACAAGCCAGTGTTGAGAATTTTCTCTGTTCTGGATAAACTTGACCTCGACAATATGATTACACAATACGTAATGTGAATGGAGCTGGGTTATACAGAAAGAAATGTTACTGAAAGGGCAAAGAAATCTATTAGATATGAATATGAGTGCTCTCAAGGCTACAGGACAAAGACCACATACCTCCCAAGGACCAGGAATGGACAACTGAGATGAACCACTAAGTAAAAATAAAGTGCTTCTTCTCTCTCTTCCTGCTTGCCTGCCTACTTGCCTTTATTCTTGCCTTCACCTTTCCATTAAAATGAAAAAAAGAAAAAAAGGATAGTTTATCAGAAAATATTATCTTGAAATGCAACATATGTCTGATACTATTCTAGGTGATACAGATAATGAATTAAAAATCTATAAGATGGTATACAATATTTATAGTCTACTTGAGAAAGCCATTAAATATTTATTTATAAATAATCAGATAAATATTACTATTTACATGCTACTTCCTGTATAAAAGCTAATAAACTGTTGATTATATGCATCTTCAACATTCACAGGCACACATACTCCCCTGTCCCACCACATGAGTCATTGCCCCAGGCTTTTCTAACAGAACAATCTATTCTATTGCCAATAATCATAAAAAAAGCTGTCTTCCTAAAACCAGGAAAAGATTCCTTTTAGCCAGTCTTACTCATTCTTAGTGGTATATTTCCTTTGACAGTGATTTATTTTAACTTTGGATAAAATTCTAGGCAAGACTTAGAAAGTTGTCTATGATTCCTCTAGGAAAAGTTTTCTTACTTTAGAAAAGAGATACAGAGGAGATAATTCCACTGTCTCTGGATGTTTTCATATCTGAAGGTACAACAATGTACAAACTGAATCAGAAGAATCACAGAAAAGCTAACATTACTCTTTGTTGTACTTCTTGTTCTATAAAGTAATACATTTCTTAAAGTATGATGAACTGGAGTTTCAGATGGCTGTACATTTTGCAACTCACAGCTCCATGCTCAGATGGTCAATGATCTTTGAAAATTTGACTCTCAAATAATTATCTCATCTATTCCTTTCTATTTCCATTATTTTGACTCATATCCTCACAATCTGTTAACTTGGACTACAGAAAAAATAATCTATTTTCAAGCCTTTGCAAACCATTCTCCACTAAAAAGAAATACTACCTTGTTTCCATTAATACTAAACTCATAATTCTCTAATGTTTCATCATTTCTTACAGAATAAATTCCAAATCTCTTGCACCACTCTAAAGATTTTTATTATCTTTATTATTATTGTTATTTTATTATTTATTATTATATTATTTATTTATATTTTTATTATCTTTCCAATCTATCTTTCTAACTTCTGATGTTTCCATTTCACAAAATGTTCATTTCATCTACACTCAACTACTGGAAGTCTTATGTTCTATTTTGCTAGTAATAGTTCAAGTTATTATGTTCTTACTCATCAGAGCATTTTCTAATGCTACAAATCTGTTGCTAAATAAAATATATCAGAGTCCTATATAATCGGTGATCAAAGCCAAGCAATCAGAAATGATACATGTTAAGCAAAACAACAAACCTAGGAGGCTAGTTTTCGCTCCCTGTTACCAATATTGAACAGGGTTTAATAAAATTCTAAAGATTCCATACATAATGAGTGGCAGAACTGGAATCTGAATTCAGATGAGTCTGATTCAAAGTAACATGTTCTGTTTACTATACCATACTATTTCCTGAGATCTCACATACCTCCCTTTGAAATGGATTTTATCTTTTTTTAAAAAAAAAGGCAAAACTATCAGAATTATGAAAAGATAGCCTTATGATATCTCCTACATGTTTTGGAATTAAAGGAAACTTATAGAGACAATGTAAATGGTTGCAGAGGATCCAGCAACCTCCAGAGTCACTGTTCCTGTATAGAGTCAGTGTAAACTCTGACTTGCAAATACAGCTGCAATTGGTATCTCAGGTGTCTAGGATCAGGGTTATCAATCTGTTTTAAACTTCAGTTCTTCTGCTGTCAGTTTCTGTATCAAGCCAGAGCCCTAGGTGTCAGGATTAAGGAAAGTAAAGATTACCTATCCAAAGTATGGCCCACAAACAGCAGCATCAACATATCAGGAAACATAAAAATTAGAGTCCAGATCTTCTGAATTGGAATTTGCTTTTGACATGTACATTACAGGTTGTCAAGCACTGACTTAGAGATGAGAGCTTTATCATCACTGCATCCTGTCTACAAGTCGTCTTTTTCTCCCCAAATTCTCTTTGAAATATGATTGTTAACCTCTTTTGTAAGTCTAAACTTGATGATAAATTCCTGTGATATAGATAGCATGCTAATGATTCAAATTACAAAAATGAAATAAGGAACTTAAGAAAAGTTGCATTTTCATAAGAGAAAGAAATGAAACAAACAGAATTATGTGTTATTAAATTGTGTATTGATTTGTTTATATTATTTCTACTTCATACATTTATTTGCCCTGAAATTCTCTTCTATATTAAAATAAAACCTATACATAAGTGATGAAAGGTGTTTTCTTCATGAGAACCATTAGATAAAAGCAAGAAACTTCCTTTTGGACTTTGGTATATCAGCTGAACTGTGTAATTAAAGATGAGCTAAAAGAATTTCACCAAAAAAGATGATAGGTTTTTCTTCAATATTTTCAACATCATTTTATTTTTAAAGGAGAATGGTATATGAATAAAACCTCATTTTACTTTAGTATCTAAACCAAAAGTTTCCTTCATAAAGGCTGTGAAGAAAGAATAATTCCCACATGCATCATCTGTAAGAGGACACAGCTCATTTATAAGGTGCCTTTTCACTTTGACTCCCTAAGCAATATGACGGGAGGCTAAAAATTCTCCACGATATTGACTTTATACAAGTTTATTTCAAAGGTGAACATTTCCTGAAATTCAGCATGCCAAATGCATGGAATTTGATATTTTTTCTTTAGCTCTTTAGTTTTTGTAGATAAAAACACCCTCAGCATTTAGCTTTGTACACCTAAGCAGACCTTTGTTCATTTTAGAGGTAAGTATGAAAGGAGATGGAACACTTTTACTCAACTCATGGTAGGTTCTGCTTACTGGGGAAGAATACTGTTAAGAAATTAAATCTTTCCTTCAAAGTAATCAAACCAACTAAATTCTTAGAATATTCCATATGAGCAAAATTGTTTTCTAATCTACGCTGAGATGCTATTCACTAAGGCCATTTTCTTATCAAATTATAAGTTTGGGAACAAAATATTATATTTTAACATGGTATTATGAGCATTTTAATTCTGTTAGAGCCAAAATAATGATAAACGTGGATAATAGTAATACTCCCTTTCCCCAAAGAGTCCTAGAAATCCTAATTTACTGACTGGTAGCCACTTTCACTAAGTAGAAATATAGTAATTTAATAATCTTACCATAGCAGTTTTCACTAAAGAAAATTAACTAATTCATTATTGCTTATAATTTGCTGAGGCATAGCTGCCATATTTGTAAAATCAGCAGGTTCTGAAAAAAAAATACAAGTTTTTAAATGAATGTTCAATTTCCTCCTCACCACATAAATGATACAATTACTTAGCTCCCTCTAGTGTCAATTTCTAATATAAACTTGATTGTAATAACCATATTCACCATGCAATTTTGGAGCAAATTAAATTTTTACTTGGCAATAATTAACAAGTAAACTTTCAAGGATTTAGCAAATTTTGTTTAGGGTCAGTACTCAGCAAGATTTAACTGATGAAACTGTCATAAGTAGGCCCATGGTTATAGTTTAAATAACGGTATTTCTTTACAAATTTTATTTCTTAGATTTCAATTAAAAACATTTAAACTAAGATAGTAAAATAATCTTGATAAGATAAATTAAGGTTTAAATTGAACATATTTATACACCCTAATTTAGTTATAATAAATTCATTTATCTTATGGTTTATATTCCTGATTATTTAAATACAAATATTTTACAATTCAGAAAGTCAAACATTAATATTTCTATCATGGTATACAATAATAGACTTGAATTCGCAATTATAGATGAAAACAAAACAGAGCATACAAATAACCAGTACATCTAGCTTAATGAAAGAAATTACCAATGCATATATTTCCTTAGGATTTCTTTTAGACTGACAGAAATAAAAGAAGATTTTTATTTCTAATTAAGAGTGACATATATGAATATTTTTAGGTCCATTGCTTTGTGTTGAGTATATTTAAAGACCAAGTGACATAATTTGGAGAAAGAGAGAAAATGGTCACAGAAGAATTTTACTCAATAAAACAGAATGAGATTTTTGGAAAACTAAATTTTTCACAACAGCTTATGTGTTCATTTATTTATAGTATAAGGACTAAAGGGACAAGATCAAGGATTTTGGAATCGGCTGATATATATAAGATCAAGAGAATTACTAACTGTGTCTGTATTAAATGTAGATATTGCTTCCAAGTAACAGAATCATTGAGAAATAAATTAAATATTACCTTACCTGTGAACACAGCACTGAGTAATGACAATTAATGTCCTTTTTCCAATATGTCGGCATTACAAATCTCACAAAATATAAATAATTATAAATTATAGTTGTAAACTTAAGAACACTAACTTTATTTCCGGCTGCTTAGATTTTGTAATAACTATCATTTAAAAATTATCTTATCCTAAATAAAAAGAGAAAATCTCTACTTTGAACAATTGGTGATATTGTTATTTTAAACAATAAAATGAAAACAATAGGCTGTCTTTTCTCCAAGCAAAAGTAGAACTGCTACAGGGTAGATTTTTAAGTGTTTATAAGTATCTTCAATTTATTGTTAATCCACAAACTCAGAAAGAAACATTTTAGAAAAATTTAAGAATTTAAGAAAAATAAATGTTCTCTGATAACGATAGACTTGAATATTGTTATTTCTAAGTCTTAACTGATAAAGTCTAGTAACTAAGTATTGCAACCGAATTACATGATTAATATTTTAGTAATTATTCTTCTTCACCTTTGATTCATTGAAAGAAACCCTTGTAAGTCATCAGAATGGTGAAGTTTTTCTCCTCCCTTGTTGAAAATCAGAGAATTAACCTCATTATTTTCATAGAGGTAGTTACTCCTAATCTATTTACCTATAGCTATAACTCTCTTGATTACTCATCATTGTCCACTGCTGTAAGCACTTCTTTCTTTATTAACTGGATAGATTTTTAGGTAACCAAGAGTGAAAGCAAATCCATATTATTACAAAACTTTCCCTTATTTAGAACTGGAAATATAACTTAGGTCTATTTTCAGTGAAAAGTTAAATTGGTCTTTACTACTAGGAAATTTTAATTATCTCCCAAAGAACTGTCTTTCCTTTCCAGGCTCAAGTTCATAAAATGTACACATTTCTAGCAATAGAAAATTGATTTAAGAGGGAAAAAAAACTAACAAAAAATATTATTTCTTCTTTCTGATTTATAGCCTTAAGTAATTTCAGATCATCATGACATTTATTATTGAAAATAAAGAGGATATAAAGAACCACAGTGAAAAGAGGACATGAACTTGATGATAGAACATTAGCAAAATTGTCTCTATTCTATGGTTTTGACTATAATCAGAAGTTTCATAGAACCCATTTTTCATTTACATCTAGGCACCACTTACTTAGTTATTGTCCAGGAAACCAATCCATTCACAGAATGTTTAGAGGAAAAATTGTTTATTTTCTGGAACAGTGAAGATGAATTATTTTTTATCTCCATTTTTCTTTTGAGGCTCTAGTATTGAAAAAAATGTTCACATAATGCAGATAAATAAGAATTGTATTTTTAAAACATTTTTGAAGTGCTCATTGTATAGTTTTCTACCTTTCACTTACTGAAGCTTACACACAATAAATTAAACAGAATATGGTCACTCATTTATAACTGGATCAACAGCTTACAGTTAAAACAGCATCAACAGAAACTGTGGAAACAACTTTTTTTTTTCCAGGTTTTCTTTGCATTAACTCATTAGTCCTGCCAATAATCTTATGGTTTTGGTATTATTATGACCTGTTTTGCAAATAACAAAAGTTCACTTGATGAAGTCTATACCATTAAGTAGAAGAGAAAAACTGTGAAGAATGTAAACACAATGACTCCAGAACGAAGTCTTTAGCTGACTGAGCAGTCTTCTAAAAATGACATTAAAGCCCTGACTAATAACACAGTTATGATACAAATTTAATTTTTTAGCAATTGACAGTTTTCAAAGTGGTGAGTAATGCCTTTATCATATGTAATCTTCACAAAACTAATTGTTAGAGACGTGTCACATCGCTTCTCTTAAAAATGAGGAAATGTAAAGAGTTCTTTGACTTTACTATATCATACACCTAAAGGCCAGTGGAGTAAGACAATGAAACAAAGTGTTTTTACTCATAATCTCTAATAGTCCCTTCTTAATAATTATACAACAATGCAATTTTGAATTGTGTTAAGGGATTATCACTTTGAAAACCATAGAAATATACTTTAAAATTAATCTTAGAATAAGAATGGTTAGAATTTAAATCTTAGCCAAAGTCCATAAACCAAATGTTTCCAACGTATAATACTTTTATCTGTTCACAATAGTGTCCTTTTTAAAAAGGTGCCTCCAAGGAAGATACATAAAATTCTTTCAGAGTACATGATGTTATGTAGTCTTATCACACCACAAGAGCCACATCAAATATAAATATCTCTCTAAAATGCTTTCTGAATGGTATAAAAGTTGAGCCAGATAATGAACAATGATCTTATTAGCAACTAATTATATTTTGTTTCCAATGAGCTTGACTAATGAATCGATGGATTTTGAAAGTTAGGTGTTTTATGGCTAAATTATAGCCATAATTCCTAAAACGTGTACTATTTCTTCAATATAACAGTAACACCTGCTGCTAAGTACAAAAATGATTAGCTACAAACCAACTACTAGAGAATATAAAAATGCATTTGCCCAATGAAGAACTAATGGGAATTATGCAGATTATATTTCCTTCCCCGCTGAAGGCAACCAAGCTTCACATCAATAGCAAAATGAAAATATAACTCAAATATGAAACAGTATATACACAGAGACATAACAAAATCTATTTCTGATTATTTTTAGACTTATTTTTTCATGTAATTATTTGGTAACAAAGAACAAAAATAAAGGTTTATATAATCTGGTGGCTACCTGAATAGCTCTAAGTATTAATCAACTAAGATAATTCAGTTACTTCCTACCAAACACACTCAGAATTCTAATGGAGATTGTGCATGCTCACAGAAATCAATTTTTTACAATACCTTATCATAATTAGATTTATTCTGCAACTTTCTTTAAGCACTATTCTGTTGATAACAAAGAACTAAGAAGAGTAAGAAAGTAACACACTTGTTTTATCAACTTGGGGAAGTAAGATGAATTTTGTAGATTTTCTCTTTTTTGCAGTACTAGATGCTAAATAAAATGAATTCAAGAATTATTTCTATAGAATTTATGTGATTAAATAATTCACTATAAAGGCAACTATTTTTAGAAGATGACTTTCTTGTATAGACAATGTTATCCAAAAGAGGGATGCAGAGGCTGTACATTCCTGTGTCTCCCAATCATCACTCTTTTGTAGATGAGCATCACTGACTCGTATATAGGAAAGTATCTGTTTTCACTCTGAGCAAATTGCAAAGAAAAATAAAGCATTTTTTGAAACTGAAGCTATTCAGCATATATTCAAATTGGGTTACTTAATATGTGTTTCTATTGCTGAAGTTTCAGGACACATTTGCAAATCTTAAAACTACTACCTAATCATTTTTCTGGAAAATAGCAATAGCTTAACATTGTCCAAATCATGAAGTCTTTTGCACAAACTCTGGGAACTGTCTTGTCTAGAGAATTTTTCCTTATGCAACAGCAGGGATAAACAGATGGGCTATGCCAAGTTTTTAAATGCCTATAGGTTTGAATTCTGTCTCAAGAGCTGGCAAAATTATTTCCAGAAAAAAATGACAAGATTTAATTTTACTGACTGTCATTATCACCATTTATTCAGTAGTAGAAAGTCTTAATTATTCTCCATCAAAAAAATGAGAAAAAAAATCTTATGATCAAATCAATTTGCAGAACATGGCACACTTTTCATATTATAGAAGGATCAAAATTAAAAGATAGATTGAAAATGTTTCTTTTTATAATAGAGGATACAAAAGATAATAAAGCAGTGTCTTGTGAAAATATAACAAATAATTTTATTTATTGTCCAATAGTTGTTGATTATACTATTCTCTCTATCATACTGAGTGATTTTCTGTTCTTTGTTGTTGTTTTTTTTACATTCACTCTCTGTACTTATTGCAGATATTTGCCTGATTAATCTTACATATAAAAGAATTTGGAATTCTAACCAATTGTAAGTCACCAGTCGTGAAATTCCGGGTTGATTAGTAAGCTGGAGAAAGCACTAAGAAGTTCAACTGAATCTCACTAAACACTGAAATAACTCGTTTGATTTCGAACCATCTACTCCAGTAATGGGGTGTTTTACACTCACTGAACAGGGCAACTTAGATCATTTAAATACATTCTTAATAATAAAGACTGACTTTTAACTAGTTTCTACAAACCAACATATTGAAAGCAGTTGCTGCATCAGTTTATTGGCCATACAATTTAACAATTTAACTCTTAGGTAAAAAGTATCCTTTGGTTTAGCCAACCCGCCGAGGACAAATCTGTCAGATGACCAGGATGCCCATTCGGCAAATATTAAACTGCTTACTGGAATGAGTCAAGGGACGGCAGGGCTGATTAATTGATTTAGTCACATATTCAAAACTTTTGCTTCTTATCCCATTAAAAGTAGCACTAATGAGCAGTGCTTATGACCTTCCAGTGAGAAGCCACAAGTTCTGCAACCCCTCAGTATTTACCACCCAAATTTAATCTTTTTAATGGACACCTTAAAAGGGATCTGATAGAAAATACTAAGAGCTGCTCAGATACTAAAACACTTAGGGAGGCTTTTGATTAATGTTGCATGATTAATCAATTGATTAATATAGTTTTCAATACAGATGTTAGGACACTGTCTACTTTAATCAACCATTCTGAAAATAGTGAAGATAAATGTCGTACTTTCATGTCTGCTATAAAAAAAAATCCTTTGTTTAAAGGTTGTTAATTATGACATAAGCCTTATTTACCACACTCAAATTTTATCTGATGTTGACATTTTTATACATAGGAACCATTAATGAGATAAGTGGGATCCTTTTGGCAAAGCCATACTTTAATCATTTAAAAATAATTTATTTAGCCAATTTATGGACCTTTTCCTTAATGAGAAATTATTTTAGAATAATGCTGCAAAATGCATTAAAATCTTAAAGTTTTTATTATTATTTTCCAAGACTGTTTGTAATTTGTGATGATGCTTTCTACCCTACTAAAACTGAAATCTTTATTCCAGTCAAAAATAATCACCCTGTAATTACTGTGACAAACTGCCCAAGCTGTATCATCGTGGCCATTTCAACTAATGATATTGTATTAGAATGCCTAGCAATAGACTTCAAATGGAAAATATAATTATGTGCATTAGTTTGTCTAAGCATTTATAAGATCACATATCCATCAGTTTTCAAGTCTCATAAAGAAAACCATACATCACTGTCACTGTGAGTTTTGTTATTGAATGAGCAGGACTTTACAAACTGAGCTTAAGATGTGTATCTTAAATTTCACTTGTTTTGTGGATCACTAAAATCCCTGTAAGTTAAACCAGCATAATTGAGAAGAGCTTTTCCTCTGGTGATAGAGAAACTCTGCAGCACAGACCACTTCACACTCTGACCAAATAGAAGATTACCCAGCCTGAGACAGCTTAATCTAGCTTTTCCACACCTCTTAAATCTGTGGGAGTCTGATTTGGTATAAAAGTCCATGGAAAGGTTTTGGACAAAGTATCAAATTAAAGGTTTCTTACTGCTGGCTTCACTGACCTTGAAGAAATTAGTAGGGGAAAAAAGTCATGCAAAAATAAGAGTAAATGTGAGTTTTGTGTAGGAAGGAAAAAAGAAAAGCAAGAAACCAAGACAATGCTTTAAAAAATATAGGATAAACTAAAGTGTATTTATAATATATAACATTAAAGTGAAAATATTGGTAGTTAATTGACTAGACTGGATATATGGCCCTGACTCTGTACACGATAAATTTTATAAACTTGAGAATGTTGTTCTCAGTTGTGAAATGAAAAGGTAGAGGGATTATCTGATCTTCTCTAGTTTAACTACAAATTAGTCAAGGTTTAATTTAGAAAATATTTGCTCTATTAGTTCAAATGAAAATAAACATTAAAAAACAAAGTATGTTTCTGGATAACCAAGAGAATTGTTTTAATTGGTTGCAGAAAATAATTATCAACAGGTGTAAGAATTTCCCTTCCTAAGGAATAATGCTTTACCTTCTCCAGCCATGTGCTCATTGTTTAAAGGGAGTGATCATTTCATGTGATTTCCTCCTGAAGTGTGTTACCTGTGCATATGCTGAAAATATGTTCAGATATAGTCTATCAACTTTAAATCAGTCTTCTAGAGAACTGAAAAGAGAAAATCAACCTCTATATGACATAAACCTAACAGAAGTGAGTTTATCAAGAGCAGCTCTATTGAGATCTGAGATCATATATTCTTTTTTTGGGAGTGGAGTGTCTATGTATTGTAGTGCATTTTAACAGCATCCCTTATTTATGCCTACTAGAAGCTAACAGTCCCCCTGACACACCCCTGTCCCCACAGTCATAAAGATCAAAATGTCTCAGATGTCTCTGAAAGGGTAAAATTTCCTCTGGTTGAGAGCACTGTCCTAGTTGATAAGCAACAAGTGAAAACACTATCTTGACCAAGGAAAAGCTGAATGCTCAAAAGTCATAAATATATAGATTCTGAAATAATTTCATGATCATCTGTTTATTTTGCTTAATGATTTTATACTAAAGTGTTTGAAAAGATTTAAGTAACAAATATTTTCTGGAATGTTTTTGTATTGCTGGATCATGTTTTTTAAGTCCTGCCTCTGTGAAAAAATTTGACAGGAAATAATTACTTAATTTAAATCTAATCGAAAAGAAAATGTCAGTCAAATAAATCAGGAAAATATTAAATAGGTAAGATTTGTTCTATCTCTGAAAAGACAGAATACCTTTGTTTTTCTTAACAGCCAATTATTTATGATGATTATTCACCTCAGGTAGTCAAAGTCCTTATGACCTTATTACCGTATAAAGCAATTGCCAGTTGTCATAATTTGCATATATACTTGTACTTTACATACTTTAACACATTTTTATATTAAGAAATAGCCTTCCTATTTTATAGATTAGAACACTGAGGCTTAGAAAAGTCAATATGACAATGAAATGGCAAAACACATATTAAGACTTATATTTTCTAACTTTAAGATTTGCGGTATTAACCCACTACATTCAGTGAGGATAATCTATTCTTCAATTATTTTGTATAAAAATAGCTTGCTTCTATTTAGTAAATAAAAGTATTGGTCATCTCTCTTTATTTCATTGTCCATGTCAAAAGCCAATAAGGAAATAATTTTTGTAAGTTAAAATTTGTACCATTATCTACATTGATTCGTAAGTAGAAAAGAATAAGGAAAACTAGATGAAATCTCTTTTTTAGGCCATTAATTTAACAGTTCCTGGTCTGTACACATAATGCTAAACTCTGTGAAATATTGCAACACTGAAGTCATTATTATTAAAACCTCAAATTCCAGAATTTAATATGGCATTTCCCTGAGGTATTTACCAGGATCCATTTTGACTTTATGAGATCTGGCAGGCTTGTGGTCCACACCAAACATGACTGTCATCTTAAAACTCCATGTCAAAGAATTATGTCTACCATTGTGAAGTACATTCCTTTTCTCTGTAGGAAATGTCACTATTCCTTTGAAAATCTCATAGTAGTCTAACATTAAGTAACACTTAGCAAAATTCATCCTACATTGTATTATTTCCATGTTTTGGCGCTGTATACATTTGTCTATGCTTTCAACTCAAAGTTGAGCAATATTGCTTGCTATATTTTGGTGCCAGCATAGATTTAAGCCATCCAAACAAGACTGTGTATTTGAACTGACATAGAGTAAATGATTTGCATCTGGCATAACTGATGGTGGTGTCAAAACCTTGGAAGATAATTCATTGGTAAACATATTCCTCTGGATGCCTAGCCACACATGCCCAATTTCCCATCAAGGGATGGAGCCAGATCATTGCCAGAACAATGCAAAATGTTTTATACAGATAATTTAAAAGACTACTTTGCTCTGACAGAAAACAGGAGTGGGGGAGAAGAAAAAGTAGTAGAGGTTTCCTCATTGATGAGACAAGATAATTTTTCAAACTTCACTATAAAAATTAAATTTCATGCAAAAATGCCTTTCTGACAACGATTGAGTTGATGAACTAGCAAGAATAATCACAAACAGCAAGTTAAAAAATAGCCTAATCTACAATTTCAAGATGTAATTGGTAAAAAAATATTTGAATCAGACCAGGAGTAAAATGATGACAATGAAAAAATAAAGCTTAAAAGCTTTAAAACATATGCTCGAACTATGCAGACTACTTGAAAGAAATAATGTAACTCTAGATACTGAGCATCATTCATGACTGATTTCTAATTCTAGCAGTAGAATTCTAGTAGCCTTTTAGATATACAAGCTTAATGGAATGAACATATTTTAATCTTTCTGTTTCAGTTCTTGAGGAATTTCTATATGTACTCAAGTTGGTATTTGTAAATGGTATTTATTTCACAAAATGATCATAGAATGAATTTGGATTAAATATTCCATTGAAGAATGAATATATGCTATACATAGGGATTGACTTCAAAATCATTCAATTAACATACCATTTTTGTTATTAAACTATATGAACCATAATTTACTCTTTCTTTGATCATTTATTTGACCTTTAAGAATCTTATGGCTCAATCGAAAATTGTTATTGATCACCTACACTTATAAATTTTACAATAAGTATTGACTATGATGCAATGACTAATATATAATTATGTCTATCTAGCTCACAATCCAGAGAAAATTTATTTAAAAAAATCACTTTAAAAAAAGAATCATGAGAGTGAAATACACTATTCAAATGATATGGGCATAGACTGGGTCATTGCAAAGAATACTTCACTGTGAAAGTAATGGCAAATATTATTGCTGTGAAATAAATGCTTGTGTGCTTCTAAAATTTAGGTTAAAGTTAAATGTATGAAGATATTAAAAATGTGACATATTATTTTCAATAGGCATATTTTGTATGGCTATATTTGATGATTATTAGGTTTAAGTTGCAAATGGTGGTGAGGCAACGTCCTAAATACAGATGTATCTGGAGATGGAAATGCTAAGCAATTAAGTTTAAATGAAATCACAGGGGTAAAGCCATGATCCCATAATATTAGCATACTTTTAAGAAGAGAAACCAGAGAGCTGGTTCTCTCTCCTCCCTATCTCTCCTCTCACCTTCTAGAGAGTGCCTCTCTCTCCACAGGAGATTATGTGAGCACATAGCAAGATGGTAGCTTGTTAAGCATCAAGAGAAGAGAGCTCAGAATGAAAGCTACTTTGCTGGCATCTTAATTTATTCTATCCAGACTTGAATACTGTTAGAAAGTCATTTTTATTTCATAACTACCTGGTCTGTGGTATTTTGTTACAGAAGTTAGAGAAGACAGAAAAAAAGCTATTTCAGATACACTTTGAAAGTGAATCAAGTTTTCCTCCACAGAGATAGCAATATAATATACAGAATTAGAACCCAGAGAATGGAGTTAAAGGGTAGATGGAGAACTGAGAAAAATAGGGAGTAAAACAAGGGCCATGAGCAGAGAGAGCTCTGGGAAACAAACTTGGACACATAAATATACTTGGCTAAAGGTAGACTATGGAAAACTTGGGATATGATTTTTTTTCAGTCTTCTGATGTTCAGACAACTAAGTATGTTACAGCTCTCTCTCTTAACTGACAAATCCAAATTGCGCTCTTTTAGAAGATAGCTTTATTATGCGTGGGCCAGATGTAGAATCTGTGCCCCGAAATACTTTTGGGATACACTGTTATTGGTAAGGGAGAGCGGAAGGTGTGAATTAGAACAGGAATTACAAATGGAATTCAGTTATTCATTTTGTGAATTCCTCACATGGATAACACACAGGATTCACATAGCTGTAAAATGCACATAAAGTTTCATTCTCAGAAAGGGCACCCTCAGTAGATTCCAGCCAGTCTAGACTTTCAGGAGCCTGGTAGCTGGGTGGCCACTGTTGGTCCTCTGGCTAGAAACTGGGGTGCCGCTTCCTCTCTTCTACATTCCCCCATTTTGTTTTTCAAACTGATGACAATTAGCTTTGCAAGTCCATAGATGAAGAATTGGGGTGAAGACTCGATCTGGCTGCTTCCTGCTGGATGGGGCTGTAGTGGGGTGGGGTGGGGTGGGGGGCATCAGCATCTTGGACCTTCTGAATATAGAATACAGTATAGTTAGCATTCTTGTTTATCATTGGGGGGGTACGGGGTTATACTGCCGGGCCAGCAGACATGCTTCGTTGTGACCTGTTGAACAACTGTGTTTATGGTGGACCGAATCAAGCTTATTATGACAGGCAGAAGACAAGGAAGCAATATGCAAATCCCCAAAATGAGTCCTATAATTTCCAACAAAGTTTTGAATCCTCAGTCCAGGAGAACCAAGAGAGCCATTTAGAGTCGAAAAGGGATTCCACTTCTGGACTTGGACATGTGCTATTCCCCACATACCTCTGATAATATCCTTAACTATTTTTCCATTGTCATTTATTTTCAGGCAGTATTTTGTCAAATTGAACTTAGTGTAAATTCCTCTCTCCTCTGCTAATAAGTAATCTAAGGCTAGTCGGTTCTGGAGGATGGCAGCTTTCATTTGGGTAGCCTGATCTGCCAACAAGTCCAGTGCAGTAGCTGTTTGATTGTTAATTATCTCTACTACTGCTTGTTACCTTATCAATTGATTCAGGAGATAGATGGGAGTCCAGTACCCCCAACTGCCATCTTGAGCCCAAGTGGCAGAGCCATAGACTTTATTTATTTTTTTTCTCAGGAGGCCATTCATTGTCCCATCCATTGACAACACCAATTAAAGTAAGACCAGTGTCTATACTTTGCTTTGGTCTATATAACTCATCATAAAGTCTAATTCTCAACGTTTCTCCTATAGAGTTTTCTAGGAGGAAGAACTGAGGCCAAATTATGCTAATGTAACAAGTGCCTGTTTTACTGCACTGTTTACAGGACAATACTGTTTCAAGAAAAAAACATTTGAGTATTGGTGTTATAAAATGATTTCCTCCTGACAATCTCGCTACAAAAAGTTTCTTTATTTTTAGAATCTGTTACCTGGCATGGGGTCCAGATGCCATTAATCAAGATACCAGATTTGTCCCATTTCTCTTCTGCATGTGCACAGTCGAGGGGGGGACTGCCTTCCTGGCATATGTCCAATTACAATGACTGTGGCCAAGGAAGATTTCTGACCTTGCAGTGGTCTGTTTTAGACAAAATATTCCAGGGGGAGGGGTTTCTACCAATGGCCAATCATGGTTTGTCTCTGGATTTCATCAACCTGTACCATGATGGACCTCAGGGAGGTTACTCACAATCCACTCAAGGGAAAAGGAGGGGTGGGCAGCGAACCAGTGCCAGTTTGTTTCTGGTCTTGGCCCACCACATACCCAGATAAATTAAAAGTGGTTGTTATAGCCTGGGCACGAACAGAGTGTATACTAGGTTCATGGTATAATAAAACTGGAACAATATTCCAGAGTAGAATTCGAGAAAGGTTGGCCTTTCCAATTATCTACAAATGCTGACAGGCAGCAATCCACAGAAGAGGTCCGCAGGACTGACTGATAAGGGTAAATGGAAGAAGTAAAGCCCAGAGTATGAACAGAGCAATGAACAGAGATAAACAGAGTCTCCTGGTGAGTCATCAGCTCCTCTAAGTCTCTGGCAGGTCGTGGGTCAGCTTGAGACGGGTGGGAGACAGCTGCTGGGCAGTCCAGGCAGAGCCAGTCAGCGGGACTTCCCTCCTGGCTGGGTGACTCGCTGCTCTGATGAATGGTTTTCACTCGTGAGTAGTTCACCCACGGAGATAGACCTGAAACTGCAAGAGCAGTTGGCGTAACAAGCACAACAGTATGCAGACCTGTCCACTGAGGTTTCAGTGGTTCCTTCTTCCAATCGTTGACCCAAACCTGATCCCCAGGTTCATATGGGTGAACTGGGGCTCCTTATGAAACTGGGGCTCTCTCTAGTACATATCTGTTTATAGTCTGAAAGGTGGCACCTAGAGCCTGGACTTGTTCCCACAGATGCTTGTCCCCCAATTGAGGAAGGCTCCTGGGGAAGGTATCCAGGATTGGTGTGGGCTTTTCTTACAGTCTCTAAAATGGAGAGAACTCATGGTTTCCTGGGGTGCATCTTACCCAAAGAAAAGCTAGGGCAGGAGGCCCACTCAGTTATGACCTGCTTTCCTGAACAACTCTTCCAAAAGCACCCTTGGGAGTGTGGCTCATTCATTCAACTCTCTGAGTTACCCCTAATCCTTGTCTGCACTGGATCGGTTACAAATGCTGGCCCATATCACTATGGATGATTAGGTATATGCCATACCTGGGAGTTATTTCTCTGAGGCGCACTTTTTACTTCTCTACTCTTTTCAGTTTTGGCAGGACTGCCTCTGTCCAGTTTGAATAGGTGCAGATCAAGACGATGGTATCCTTGAGCCCGGGGCACCTCAGTGAAGTATATTTCAATGTTCTCGAAGGAGGCATTGCCCGTCCACTGCACCCCTGGGGTGGATGTGGGACATTGTTGGCTCTGTTTCTAGCACACGTTATGCACTGTTCTGGAACAGTCCTACAGAGAGCAGATAGCTTACTGATGTAAAATTGCTTTTGAAGAAGCATTTCCAAAGATGTCTTCCAAAGGTGGGTTAGCTGGTGATAGTCCGTGACAAGCTGGATTTCAAGTGCGTGTCCATCTGGAAGCTGCCATCATTTTTCTTTAACACAGAACTGTGACCTCTACTAGAAGCCAACTCTACCGGCAGCGTTTAGGCGAGCCATGTCTCACAAGAAGTTCTCTGCTCCCAGATATGGGTCCCTGGGTTTCTTGCCTCAGAAACGGAGCAGCCGGCACTGGGGGAAGGTGCAAAACTTCCCAAGGATGACTCCTCCAAGACTGCCTACCTCACAGCCTTCCTGGGCTACAAGGCTGGCATGACCCACATCGTGCAGGAGGTGGACAAGCCCGGATCCAAGATGAACAAGAAGGAAGTGGTGGAGGCTGTCACCATCGTGCAGACCCCACCCATGGTGGTGGTGGGCATCATGGGCTATGTGGAAACTCCTCGAGGTCCTCGCACTTTCAAGACCATCTTTTCTGAGCATATTGGCCATGAGTGCAAAAGGCACTTCTATAAGAACTGGCATAAGTCTAAGAAGAAGCCTTTCACCGAATACTGCAAGAAGTGGCAGGATGATGATGACAAGAAGCAGCTGGAGAAGGACTTCAGCAGCATGAAGAAGCACTGACAGGTCATCTGAGTCATCGCCCACATCCATATGCGCCTGCTGCCCCTGCCTTAGAAGAAGGCCCACCTCATGGAGATCCAGGAGAATGGAGGCACAGTGTCTCAAAGCTCCACTGGGCCTGCAAGCAGCTGGAGCAGCAGGTCCCCTCCAAAAGTTTCCGCTGGTGCAGACCAAACGTCAGGCCCTGGAGATCAATCTGAAGTTCATTGACATCATCCCCTTTTCCGCTGACTGTCTGTGTCACAAGAGGTGTGATGCTGAGCCATGTACTCCCTGCTTCTCCTCAGGTCATTCTCAGGGCCGAGCTCCTGAAGGTGCATCTGTCCTGTGGAAAACTGGGGGTGCCCTAGGGCGGCCCCCTTTCCAGCCATGCCCTGTCTTCCAGGAAGAATGGCTCTCCGCACCTGGGAAGAGTGGCTCTCCATATGGGACCCTGGTCCCGACATGAGGCGGGACGCGCTGCTGGATGCGTGCAGGAGCGTGCGTGTGGAGTGGGCCCGCCGGTGGGGACAGCGGTGAACCGGCTATCCGAGGCCTACCAAGGCTCCTGCAGAGGTCCCCCTTTCCAGCTGCACCCCGTGTCTTGGTACTAGCGGCTCTCTGCATCCGTCTCTGGTCCTACCCTGCTAGTCTCAAATACTTCCTGTGGTTTCAGATGCAGGGACGCTGTTCCCTTCCAACCAAATGAAATCCGAGCCTGGCACTTGGCTATCTGGTCCCCCGCAAACAGGGACCAGGACAGTCCTCTTTGGCAGGTACAAAACTCTGTGCTGTAAGCCTGAGCCAGGGGCCTGCCCTCCCTCCTAGCTTAATCCTTTCTTATTGAATGAACCACACCCCCGAGGGTAGCCCTTCGGCGATTCTTAACCTAGACTCCACAGGAGAATTGGTCTGGGTGGTAATTCTTTACATTATTCCAAGACAGAATCAGATCCACAGTGGCTCAACTTGAGCGATTTTCAACTTTAGCCAAGCATCAGTCAAAACATCGTTATTCTGTGCAGAAATTTAACTGTGGAGCCATTTGCCTGCCTCTACATCTCAGGCACCTGGAAAACTTGAGGCGGGGCCAGACGCCCCTCTCATTCCTGTTACTGCTGCTGCCACGCCTTACTGAGGTGGGGCAGAAAAGTTCCAGGTGGGCGGGAAAAGGGCAAGCCTCTGCCTGGAGCCTGCTTTTGTTTTGGCTGCAGCCCACACCCTGAGCAATCTGCTGCCTTGGCCCATCTGAGACCCTGGCCTCCACCTGCACAGACCATCAGCGCAGTTTCCTCTGCTGCTGCCGCAGCCTTCACCCAGCAGCAAGGGGGAAGGGGAAGGAATGCAGGGGCACAGAGAGTGCGAAAGTGCTGAGAACGCAAAAACGTGCTGAGATCCCTGGAGAGCCGCCCACTACTGCTCAACCAGAGCAGGGCTCCAGCCAGAGTGTCTTGGACATGGAGGGCGTGGCAGCTTCCTGTGGGGAGCTTCCAACTCTGCCACTCAGCCCTGCCCCACCATTTTTCCACTAAAACAAAGCCATTTTAACTAAGATACGTCCGTATAATTCCAGAACCACATGAATTACCCTTATGCCTATGACAATAATTGAACAGCAGGGATTCGCTCGCGCAGTGGGACAGCGAATCATTCACACTCCACTCACACGGAAGTTATCACATTCCCTCCCCCGGACTTCCCTGACTGAGAGATCCTGGTAATAATATTTCCAGTAATCACTTGAATGAAAGTGGATCAGACTTTCCTTCTGCCAGTGGGCAGGCCTGAGCTGGGTCCTTTCTCATCCCGCCCAGGATATTAATCTGTTCCGGGGCCGTTCCTGAGTTCACTTCCTCATCAGAGCTGGGCAGAGTGTACTGCTCAGGGCCAGTGAGAGGTGTCCCATCCGTGGGGCTGCTGAAAACTGGCAGTGCGCGCCTCCCCTGGAGTCTTCTTGAGTCCCGCCGGCCCTGAAAAGGCTCCCAGAGCTGTTGGCCCCCAAAAGCCAACATGTTTGGGGTTCCTGGTCAAGGGAACCAAATGTAATAGCTCTCTCTCTTAACCAACAAATCCAAACGGTGCTCTTTTAGAAGTAGTGAAGACAGATTTATTACGCACGGCCCAGGTGTAGACTCTGAGTCCGTAAATACTTTTGGGATACATTTCTATTGGTGAGGGAGAGGGGAAGGTGTGAATTAGAACAGGAATTACAAATGGAATTCAGTTATTCATTTGTGAATTCCTCACATGGATAACACACATAATTGTAAAATGCACATAGGGTTCCATTCTCAGAAAAGGGTCCCTTTTATCTAATCAGTAGCTTTCAGCCAGTCTAGACTGTCAGGTGCCTGGTGGCTTGGTGGCCACTGTTGGTCCTCGGTGGCTAGAAAGTGGTGTGTGGCTTCCTCCCTTCTGCAAGTATAAATAGAGTAAATTTAAAAGGTTTGAAATATTTGCCATGGGGCGTGAAAAAGTAAATTGAGCATGAATTAATGCCAAACAGCATTATTAGGGTTAGGTCAAAGTTAGGAACATGTCTAGAAGGATCTAGACATGGTGGTGGTGGTATTTTCCCTCTAGAATAAATGTGAAGAAAGCAGAAGAATGGATTGGTCAGTATAGAAGGCAGACAGACAATTTTGGCAGAACCAGGATGTAAGTTTTTTTGTGGGATTAGTAAGAGGGATGCCTAGCTAACCCAATGACTAGTGGGTAGTAGATAAGAAAGCTAAAGGAAAAGGAAGGTGCAGATAAATTAGGAATGAATATAAAAGGAGAAATTTGAATGAAAGTTTGAGGGGAATAGAAGAAAATTTATTTAATTGAATTAAGAGACAAAATTTGTGAATAAAGTGAAAATTTACTTTAAAATGTATAGCAGAAACTACTAAGCTCTTTATCATGTTAGTTTCCTTTTTTCATCATGTATGTTTCTCTTTTTCTTCCGGATATCTGATGAATCACAATTCCCCTCTAGTTAATACAGTATGGGGAGAATTGTAAGTTGCAGGCAAGAATGATTTATAAAACAGCCTTATGTGATTCTCTCACTTTTTGCAATTCCACGGTGATGTAGTAATGGTCTGCTTCTAAAAGTAGAGGTAGACATTTTCTAATATGTGTCACCTTAGTATACGTGGAACTAAAGTCAGTCAAAACCCTGAGGCACTCAGAAAAAAACTGTTACCATAATACTAAAGAATAAATATGACTTATACCATCTACTCCAGAAATAATCTGTTTATAAGAGTAAGTTAGGAAGGAAACTCATCTAAAGGTAAAATTTTGTGTTTTTTTTTTTTATATGACATTACCCCTTCCTTACATTAGAGCCCGTCCTGACTCCTTGATGCCCAGATCCTATCCCATTCTTTAACTCAAGATTTGTCCGATTAACTCTACATTTTACAGCCACGGAAATTTCTCCATACATATGTAATTAAATTTGGCCTTTTCTCTATAGTAAACTTTCTGATGTTAAATGGTTTGCTTGACCAACACGAGAAGAAACTCATAAGGACCATGGAATTTTCCTTATATCCTGGCAATGACCTTGGAAACCATGTGTTAAAGACATAAACACAAGCCACCTGCAAATTTGAAACTTCCCTTTGGTCAATGATGCTTCAATTACTACAGGAAGAAATGCAAGAATATTTGTGATATTTCAAGATTATTTTCTGTAAATATTGTAAGAGTAGTTTTCTACTTTTGCAATATAAATATGAAATAATCTACATTCACGTATACTCTAGCAATGCCATGACACATCATCTGGGAATTTCTATATGGTTCCATATGGAATCTTTTGGGAATTCAAAAGAGGGTAACTCTAATGATGAGTATCAATTATTTAACCAAATATAAAATATATTTATTGACAACACTTAGAGAATTTTTGAGCACATCTTCTGAATACAGTCTTTGCCTTCCAGGCATCCTTCCAAACCAGTGTGAGAGCCACATTGTGAATGTAAAAGAAGGAATTCACAGAGTAGATCCTCTGAGAAGAGAGTTATTTACCTTATTCCACTTTTAGCTGCTTTCGAGCAGGGTTTCTCCCCATTCTGCTTTCACTATGACTTTGACATAAAACAAAGACACTGTGTTTTAAAAAAACTTAATAGTCTCACAACCATTTTCCTTTTAGCCTCTTAAGTGATTTTCTAAGAGTATTTTACAGCTTGTTCCTCCAGAAAAAAGAAGAGAATATAAAAAAAAAAAAAATGCAGGCTCTAAACTCCATCCTTTCTTTTTTTTCCCCACTTAGAAGACATTGAATGCATGTCAGTGCTAATGGAGTTCCTTTGCATAAACAGGATGAAGTAGTAAAAAATAATAATAACAATAACAACAAAATCTTGTTCCACAACTTCCTGACAAAAGTAAGTTTTCCCTCTACTTATTCTTATCTTGCTAAACTTTATGACAGTCTCTTCAGAATCTCCCACAATCTCCTGAGGACTAGTCCGAAGGAAGGTGAAAGAGGGTGTAACCTCAGTCAGAAGACCATTTATGAGTGTTCCTGGGCTGACTCGGGTCCATTCAATAAGGCAGGAACTGAGGACAAAAGCGTTATGAAAAAACTATGCTTTAGAGCCACTCAGATTCCAGTTAGATACTTACTCCTAATGTTTAAGTAAGTTGCTGCCTTAGATAAGCCATTTGTTTTCCTTGAATCTCTACTTTTCCTCTAAACTGTAGAAAAATCATATCCACTTTACATACTTCTAAGAATTAAAGATCATAAATATAAGCAATACATAAAATCTAGTAAGTTAACCCCTGATAGCAACATAATTAGTCAATCAACAGACATTTGAGCAACCTATTTATGTGACAACAGCTTCCTTAACTTAGCAGGAAAGCATTAGGAAAACACACTGGTGACAATATACAGGAATCCTCTCCTATCTTCATAACTCTTCTGTTAGTCTAAACACATTCCTAAAGTAAAAGTATGTTAAAACAACAGCAACAACAATTACAGGAATGTTACAGCTGCATGTATTTAATAAGCATAGTGATATATATTTATTTTCACAAAATTTGCCAAAATAATTTTGTACTGGATGTGGAACCTGATACTGAATTTTAGCTAACACATGAGCATAGGTGTTTCAAATAATGTCTCATAGTGAGTAGACATTACCTTAGGCCCAAGTAGAAAACCACCTGCTTTGGCAGGGTTGGGGAGGAGCTCTAGAATTTACTACAGGTTCAGAATCCTCTTATCTAAAATATTTTGGGCCAGATGTGTTTTGAAAGTCAGGATTTTTCAAATGTTAGGAAAGAATTACAAAACTTTCTACTGTTACAGTATTTTAGGCAGATTTGTTACACACATGGTCTCAGCTGGGATTTCTTCCTCAAAGAGCTGAGCCCCGGTTTCTGGTTAGAACATGCTTATATAGGCTAGAGCAAAAGCGTGAAGAGAGGGATGCAAATTAGGCCAAGGGGTTTCAAGCTCAGGAAGTTCTTTGTCTGCTGGCTACATTCCAGCAAGCTCAGGTTACAGGAGGTGTCATGGCTTTGCTTCATAGTTGCTGGAAGTGGTAAGCAGGCCTTGTCCACACTACATGAGCCCTGAAGTAGCACTTTATAACTGACCACATAAGCGATTCTGCAGTAAAATTATGACGATTCAAGTAAATGAGTTAATGAAGATAAACAGCTTCATGTTCGGTAAGGTCCTGCTTTTGCCACCCAATTTCAATTTTCAGAGCTTGCAAGACTTACATATCTCAGGTGCTAGATGGTGGATATATATGCAGAGAAAATTCCTCAATTATCATCAACCAACATTTATTTCCTCCCACTGCCCTATATACAAGCCTTAGCAGGTGTATATGCCTTTTACCTCAAGAAGTAACAAAGAAATGTATTCTTTTGCAATTTTTATAAAGGAAAAAGGGAAATACAAAAACAAAAAAACATATCTTTATGCCATTCTGACAATTCTGTATCTTTTGTCTTCTTGGGATTAATTACTCATCTCCCTGCCTTGTTTCTGCTTCCTACATATGTCACAGACTTAGTCAAGCTTTTCTTGCTATAATGAAGAGGAAAACAAATAAAAAAAAAAAGTCAGGTCACTATGTTTTTCTGAAATTAGACTTTCAATGGAGAACACTTTATTTTCCCACTACTCCCATATAATATTAAAAATAATACTTCATTTACATTTATTTTTTAATTTGAAGCTCTGTGGTTAAAATTGGTGAAACAAATGAATATTTCAATATGAATAATTCAAAAATGTTTGATTCCTGCCTTCTTTATCAATAAAATTAATTTAGAAATAGCATTATTGAAACAAGGCATTCTTTCTAAAATAAGAATTCCAGATGTTTTTAGTCGCTGCCCATGACATTTCCACAATCAGAATAAATTGTGTTTCCAGAGTAATGTAATAGATAGAAGTGCTGAATAAATCTCATGCAGTTGAGATGACAAAATTAACATGCTGATGACATTTTAATGTTTCAATATAATCAAGGGGGCATGGATCATGCCTCCACCAGATCTAAAATAATTCTACTCTTTAATCTTTTTCCAAGAAAAAAGACAATATACATAGATCTCAGAAAGTATATAAGCAAAGTATGCTTCACTCTTCAGGCAAGCTGTTTAGGATGCATCTGAAATGCTATTTAAGTTCAGCTTTTCTAGTAGATATTTTACTAAAGTACTTGAATTATCCATAAATAACCTGAATCAAGGATAGAATTTTGTTGGTCTCTTTCTGAAGTTTGCTATTGATGCTTGTGTTACCACTACTATTTTATACTTGAGCAGAATATTTACTGATTTAAATAGGATAGTGAGTATATTTCAACAATCTCAAAAACATATGCAAGCAAAGCAAACTTCTTGAAACACAAAATGGTAAGAAAGATAACTATACAGTAATCACAAAAATACTAAAGTTACTTTTTCCCCCAATAATGTAAAGTGAAATCTTCTTAGAGTCAAATTCTTCTCTGGAAGAAAAAGCATAGCGGTTAATGATTTTTATTGAATGCTTACATAGTTGTATTGTCCTTATTCATTGCCAGTGCAGAGGAGACTGAAAGATAAGGCAATAGAATGGAATAACTCTTTCTTACTGCTCACCTTTAAAGGGTGGTGATGACAGGCTAAAGGAGAATTATAAACAACATTGGCCTTTCCAAGAATCCGGTGTAGAAGGAAATTAATAATACAAGACTCTTACTTTCTTGGGTACTCATTGTGTTCACCATGGAACAATGAAGACTGGATATTTATTGATAAACAGAAATTTTAAGTCATATATTTGATGGTAAAATATTTTCCCCAAAGAATATATTTGTCAGATAAGAGAAGAAGCCCCTTGAGTAGGATAGGGTCTTAATGGTTGGTCTTGATGTGACTACCTGGAGGAGAATATTAAATCTGCTACTATGGAGTCACCAAAATATGGAGCAGACACATTTTTTTTCCAAAATTGTTTTCTTAACATATTTTTCATTTCAGCCACTGCCAACAAACTGCTCTTTCTAAAACATAAATTTAGATACATAAAATATTTCAATATCCCTTACCTTTCCAATTTCAGCTCCAATTTTAGAGAATGATTTCAGAGTGGATGATTTGAGTGCATCTAACAAAAATTCAATCCAGTAATGAGGAAGTTGATTCATCCTGCCCTAGAGTAAAAGCAAGCCCAAGTAGAATAGGTAGAATAGTTGGAGATGTCACCAACCTGCTTGATTTTCCAACCTGGTTTATTACCTCATAGCTATTTTTCCTAGAGATTTTAAGATGATTTATCATTTTATTGGCTTAATCTTAAAACAATAAACAATTTGCAAGGGAAGGTTCAGTTGTCTAAACAAAGAAAGTAAAGGAAATTTTGTGAGCGCAACTATGATTTTATCTTTACTGAAGCCTTCCTCACAGTCCCATATCTGGTGATCTAGTAGAATAATCCATATAGTCTACTGCCAGAGTAAGTATTCAGAAAGGCTGAACACTAAAACTGAACAGCAACTCTGGCAACAGGGATTAGATTAACCTGGCTATTTTGTTTCTATCTATTCTAGGAACTTTAAAAGAACATGTCAAACATCCTTCAAAAGAGTATGTGTTAATGCCACACTCAAGGGACATAAGTATGCAATTGAAAGCTGTATTAATTTCTCTATCCTTTGATGCCTTGAGAGAGATAATAGTTCCTTTCTACATGAAATTCTCAATAGTCTGGTCTGAGTATTCTTTGACCCTCACATAAAGGACTGAGGAATCTCCAGAATGAGTTGTTTTACACTAAAAACCTAGCACGCATCTCAAATATCTATAAAAGTGCACTGAACTGTCAGCTGCTTTAGCAGAATAATGACTATAAAACTTCTTATTCCTTAAAGTTCTGATGTCCCCTGGCAGATGGTCAGTTGAGGAATGTCTCCCTTCTGATCTCACTTATTGAAATTGAAAAACTCCATAGCTTTTATTGTCAAGGAAGCTGAAAAAAAATAAAAAGAGAGAGAATGGTTACAGTGGTTGCAGGAATGAGTTAAAGGAAAGAATAAAAAAGTATAAAACGAAGTTAAGATAAATGTAAACTAACTTTTCAGTTCAACACACTGACAAAAACTAAATATACTTGCACTGAAAAATTGGAAGGGGAAAGATTTAAAAACAAAAAACAAAAAACAGATTCCTAACCTTAGAATACTCTTAACCACAATATCACACTGCTGTAGTCACCTAATAATTTACTTTCAACAAGAGAAAAGAAGTAATTCAAAGTTCTTCAAGCTTGTTTACACCATATTGGTACAACTCTTCATCTTTCTCACATTAAAAAGTGAATTACTAGAGCATTTCTGCTATTAGGGTCAACTCAAGTTGAATTTCTGAAAAGGATAGAATTTCCTATGGTCACCATCATTCTTCCAGACACTTCAAATACAATACCAAATTGTCCAAGAATCCCATATAGATCTTCGGACTTGTTCAAAATTCTGTGTACCACAAACTCAATCTTATATGTGATCTCTTCTAGGTATCATTATAAGTTTAGGATTATTAAATTATTAAATAATTAAAAAAACTCAAAATAAGACTAAGGTAATATTTGTCCTTCTGATAAAATAGAATAGTTTAATCAAGATGAAATTTGGAATTACTGTATGATTCTTCAACAATAATTTTTACAAAAGACATTTTAGAAATGTTCTGGTAGGAGAGAGAGAAAAAATAATTTGCTGGGCACATTGCTTAAATTGTGCCACTTAAGTATTTGCCTACATTGTCTGCATGCTAATCCAATTTACAAAAGAAGTTTTCAAGATTATCAATTTCAATTCACTTCTGTATTTCTTATCCCAAAATGGTTTGAATATTGAATGAAGTATTATATTTAAAGTCTCATACTGGTTGCAAGGTTTTTGCCAAATATTAAAAATATTAACTTAATATTTCATTGTAAATAGAACTAATGACCCCATATATCTTGCTGTATCAACAAAGTAAAAGAGTAATGAAAGTAAATTTAAAGGCATAGCTTGGTGGCTCAGGTTGGTATTTGAACCACGTGGAGTCTGAGATGAGGGACCAAATATAATGAAGACAAATAAGAAAATAGAACATGTGTTTCTTCTTCTTCTCTCCCTTCCTACCTGCCAGAAAGTTTTCATTCTGTCTTACGTCCACTCTTAAAAAAAAAAAAAATTTAAATACAGAATTTTGAGTTAGAGTTTCAGTCAGGAGAGAGATTGTACACACCAACTGTGATATTTTACAAAGGGTTTGTGTGGTAGTCAATCTCCTGATGGCCTGCAATGATCTTTGCCTCATGGTGTTCTTATTCTTGTTTAATCACCTCTCACAATGAGAACATGTGTTATCCAGTGAAGCCAATAGGAATGGCAGTATAACTTCCAAGGCTGGGGCATATGACTCTATGTCTTCAACCTAGTACTCTTAGGTCATTCACTCTGAGGAAATCAGCTGCCATGGTGGGAGGATACTCAGACCAGGTTATGGAGAATTCCATGTAGAAAGGAACTATAATATCTTGAGAAAAATCAGCATAAACTTGACCGCCATGTAAGTGAACCATCTTGGAAGCAGGTATTCATGCTCCAGTCATGCTTGTAGATGTTTATAATCCCTGACAACACCATGACTACAACCTCATGAGAGACTCTGAGGCAGGGCCACCTGGAGAGTGTAAGATTCACCCTACTTGTCAGCTAACACTTTAGCCTGATTGATGTTCATTGATTTTGGCTGAAGAGACAGCAAACTTCTGTTATTCAGAGACATAATAATAATGAGAGTATAAGCATTTTTTCGCAAAAGTTCCAGCTTCCACCCTTACAGAGGAATATGAAGGGGATCACACCAACACTTGAACATAGAGTAAATCACTGGAAAAAGGTCCTGAACTTTAGAAACATAAATATTTTATAATAAACCATAAAGATGCTTACTTATACTTTGCTCCAGTGAGTGATAGATTATTTACTTACTTAATTTTTTTTTTCATAGGAGAGAGGAAGCAGGCAGGAGTATAGGCAAATAGGAAGGCAGGCAGAAAGAAAGAGAGAAGGAAGAAGCATATTTCATTGAGTCAGTTATTCATATCTTGTTTGCTCTCCCTAACCCCAACTCATGACCCAGGTCCTTGAGCTGTTACGTTAACTATATATAGGGGAGCTATGCCACAACTGCAGACCCAATGCTTGAGCCACCACAGAGGGCACACCCTGAGAGAGATTATTTACTTTCAAAAGTAGGTGATTATACAAATATCCTTGGACATGTAGCTCAGAGTGCGTTTTTTCTCAATAACTGCAGAAGTATGAAGACCATGAAAAATTATCTTATAAAACTATCCAGCTAAACCACTACTGAATTCCTGATCCACAGAAGCTATAAAATAATTGTTTCTTATTGTTTCAAGCTCTTAAGCTTTTAAGTAATTTTCTACACAGTATAGAAAATGAATATAGTTTATTTCAAAAAAGAAAAAAAAAAAACCTTAACAAGATAAAAGTAATTCTTAAGTAATAACTAACTGTTAAAGAGTTTTAGAGGTTCTAGGTAAAACAGCAATAGCATTTTGCCACACCAAATACTGAAGAGATAAGATGATGGGAGAAAAAGTTATCGGAAATCAGTAGAAAACAAGAATTATATAGAAATGGCCACCGTTTCAAGGAGGGGCACCATCGGTAAAGGAAGGTGATCTCATAACGAGTTCAAACAGGAGAATAAATACCCTAATCTCTCTCCTTTCTTCCCATTTTCTCATCAGTTGAAACCAAATGAACGGAAGCCTTGTTGATATCATCCAAACAGGTGAAATTCTCCACACAAAGGACAGAATGTGAATCTAGAGAAGGATGAGAAATTAGTTGGCACAAGCTGGCAAATCAGAGCCTTGTTATACCGTTTCTATAAGTAAATGTTCTGACTCAGCAGTAAATGATTGTTATTTATTTATTCAGCTGAAGTGCAGGAATTTGGGAGGCATGGCCAGGAAAATGTGGTGGAGGAAGGGAGATGAACAAAATGCAAAATTGAATAACCAGCTGCACGGAGAATATTTGGCCACAGGTAGCAGTAGTGAGTCTTACTGCTTGAACTCATTGAATCCAAGTGGAATGTTGTAAATCCTATTGTTTTTTTAAAGACTATTTTTTCAGTTATGAAATCTTTAAAAAGCAATCAATAGCTCCTTGTGATTTCTAAGCATTCCACTACTTTAAATTTTTACCTAGTATTTGAATTTTATCTAGATGTACTTGTAGTACTAGACATACTACAATTTGGATCTATAATCAGCACCAGACATAGAGAAACTCATTTTTGTAAATGTACTAAATCTTAATGTCAGAGCAGAAATCATAAAATTTTCTATGAAACATATTAATAGTTTTATCATTCCAAGCAAGAATTTAGACAAAAATTATTTATTTTTAATTATTCTTTGGAAGTTAAAATATGGATAACTTTCATCTATAAAAAGAAAATACTTTACATGTAAAATAGGCCTTAGTATTTTAACAAAACAGTAATACTCTGATACAATGATAGTCAAGAGGATATTAACTAGCAATTTATAGAATAAGTTGGACTAGACAATAAGCACAAACCTGGGAAAGAGTCAGCATACTAACAGTCAAATAAATTTAAAAAGGAAAAGATAAAAATTTCAATTAGTAAGCTTTTGGTTAAAAGACAAGTCGGTATAGAGTTTCTACATGCTCTTCAGCAATATGTAGCAAGAAACTTTTACAAATTTATTTATTTATAATTTGATATAGGAATGTAATTTATAGAAATTTACCTTGAAGAAATAATTAGATATTTTAAAAAATTATATAAAAAGATGTATAAAAAATTTATATTATAAACAAAAGTATTTGAACATATCTCAATAACCAGATATAAAAATAATAAATCAAGTTCTCACATACTCATAATTTTGAAATCAACTATTAAAATGTGATATTCAAATAGCTTTTTATAACTTTTAAATGTTCTCACTTGATAATTCAAGCAAAATAGAGACAACATTGTATACAGTATGATTGCAAGATATTAAATATTAATTCATGTGACAGATGGGAAATATATGAATATTAATTAGAAGAGCATATCTCTACTTGGATGGATTATAAGTGATATTATTTCATTCTTTATACTTCCTATATTTCCCAATATTTCCAGCAATTTTGAATGTTAACTTTTAAAATATTTTTGTTCCAAATTTTAAAGGACCAAATAAGCAAATACTGGTCAAATAAATAATATAAATATACAGTAAAATACTTTTATGTGCTGTTAAAACAACATTCACCTAAAGCACTCTTAATAAAAGGCTTTTATAATATAAATTACTATGTACTTTTTATATGACGCTATTACTAAAAGTCATCAATTATACACTACACATAACAGAATATATACATTGAATTCAAGTCAAGCGATTACTAACTAGTAATTTAGAGTAAGAATCCATGCCCAGTGATTGGTGATTGATATTTTAGAATGAAATCTCAGGGGATTCAAAATGATAGCTTTCACTATAATTGTAACTTGACCTTTTCCTCCTAGGCATAAGCATATTGGTCCTTAAAGTCCTGATTAAATGCTGAATGATTTGCAATCATCATGGAGAAAGACCTGCACATAGGATAGTCTATATTATCTTAAAAGAGAAAAGGAAAATAAATATATTTGTGTGAAGACAGTTATGCACATTTCTAGGGGATTTTTTTGAGAAAATAAAATGATGAAAAGATATTTTAATGTAATATTAGAAATACAAAATTTGAAGACTGTAAATTATTTTTATTAAAAATTTTAATTTTAAACATCTCAACATCGTTCACTGTAAACTTTCAATTCAAAACTAGTTGAAAGTCTTCATATGCATGATTTAAGGAATAATGCTTATTTTATTATATTTGGTCCATTAATAGCACAAGTCATAATATCTCATACCTGATATTGTTACAGTGGGTTCTTAATTATTATCATTTTTTCTTTTTCTTCTTTAACTTATTTTTCATATTTACTACAAGGTTATTTGCAGAAAAATAAGTGAAATTAAAAATAAAAGAGACAGGAATTACGTACTTTCCTCTAAAAATTCCTTAGTATGGTATTTAAAGTTCTTTAGAATATTCCTCAACAGGTATCTGCCATTTTTTGTACTTCACAGGCATATTCTTACCTCCACTAGTTTACATCTTTTCTTTACTGATAGTCTTCTTGGAATTCCATAAGATTCTACCACCACTTCTAGTGTTGTACATCATTTTGAAATTTTTCCCATTCCTTTTTTCTGTGTTGCTTTTTAGATCCCAAGCATTTAAGATTTGTCTTCATTCTCTATCGCAACAGAATTTTCCATAACTCTTTGCATACAGCCAGCTCTCGTTCATTGTTGAAATAAAAATAAAATAAGACCAACTGTTGACCAAACTAAAAATTATATTTCAAATATGTATGCTGAACCATGCCTGTATGATGTTTCATATATCTGAATCCTTGATTTAAGGTGAGTATTTTCCTCCACACTCTGGTAGACAATGTGTTGTCTGTGGTTACTTTCTTTTCCCATAATCTTGTGACTCTGTCACTTCTTTCAGATAATTTTTCTAATTATGACTTTCTGAAAGTATATATTTAAATGTTCATGGACATTTTCAAAATAATTTCTATATGATAGTTTTTGGACCAAGGGAAGTAAAAAATAATGTTTCTTCATAAGTTTATTTTTCCTTTTTCTCTCAACAAATAATTCCTGTGCAACTCCCAGTTCCAGGCATTTTGCTAGTCACCAGGACATCATGATCAACAGGTAGACAGAGTCATTGTCATAACGGATTTTTCAAGGTAGCCGCAAAATCAGGTATGAAAGAAAGATTTTCAGAAGGAGTTTACTTAGAGGGTGTGGGGCAGTGGCATTATTGGTTTACAGAGCTGTATGTTTCAGTTGTATAGCTTCACATTGAAACTGTATATACAATACCACAGCCACACCAAGCATCCAGTTACCATCCACCACATTACCAATCAACTCCCTCTATCTGTTCTAGCCCCACACCATGATTACCCAGCTATTCACCTCTGATAACCCCCATTCTGTTATCAAAGAATGCACTGATTATTCATTGCTATTATGGAAAATGCTAGGAAGAAATGCAGTCACTTATGGGGAAGTTTATTTGGCAAACTTACAACATCTAGAGAAGCCATATTAAGATAGGCCTTCAAAAAAGCTTACTTTAAACTTAAGATTTACAGAATGAGCAACAATTAATGCAGTAAAGCCATAGAAGTATCCCAACTAGAAAGAAAGGTAGGACGTGCAAAGACCCTAAGGTTGTAAAGGTTTTGAGGAAACTGAAGAAAGACACTATGAATAGAAAGTAAAGAGGATGAAGATTTATCCAAGAAAAGATGAGGCTATAATATCTCCCTTGGTTTTCCCAGTACTATTATCAAGATACAAAATGAATGGAGTAAGACAACAGATTGGAACCTGGTGAGTGTTTCGCACCCAGCTTGCACCCTCTTAGCATGATAAATGAGAACAGAGCCTTCAAATAGGACATCTCTCTATTGCCATATCCTTGACTAATCCTGTGTAAAGTCAATGAGTCATAAGCAAACGGGGATAACTTTCAACCATACTACTTCCATCTTGATTTAGGAAGCTGTGAAGTTTTGTTAAAAAAATAAAAAAGAGAGAGAAGCATAGCAACGGACTTAGGACCCTTCACTTGAAATTTTACATTATTATCACTAAAAACAGAGGCAGCAAAAGGAAGAAAAGGAACAATCAGAGAATTATTAGATACACTTAAATGAGAAGCAACTGAAATTCAGATCTAAGCAAGTATCAGCCACCACAGAAATAAGATTGTAACAAACAAACCATATTTGGTCAAAAGAAATATATTTCTCAATATGCTTCCTAGTATTTAGTTTTTTTTCTTTCGAAGGCCATACTGTTCATAACTATTTTTTATGAAACTTTGTAAACATTAATATTAGCTTTACCAAAATTATGCAAGGTAAAAAAGACTGTTAAAATGTAACCATAGAGTATCAATTATCAAAGTCTTATCATTTAATATGAATGATAAAAAACTCAAAAACGTCATCCTGATCACATGTAAAAGAATGCTTTTTGAAAAATACAGTTGCTTTCTATTGAAATATCTCTTGATTAATAATTTTACACTTAAATATCTTTCAAACCACAAAAAAAATGCTATAGACATAAATTTTGCTATACTTCATCGAAGTTATTTGAAGTTATTCCTTGATTCCTTAGTCTATCTTTCCTAGATAGGATATACTATTTTGAGAGGAAATGTATGTGTATATATACATATATATGTATACATATATACACATATATTATATATATATAAATATGATGTATATACATCTATATTAAAGGCTAGAAATACTGGCTCTCTATTTAAAACATTTGCAAATATGCAAATAAACTTACTCCAAAATATTGTCTTTTAAATGTTTATAGCAGTAGCTAATATCTGCATTTCTTGGGTCACATAAAAAGCGCTGATGAGTGAAAATCTCAATTGATGACCACCTTCTTTCTCTTGTGTGGAAAGATCTGAGAGAACACAGAAACATTTTACTGTGGAAGCAGACTTTTTGTGATATCCTTAGCTTTCATGCAACTCCAACCAAAATTGGATAAATCGGGGTTCTTTTATCCAGGTGAGCATCCAGCCTATAGTCAATTTGAACACCTAGTTACTAGACACTGCACAGAAAAACCAACAGTACAGTTATCTGATTTTTTATTGCCTCTCTTTTTTCTAAGACCTTGCTTGCATTTCTGTTCATATAAAGCAGATAGGACGCAGACGTTAAGCCATGGAGATTTGGGCTTGTAAAAGAGAGAGGAGAAAGGAGGAAGGAAAAAGCTAAAGTGAAAAAAGAAGGAATAGAAAAGAGTAATGGAATAAATAAATTATGGATAGAAAGACAATGATAAAATATAGCCACGAGGAAGATAAGAAAATGAGGAAAGTGTAGGGGAATGAAATATAGCTGTTGAATCAGAAGTTCAATTTAATGTATTTCAATGAATAGTTTCCAGTGTCTAATAGGTCTGAATAAGTCAAATTCACAGTAATTTAACTAAGGGAATGAGGTAAAAAAACAGTTTAATAAAGTTTTATAAATTTTGAACATAACACCAGTCCCAAAGGCATAATCTAAGCAAGTGACATTGTTTATAGCATTCAGAAATTATACAACTCCAATTCACATACGTCATTTAAAAAAACACTACAGTTGTTTTGTTTTATTTTTTTCTGGAAAAAAAATGGTTTCAGTAGGAATACACAAACTGATGCTTTGTTTCCACACTGAAGTCTTCCCAGATTTTTTTCTTCATATGCTAAATTATTTTATTATTGAACCTATCACTTCATAATGTTTATATCTGGAGATCTAGCTAGTTCTTCTGGTTGCAATTTTAAAAAGCTTTCTATTTGAATAAGATTTTAGCCAATTTTAATGATGGATTCTAGATTTTTGCTAAAATAATTGCTCCTGAGTTCTGTGACATATGTGAAATTCTTTTCTTCTTAAGTTGAAATGAATTAGCAGGTAGAGAAAACAATTCAGTTTCAAACGACAAGCAGGATCTTTAATTTCTGACAAATTTTTGACTACACTCTGAGAGATATCTTTCCATTATATGAATTTAAAAGACACATCTGACATTGTATGTTCTGCTTAGTAAATCCTAAGAAAATCAGAAACAAGTCATAACTTGCCACAGTATCCTAACTACGTGAGTCAAGTTCAGTATCCTCTTAGCTTCCACCCACCCTCATCAAGTTCCAGATGCATATTCCACTGCCAAAGCCTCTCCACGGCCTCTATTATGTGTTCCCTATAATTTAATATCCATTGTACACTGGTTAGACACTGCTTGACACAAACATCTATACATAGTCTAGGGAAGAGACTGCAGAATTCAGGGTCAAGCTGTTAATACTAAGTACTGCTAATTACTCTGAATATAAAGGTCTTAATTCTGGATTCTAATCCATTGCCAGAATAAATTTATTCTGGGAACAAACCTAAGAGATATTTAAATATCATTGCTGTTCTGTGAATAGTACTGAAGTCCATAGGAGTCACATTATTTCTAATTTATTTTACAAAATTATAAGTAAAGTGTAATACATAAGCATATATGCATACATATTTATATACAATTTAGTATACATTTAAAATCATTTTTGAAAAAGAGACGACCTTGATGGTTGCAAGATACACTTTCCCTGCAACTTATACATACATACTAAATCATTATAAATGACTTTTATTCTAGGATAGAGTGTACTTTGTTTTGTAGAATTTATTCCTAATTTCATTCTTCACATCCCACTCATTAAATATCATTTGTAGCATAAAACACTAGGTGTTTTAGAGAATATAAAATAAGCTGTTTTTATCTTCCAATTCTACATAAAGTAATTGGGTAAACAAGATAACTGTGAGCTATTCGACTATAATATGTATCCATTCATCCAATAACATTTATTCAATTGTGACTATCTTGTGTATGCTATTAGATGTTAAAGACAAATATAGAGACAGGTAATGCTTACTAAGTGTTACTGCGAACATGGTGTTGCATGAATTAATTGGTTCAGTTCTCGCAACTATGCTACGATTTTAAACTTAATTTTTGAAGATCAGGAAATGATGCATTAAATGATAAAATGCCTAGGCCTGAGTCACTGAGATAGAAAGTAGTAGAACTAGGTCTCAAATTAAGAAGTCTTTTCCAAATTTTATATTTTTAGTGGGTACATATTACTGTCCCTCAAGTGCAAATAAAGGAGTAGCTCTGAACTTCAAATGAAAAACTTAATTCTAGGACTGTCTGCATGCATAAAGGAATTTATACTTATTAGAGATAGGAAGTGAGCAGTTTCAGAACAGTATAAACACAGCTGAATTAGAGATTAGAGATGGTTCATGATTTCCTTCAAAACTATTTCCAGAATTAAAAACTTCTATATGAAAAGACACATCTAAATTTTTATAGGACAAAATTACCTTCAAAAATCAAAAAGAAGAAAACTATGGCCTGGAAACTACCTTACATAACAACAAAACCAGCTGGAATCGCAAAAATTCCTTAACACGAATACTTAAATCTACCATATTAACTAAATCTATCCTTGCTTACCTTGTTAGGCTTCTGAGTTTTTAATGGCAAAGTTTGTCACAATCAAGGTCAGATGTACTAATCATTAATGAGATATAAATACATAAATCATAAAAGATTTCGAGTAACATGCTCACCTTGGTGTCTTCTTTTTAAATTTTATTTAGTAAAGTAGCCAGCACATCTTAATTGAACAATACTATTAGGTATACACACAATATTAGTTAATTTCACATCACTTAAAATAATTTTGTTGAGGAATACATATTAATTGATTCAACTGACTTATTACACATATTATTAATGTATCCTGTGGTCAAGGCCATTTGCAATGGCAAGTGTTTATGGAAGGTTCCAATGAAGAAAAGGAGTTAGGATCTGAGATCATTTAATCTTCCTTTAATAAAAAAAAAGGCTCAACTCTGTGTTTGGGAAACTTCTCTCTTTCTCCAGTCTTTTATTATACCTGCTATGTTTATCATTTTTACTTTGTTTTAAATTCAGTATACTTTCAGAAATCGTCATCAACTACCTTTAACATAGAAAATCAAATACTAGATTTCAAGTGTTAACTTGTTTATTATTTGGAAAAGAAAGTTATAGATTCCTGGTGCAGTGAAAAACCAGCCTCAAATAGGATAGCTAAACAATCAAATTTATCATATCAGTGGTGTCTTTTTACTCCAGGATTCAAAAATGAAATGTTCAACAATTATTTGTTACAATTTGAATATGTTAAAAAAGTATTGCAAAACTATGAGAAAAAGTAAACTATAAAACAGCATATATTATTTAATTTATCTGATTATTCATTATATACAAGAAAATTACCAATAATATGCCAAATCATAACTTTTTTTATCTTTTTATGTAAGATTTTTAGTGACTTTTTTCCCCAACTTGGTCTTTTCTATTTCAAAATATTTTTAATTAAATATGAAATACATTTATATTTCATGAAAATAGTATCCACAAAAACTATTAACTAGTTCTAATTTTACTTGTATTATTTGCTTTGCACTATATGTAGACTTACTGAGTTGCAATCCCTGAATCATCTCTTCCTTCAGAACTGTCCTCCACCACACTGAGCTACTATCAAGGTCCTTTCATCAGGAATTTTCGAACTGTAGGCTAGAATCCATCCATTTAGCTGTCATACTCACCATTTAAAAAACAGAGTAAAATAGAGAAGGAACAAAAGAAAATATGAGTGCACATTATATACTAGCAAAATAATTTTGGTCTTTTATATAATGAAATATGTTGATAGTCATGGTAAAATATAATTTTTCTATTGGGACTACTTTAGAAGAATTTGAAAGCTACTGGTCAAAAGCAACCTGTACAGAGACGAAGAGGCATGCACCGGTGGAGTAGGGGTTGAGCACAGTTAGAAATAAAATTAAGTCAAATGCTTCTTCCTCCTCTAATTTCCTGCCTGCCTGCCTTTGTTTGCCTTTATTCTTGTACCTATCCTTAGAGAGACAAAGAGAGAGAGACAGAGAGAGAAAGAGAGAGAGAGAGAAAAAGAGAGAGAGAGATGAAGAAACAAAGCATAGAGAATTAAAAAGAGTTCTAGAGTTCATCTAAGGAAGAAGGAACAGACTTAGGAGCATTATTCACTTGTAACAGTCCACTGGTTGTCTTAGTCATGTTGCCATAGAGTGCATTGTATAAATCAAGGAAATGAGTTAAAAAAATTATTTGATATTTCAGAAATTTTTATCCTTTTAACTCGGCAGCTTTCCTTAATGTAACAACCCGAAACCTTCTAGAAGGAAAACACAGACAATATAATTATTTACATAATTAATTGGATTATTTTAATAAACATTTCTAGTCCCGAAAAAACTAGGATACCAAAAAAATCTATACTTTGCCTCCATTAGTATCAATTAGTAACATAGTCATTTCTCAATTATATCATTGCCTACCATGCATGTATCCAATAATCTAAAATTAAAATCCAGTATGCTGTGCCATTCTCATTAAATGCCTTACATCTAATCTGTTGCACTTGAACTAGTGAAGGATATTGTTTTGGAGAGGTAATTAGCAATATTATTCCTTACAACATTCTATCTGCTACAGTAGAGAGTTTTAGAAGTAACCAGCAAATATTCTAATTGAACTATCCATTTGACATAAGCATTCACACTGATACTGTTAATTATTCTCTGCTTTAACTGGTCAATTAAAACTGTAAAAAGGATAGCCAATGTGAAAGTGGTGTTTTTATAATGTTGTCTCCCCATCATTTAACTCCAATAACTTAATAGTATCACTTTCACCAAGTGAATCAAATGCTTCCAAATGCACATATCTTTCTTAAAATATATATAAAAAACAAGTAATAGTCTGTGTCATATGGTGACAAGTACAGTTCAAAGTGTCATTATCACTGTTCTCATGGTGATAATTAATCCTTTAGTCATTATCATAATGAGAAACCATGTTCAGAAAATGCTGATTGAAAAATTCAAACACAAGTCACTCATTGCCTATCAGCCAAATTGATTCTTACACTTACGGCAGATTAGCACAGAGCCTTCCAAATAATTTATCTAGCCTACTCCAAACTTTTCTAGTCATCTTATGTTTTGCTTCATGATTTTTTAAAAGCTCTGCTCTAACAAGAAGTACTAGTATTACACTTTCATTTCTTAATTTGTGATGGATCTTTCATCCTAATCAGAACCATTTCCTGATTTTGTTTTTAATGGGGTCTATACTTTATCCCTTAACTGAAATAATTGGAATAAGTTTGCAACTATCTACAGTCAATGAAGTCTGAAAACTTAAAAATTTCCAAGTATAACTTTATCAGCTTCAAAAGAATAGTCATTTTCATATGCCCAAAGAAACTCATAAGCAAAGTTAATATTTCAAAGAGACCTAACTCCAAATTAATCTAGAAGCATACCCCTATAGAACAGATTCCCTCTTTTTCCCTCAACATGTAGACAATGAGTGTTATGCATTTTAAGTGTGAAATAGTTTTAAATGAGTGCCTTCTGATTTTTATCCAAATTTCAGTCCTCTATCAACATGCAGGCTAAATGTTTTGATCACGATGTCCTATAATCTTTTGAGAACACACTCAACTCTCCCAGTTTTGTCTTACCTCTGCTTCCCTTTCTATTGTGTTTCTCCCTAGAGTTCTCAATCACAAAACCTTAATGCTACACTGAAACCCCACTTTTTGTCTTTGACAATCATACCTACTGCAGCATACACAAAAGCACACAAGCATCCAGTATTCAGTTATACCACAGTATCTTTTAACACTTTCCCTACATTCCTGATGAGTCACGAGTAGCATTACACAAAAAGAAAAAAGGCAAGAGTAAAGATTCAGATGGAAGCACTAACAAGAATAATATGGGTGGCTTGGAACAAGAGTTAGGTGTGTTTACAAGACAAAAATCTCAAACTTCCTCAAGGGAAATTGTACATAAGCTTACTCATACAAGTACTTTTATACCAATGTGTCCATTCCAAAGGAAAGATAAAGTAAAATAAAAACAGGAAGAAAAGTGAAAAATAAAATGGTTGGTTCAGTTATACGAAAAGAGCAAATGAGAACTAAAAATTCTGTGATATGGTGAATGACGTCTCCAGCATAAGGAATCAAAGAAGCATAAATCACTATTGTGAGATTTCATATTCTTAAGTTTACAATCCTATAAAGATCTCTCTATATTAACAAAATTTACAAGCATACTATACTGGAATGCCATTTCAGGCAAAGAAACAATCATAGGAAATTTGGATTAAGATTATTGCTACTCCATGAACCGTTTCTCGAATCAAAGGCTTGCTCGATATGTCTATTACTACAACATAATAATACCTGTGTATCTTTCAAACTAAGTTTATTATAAATTGTGTCTATATCTTAAACCAAGCTGCCTTTATTGATTATTAAATGAAAAGTTCTAGTCCTTTACTTACATGAGATACGTAAAGTCGAGGTTAAATTTGGCTATTGTTCTTTTAAATATATTTACTCAACTATGCAGTCTAAAATCTGAGCATTCAGCAACTGAAATTTTGAGTCTGTAGAAACAAGAAATTAAGAGAAGTTCTCTTCACGTCAAGGTCTCTATTCCAGCTGCCTGTTAGATGTAGTCACATAGTAACATAGGACAAAGTTGACAGTCCTTTGGCTAAGCAATTGGGAAATGCCATCATGTCTTACAGGTCAATAAATTTTGCCCAAAATATAGTTACTAATCTAGCTAATGGATATTTAGGACAAACAGAATTGAAGAGACTGTCAAATTGTACAGAAGGAGGAATCATTATACGCTGCTATCATAACTAATCAAAAATCTAGAAATGGAACTCTTTTGGTTGCTATTATTTAGATGCTATATTCCTCTGTCACCATAAAAATATAGAACATACTTCTGCTCATCAACCAAATATCAATGCAAATTAATGTTCTTACTCGTCCTGGTCATTTTCACATGCTATTCCTCAATCTAACACCAAATAAACTGACTTTACGTGCTTGCCTTTCAGGGACTTCCCTTAATAGATTTGATTTCCTTTTTTAAAAAATTATAGTCTGTATTTCTGTAGATCATGGACACAATCAGCCCACTATCACAGTTCAAGTTCTTCAGGTGAATAAAAAATAATGTGTACCAGAAAGATTAAAATTAGCACAAATATTAGGTGAGTTAATGAACATGTAGAGTTTTTTCTTCTTCTTTCTCTTCTGCTCTCTTTACATTTCTTTTATCCTTTTCCTTCTCAAATTATTAAAGTCTAAAAACTCGCACTGCATCAGAACAATTTGTGAGTTACCATATAGAGAAGCAGGATATGGAGTAAGATAGCAGATTATATGCTAAAGAGTAAAGAGGCATATATGTGGAAGAGAAGTCCAGTGGAAAAGGCCAGTGATCAAGCAAGGAAGGAAGGATGTGTTTACCATCACTGAATTATGGAGTTGGGGCTGTGTCAACAGGAAGTACAAGCCAGAGAATGAGAGCAGTAGAGATAATAGTGTATATATACAGAGGTTTAGTCAGATAAATATATCGAGAATAATGGGAAGTAGATTTCTCACTATAGAAGTCACTTATACATAAGGAAAATTGTAGAGAGACAGAGAGAGAAAGAGACAGAGAGAGGAAAAAGCAAACTGTGGCAATGGATTGGAATTTGAGTTATTGGTGGGAATAAGTGTATGTACATACAGACATATATGCTATTTATTTCATAAAAAGGAGTCGAGCATATGAAAATAATTCTTCCACTTGTAGACTGTGCTGAAAATGCTCTAAAGAGAAGGTGGTTTTAGTTGTATCACAATGATCAGTAATGTTTCTACTCTCTTCCATATGCTAACTGGTTAAAAAAAAAAAGTGCCATTAGACTGGTGACTATTAAGATTCCTGTTTTAGAATGGCAAACCTCTCCGGCTGACAGGAGGATGTGGAGCACCCAGAACTCTCCCCTACAGCTTTGGGAAACTGTCTGTCAAGTCCTCATGTAATGAAGGATATACTTGGAATGTTCATGCTTATCCCCCATTAATGAAAACCTGCCATGTCCAGGTGGCCTAACAGGAAAGGCCACCGGACATAGTTCATATACATCCTAAGGACCCAAGTTCGAGACCAGGGGCCAGGAAAAAAGTCATGATGAACAACTAAATAAAATAAAATGCTTCTTCCTAATCAAAAAAAAAAAAATCACACTCTACTGTTTATGATTTTATCTCCATTATCTTATTCAAAACTGATGCAACCATGGTTCACACTGACAAGAATTCTTGTACAGAGGATGAAACATTAATTTTCCTTCTGAACATCAAATGATCTCATGGTATAACTAATAACTAAAATTGATAAAGATAATTGTACTTTATATTCTTATTTGGATAAAACTATTTGTCTAATGTTTTATATAAATACTATATGGGGAATGCCAAAATGTACTGAGGCTAGGAATACTTTTTGATTCATACTAATTTTTCATCTTGCAACTATAACTTTTCATTTTGCATCAATATCTTTCGAGTGCTTCAAGTTTGGAAAAAAGTTTTCTATCATTGTTTTATGCCCACTGCTTATTTTCAATTAATCATCTTTAATATTCTGCTTTCTCACTGCAACTGCAATGGATTGAAGAACAATTTACAAACTTAAAACTATTTTCAGGCCAAATTTTGAGTTCTGTTTCAGTTGTCCCTACCCCCACCTCGAGTATTTTCTCTTCTCATTTCATAGGCTATTTTAGTCTAAGATACTGTGTAATATTAAATTACAATAATAGCAATCAAAGTCATGGGGAGCAAAAGAATTTCGATTGCAGCCCATACTTGGCTCTCAATAGCTGGGCATAAGAAGAGCCTGAAAGCACAACAATTCAGAGAACTTGCCAGCAGACCCCATTGTCCTTTCAGTTTCTAATGACACTGAAGTACCTCCATGATTAAAATTTAAAGGCTTCCCAGTAACCAAGTAATTTTCCCAAAACTCCTTATCCAGCACTCACCAAGAAAACTCTGATTTTAATATACTATTAATCAAGCTCCAGCCAAGTTTACCACTGATACTTTCAATTACAGAGAGACAAGCTTCATCTCTCTCAGTATGTATAGATGAGGGAATTTTTTTTTCCTGATTAGTCAGTTACAGCAGTGAAATAAACCACAAACTTAGTTTAGACATGCATTACTAAAGCACTAGGTGTATATTTCACAAGGACTAAGCAAAACATTATGAACTATTTTAAAGTATATGTACATATCATTTCTAAAAATGCTATGCTGACAAACCACTATTTCTTGGTGTTCTTTGCTAATAAGGAGGTATCAGTATTATAAAACCTAACTACATTCATTAAGTTACATACTGAAACAGGTTTTATAATATAAAAATCAACCAAGAAATTATTACAAGAAAATAATGATAGACGTATGCAGATATATATCAAGAAGTATGTGTCAATGTTTTTAATAATATTACTTAGAGAAAAATAAACATTAATAATAGAAAATAGATTGTATAAATTATGAAACAACTCTCCAAATAATTGAATACTGTACAGTATGTTTATAAAACATTTTTCATAAGGTGGGGATGTTTGTAATATATTAAGTGGGGAAAAAGTCAGTTCATTTTGGTAAAATACATGCAAATGCAAAAACAAACAAACTTGTAAAATTATTTACAAATGACTAGTGCTCATCCTTTTATAAATCTGAGTCATATTTAATTTCTTAATTTTGCATTTTGATGTCAAATACACATTGCTTTGTAACCAGATAATAACATCAATTTATCTCATTTTATATGTAAGAATTTATCTACATAGCCAAGGAAAAGTAGAAGAACTTTGTACTGTCTTTTTTTCCCATTCTATATAATAGCATAATGACTTTTACACCAAGTCAAATAATTCTTTAAAATACAATTTGGATTACTATTTTATAATAGGTGTTTGTAATAGTAATGTGGACTACATGTGTCTGTGGCTTAACGAATAAAGATGATCACAAAGTTATTTTGGTCTGTCATTAAAATAGTAATGATGATGATACTAATAGTGTTGATTTATTTTTCCATTCACTATTTTAAAAGCTTTCTATATGGGAGAGTTATTTCTAATACAATTTTAAAAATTTACTCTTGTGTCTCACATAAAATACTGGATACTTTAAACAAGAAGAAAATATTTGGTGGCATTTGTTAGTACAAATACAATGAAATAAAATAATTAATTTTTTATTGCTTGAGTTAGAAAAGTTATAATTCTATATTATCTTCTATAGTGTTATAATATAAATTAAGTTTTGTTTTTTATATTAATAATCAGTAATAAGGTAGAAAATTTCTTTTCTGAAATACATTTTAGTGAAAGAAATATGCAATCCATCATTCTAGAGGTAGATGGTCTTATTGGTTTATGCTGAATTGAAGTAACAATAATCACGATATTAGATTTTTTTAGATTGAGTTTATAAATTAGTATATTAGTAATAATAGCTTATATTTGTATAGAATTTTGTAGTGCTCTTTTTACATATTATTAAAACTAAATCTCAAAAAAGTTTATTTTAATAAGCATATTTGCATTTGAGAAAATTGCATCAGACTCTACATTGGAAAATATTCAACTGTATCAATAATAAGAATTGAGCAGTGTATGTATCTTTTAATTTTAAGCTATATTATAATAGATTTATTTTATTATAATTTTGATGATAATATTTTACACTGTTAGAGATGTGCTAAGTTTTCTCTCACTCTAGGAAAAAGTACAGCCATTGAGAAAGAAACAGAACATTCTCTACCAAGTTTTAAATTACACCATTTAGTCAAATTGTCTCACTTCCTAGCCTCAGATTTTAAAAATCTGAGAGACATACATATGTGTAAAGATATCTATCGCTTCATTACTCATACTAAATTCAAAGCATATAACAATAAGCAGAATATCAAAATGGGCAATTTGTGAAAAATTAAATTTCATTGTGGAGTATAAATTGATTAAAAACACTACTATTTTAGACACTCATGTTGATTTCAATTTATATGATTTCAATGATTTATTATGAATGTACTGATCAGTAACTTGGATTTTAGAAATAGTAGTAGAGGATTCATTAGCCTTATCTCAAGCTGACTTACTTTTTAGATATATTTATACTGGATAGGTACCAAAATGAACTTCATTTCTTTTTCAAATTCTTTTCTAAAAGACATTATCTGAGATTAATAACTTCATTTATATTTAAATAAGATAGAATGACACATTTTAACCAATTATAAATATACTACTCATGTGAATAGATGCATGTGTATTTAAAACAAGTAAATGCATAACTGTCAATATGCCTTAGCATATAACATGAAAGATTTCTATAGCCCTTTCTAAACTAATTCTTTACAAAGTAAAGAAAGATTTAATTTTCTGAGCTTTTATTTGTCATTATAACAGTATATAGACACTTGAATATAATATTCAATTAAAAAAATCCTTATCCCAGTGATTTAAAATGCAAGGAAAAATAGATTGGAATTAAAATGAAACATAAATTCGCAGGTAGTTTAAGCCACTTCTGAGTAAAAGACTTGAAAAAATTGTTATTCTTTTCTTTCTTTTTGTTTTTTTAAGATACAGTAAGATACTGTTAAGGTGTAAGAATACCAAAGAATAGATTTATACTTTTCTGGGGTCACTTAAAATTAAAATTTAGCAGCCATTTAACTAATTAAAAATATTCTTCATCTCTAAATTCTTAGAAGTTTAGAAAGGTATTAGAATTCATGAAATGATGCACCAAAGGTGTTTTATATCTAATATATTAATTAATTAATTGCTAAGTAAATAACTACACAAATATACTCATAATTATTGAGTTAAGTAGAAATAAGGACTGTGTATTTGACCTGAAAATCAATAGCATTAGCGCAGCAATTTCTAACTAATAATGAAAGTTACTTTCATATCTTGCATATATGCTTGATTAAGACATATTCAAATGAGACATTCTATGAAAAATGTGAGTCTTCCTATGATTTGAATCTTCACTAGTGTGAAGGTTTATTTTTCATTAAGGGGAATTCTCAAGTTTGTTTAAAAGTGCTAAGTAAATCTTACAATAGGACATTTAGGCAATTGTCTACAGTCTAAAATAATGTCGAGCTTCGCTCTGCATTACCTTCCCACAAAATGCACAGCATTAACCAATTCTTTTCTGTCAACTAGCAATTTTTGGCAGATCCCTTTTGCATGATTCATGAAGGACCAGTAAAAGGCTAATTGTTCAAATTAATTTGCGTAAATGACTAAGCAAGAGATAACAAAATTACATCTGCACTTGTTTGGCAAAGATTCAATAGCAGCGGCCCTGTACTGCCAGCTGCTTCCAGACAACACTCTTGCAGAAATTAAAAGCTACAAATATTAATTAATACACTTTTTTGGTACGTTAATTTGCACTGAAAGGTTCCGGAGTGCAAAACTGCTGAGAAGATGAACCATGATAATTAGAATTAATGGGATGGATGCATGTTTTTTGCAGCTGAAGTTTTAAAAACCCATGAATGGAACTAGGAACTTGAAACTGACATTCCCATAAATCTCTATGATAATGCAGCTATTAGTATTAGAAGGATTAAGTACTATGGCTCCAGAGTTATCCATCACATGACACATTATATCCCATCTGTCATTGCAGTAGCTAAGACATGATAGTCGTCCTTGAGGAAGCCGTATGAAAAGCTTGGGGAATCTAAGGAATTGTAGTGATGACTGTCAGACTACAAAATGAATAGTTCAAATCTCTGACTTCCAAACAGAAGTAATAGACAGCATTCTGTATTTGTCAATTTAGTCTTTGCAAATACCTTAACTCTCCCATCTGTATTTAAGTGTAGTTAGGCAATCTGAATTACAGATAGATAGGAATGGAAAAAAATAGTAAAATTTCACAGATTTTATCTTTAATTCATGTGTATCTTTAGGATGGTAAGTTCCCTGTAGAATAGTTTCTATTGATTGCATTATTATTATTCCTACTCATAGGAAAATCTAACTGTTGTTATACCAGTACATATGTGGGAAGTCATTATTGATACAAAGTAAGAAAGAAGTGAAAAAATCAAGCTTAAAGAAGATCTTCATTTTCATTCTTGATATAAAAATTGTAAAGCTCAATAACTGACAATAAAGATAGAATATCAGTCTCTACATGGAATTTCACAACTATTGCTGACTTATACAATTAAACATATGTGGGGTGAAATGGAACCTTCTTACTAAAAAAAAAAAATTTGCAAGGTTTACAGAATAAATGCAACACTATTAGTTTGTAATTGAAAAGGCCATGGTGTCTAAAAGCTGGGAAGTAATTGTTTTACAGCATCCTAATTTGGATCAGTTAGCACCTTCTAGGAGTGTTGTAACCATCCCTGAATACTGCATTTAATGAGAGATTATGGGTAATTGAAAAGGAGTGTTAAGATTTTTTTAATATTAAATATTTAGGAAATATGCTTTAAACATGTTGTTTAAACACAGTGTTTAAACAGTCTGGTCTTATGCACGTGGGTAAAGGAAAAATTCTAGGCCTTAGAACATCTGTCTTTCTCATTGATACCCAAAATTATACTCTAACATGTTTCACATTTTATTGTGGGATTTTTATCATGTATTCATTAGATAGCTTCTCCATATATAGGCTTTTTTCTAACATTTTGTGAAAAAAAGTGTTTTTTGCTCTGAAGAAATGTCTGACTAAATTGCACGATATTCTCAAAGGCATTAAGACTCGAGTTTAAACTCAAGACTTTGATCTCTATTACAGTGGAAATATAAGCATTGCCAGGAAGGCAATACTTAAAACTGTTAAGTCATTTACTGTTCTTGGAAAGTGATTTCTAGCCTTCCTTGATAAAGGTCTCCACAGAGAGCTGCCAGAAGGACACTGATGTGATCTCAGACAGAGAGCAGTGTCCTAAGTGGAGAACCATGCAGAATCAGAAGACTGAGAGCCCCAAGGTAAACCTGGCCTAGCTCAGGGTTTTGCTCAGGACCTGTGTTGCGTTTGAAGAATGATGAGGAACTTAAGTAATTTATTTGGGGAAAAAAAGGTCATGCAGCAACGTAATAGTTTAAGTATTTGATGACTCACTGCCATAAAGGGACTACAGTTTTGACTTCATAGAGAATGTCTTAGTGACAAGGCTGATGAAACCTGATGATACACCGTCAAGTATGGAATTCGAGAATGCACCTCAGGGATGAAGCAGAACTCTGTCATTTTCTAACTCGGTCATAAAAAAATATTTCAAATATTTTTTCTCAACAGTTTATAGCTATAAAAATAACATATTCTGATACAGTGATCATCTTTATACATTCTTTAAATGTTCATTTGCTAGGATAAAAACTTTTTTGTTGAAATGGGTAATTTCATGTTGGCATGTTAGTCTACTTGATTGATAAATCTATGTAATAACTTTAGAATTCTCCCATATGGTGCTCATTTTGTTGCCCAGACTGTCTTTCCTATTTACTAGGTATACTTGTCCGAACTTAGAAACATGCCCATTCCACAGGCTTTTCCTACCCATCAAATTGCTGAGTCATACCGAAAATTTCATTAAACATAAACATATTATCAAATACGTCTTTGGAAATTCAACAGGCTTTGACCGTATAAAAAGAAGTTTTTATAAATTCTGTAATAGTGCACTTCCTAAAGTTTTTAAGAAGTATACCGTTTGCCAATTTCTAGAATCGAATGTATGTTTCTAAAATACCTCCCAAATTTATTATCATTTTTGTGTGACATTAAGATGCGTTTACTTATTTAATTCTCATAGTTGGTTTGAGGCTCTTACAGTACATTCAGAGTAGTTAAAACACTTTATCAGAGACCACACAATATTGACTTCTATTGGGAATAAGTTTCTACACACATATCCAATTTCTGACTTATGTAGACTATGACATTATGGTTACCAGCTTACACAGTGTCTGATAGAGTATGGTGGTGTTTTATCAGAGAAAAACTGTTGGTTCCCATATAAGCCTGATGACATTGTCTGACAAATGTTAGCTATTTCTATTACCACCTTACTCGTAAGTAAATATTTCATAAGGCAATAATACAGCATGCAATAACAATTTAATTTGAAAAGACCCTTTTTACACAGAAAAAAAATACCAATATGAAAAGAAAGCAAGTATCCTGTAGATACTTTATTTCCATGGATAAAGTGCCAAAAGTTGTGATAAAATAGCTCTACAACAACAAAATTAATAATTTAATGAAAATTAGGCATGCCCCGGCTAGTGGTTAGCTTAGTCACCTCCTTCCGATCGTGGTCGACACACATTCCAAGGACTTGGGTTTGTGTCCTGGGACAACTGGGAACCATCAAAATGTATAACTAAATATAAAAATAAATAAAAACATTTCTCCCTTCTCTCTCTTCCTGCCTGCTTGCCTACCTGCCATCATTTCTGCCTGCATTTTTTGCTTTAAAAAAAGAAAAGACAAGAAAATTAAGGCCAATATTTTTAATTGACAAAATTTCTATTATAAGCACCCAATTTTCATTTTTCTTTTAATGTTCCAAGAAGAAAGAGTTCATAAAAACTGAGACTTTTTTCACAATAATCTTAAGGCAGATAATGTTCCTGAATCCATTTTTGCTTATTACAGTTTCATAAATCAGATAAAACTCTTACACACAGTTTTTCTCTTTTCCCACTTGGAAGATGATACATAATAAAATCTATGAAGCTATTGATAAATGTGCATAGTATAATGTCTCCTGACCTGATTACCTCCACCATATTTTTCATGCTTTTATCAAGGAAAATGAACGATACTTCCTCAAGAAGTCCATTTCACTCATCTAAACTGTTTTCTGAACAAGTTTTTGCCTTTTGAAGGACTCAGTTTTAAAACAACAATATCTATTCTTTGTCAGACATTATATTTTAAATTAACCTTTCTGGTCTTTCCCCTCTTATTCTCAGCATAAACAATGAAGTATATTTTTCCCTGGGATATTTACTATTTTACTTTCTTTAATAATTACTTGAATCATTTGTCCTTATTTATTTTTCTATCAGTCTAATTATTATTATACTGTCACCTAGGCTGTAAATTTTTCAAAGATAGTTGGGGTTTCAAACTCATGATCTTAAATTCTGAATGTTCACCAGAATCCCTAATGTGGCTTGTCTGAATTTGATTTATCCAGCATTAGAAAGTACTACCAGGCTCATATTGACCCTAATTTTCTGGAAATATCTCTTGATAACCGCTACCCTACACCCAATATCATGTACAACTGTAATGTAGAGACCAGTTTCTCATGCTTAAAAAGACATCGTATTCAAGCTAGAAAGTCAAGTATTCATTGTTCTTTCCCTCAGAAATTGGACCTTTGTAAGTGAGGGTTCAGTTTCTAAAAATTTTTAGAATGGAGTCAATTTAGCTAAAGAATTTTAAGTAAAATATTCATGAAATCACCTGAGTTATCTGGTTCTGGATCTTTGGATGGTTACCTACTTTTGGAATCCACAAACTAACTGGAGTTTTATTTTCTTTGTTTGTTATATTTTCTGTTATTTTTGATTCTAATACTCAACTATTATATACATATATACACATATACATAGAAATGTGTAATTATGTATATCACCATATTTACTAGAGTAAGCATGATGAAGGGACATCCAGATTAAAATTAGGTTTTCAAAACAAGGATATGGTCTTTAAAACCAATGCGAAGAGATAAAAAAAATCATACTTCTTTCTATAAATAAAACACTTTGCTATATAAAAGTCCTAGGATGAAAATATGTCAACAAAAGATGAAAAATATTTTGGAGTTTGATACATATCATCCCATTACATGTATTTAATCAATATTCAGTTTGATTAAAACATATTTGAAGATTCTCATTCACATTTGCTTTAAACTTCTGTCCAATTTTACCTTGGGCTAGGTATACAAGTTTTCATTGTATTTTCTATAAAATATTATGAAATACATTTTTATTAGGAAAAGTTATTGCCCCACGAGACTTATTATTGCAACTTTGCAAATGATACCTTAGAAAATAAAGACTCCATTACACCATTAGCAAATGGGGGAAAATAATGCATTCACAAGGAAGTCAAATGATACCTTTGGGATTTGGAGAATAAAGGTACTTTGAGGGTGAGCATCTGCCATGAGAGAGACAATTATTTCTCTGGGAAGCATATAGAATTTTATAGAAGAAAAACTCCTCATAAGTTAACTGGGAAGGATAGAAGTCATTTATTTGTGAATCTATTCTGGAACCTTTGTTGTTTCCATTTCTTAAATCAAGTTACTGAAACTGGCATTTAGAAATAAAAAAAAAAAATAGGTTTCACACATAGTCACTAAAGTTAGAACCCCATGGAAGAAAATGCTTGACATGGCTATGTGTAAGCTATATAATAGCTAAAGAATTCTAATATTATAAAAGGAATTGCTATTTTAATGCCTTGCAGTTTCTTAGAGAACAAATTCCAGTCTTGTGCCATGATGAAAAATCAGAAGCTTTAAATTTCTCCACCAACATGTGATTGTGTTGGAATTTTAAAAATCAATGATCTCATGTTCAGCCTAGGTAGAGGGATTAGTTGTACGATTCTAGATGAAAGGCTACAAAGGTACCATATGTCTTCAGTACAATGTATTGTGACTGAACACCCTGCCACAATGCCTTTGGCAACTTTTCTTCTGAAGTTCACTTGCAAAACAAAAAATGAATAAACCCTGTTTGCCACTTACGCATAATAACTCATTCTTTTCTTGCCAAGGGAAGACCTATGCAAAGGTCTCCAATAATCTTAGGTTTTTGTCATCCTAACTTCTTTCAAAGAAAAACTTTCATTCTTTAAAAGAACATTAGAATAAAATTCCTTCTGAGATTACTTTACATTTCCTATTCATAAGCTCCAAATAATAGCACACCAGAGTAACAGCAACAGCCTAATATATTCACCACATGCCTGACCACTGATGATAACCTTTTATTCAGAAAAATATGCTTGAGACAATGTATGGGTTTTCTACAGTCATGTGACAAAATGGGAAAATCATTGTTCTGGGAGCAAGATTCCTCCAGTGGCTCTTTGGGTAATCTTGAAGAAGTCATTTAAATTCCCCTAGGCTTAGTAGATAGATCAAACATATGGAGCCATGCAGATATTATATTCTTGCTACCTCAGTAGTTTCAGTACAATTAATATTGAAAGTTATTGTTTCTATTCAAAATAATAAAATACACCAAAGAAATTATTACTCACATCTATTTGAATAATTTAATCTACACATGATTTGCTCTTGATAATTTTGAAGTGAAAGGGGACTCAAAAAAACAATCTAGTGAATAGGCATGTACCCATGTTTTATGTCTTGTAACAGGCATTAACTATGGTAGTAGTTGACCCGTTTTCCGGGTCACAGGAAAAGAATTTGTATCTCTTGTATAACATATGTATATAACTGGGCTTTTTATTTGAAGAAGTTTGAAATACCAAACTGTCAGTGGGTAGGAAGAAACTAATTGATCTTACTTTCTAAAAAAAAGAGAGTACATGGAATATTAGAAACATAATTAAATATGAATATATGTAAGAAAAGAAAGACCAGGAAAATAATAGGATCTCAAGTTACCATGCAGCCTGTCAGAAACATTAGGAATTCAATCCAATGTTTTAACAATTTTTTTTCTTAGAGTACTAATAGATTACTAGTAACACACAACTCTTTCTCATGCTTATTTTTGCCCCTCATCATTAGTCTAAGATCTTCAAGGAAGAAGAAAATATCACTGACCAAAATAACAACCACCAAAAACCCAGGATCTGACTTTCTTAAAAGTATCTGAACTTAAAGAACGGTTCCATAATCTTCATATTAGTCTATTCATAATCTTTATGTAGAAATACAAACAGATATCACTGAACAAAGCCTTAGCAGACAAAACTGTAATTCAAATAGTCCTTTTTTCTTCAACACCCTCTGGTGAATAGAAATCATGACAAGCAATGCAAACTAGTGTTAAGAAACATGACCGGTTATCCAGTAGAGTCAAATTCTCTGAAACTAGTAATATTTTCTCTGAAAAGTAATTGAAATAAACAAGGACTTTTTCCTTGCTTCAGTTCAAGGAGTGGGGAAAAGTGCATATTGAGATATGAGAAAAGGATGAATTGATTTAAAAAACAGAAGAGATGTTCTGGCAAGAACAAATGAATGAGTTAAGAGCTGAAGATATTTTACAGAAAATATTTTGGTAATAGTTGCATAGTTGTATAGTTTCATTTGTTTATTTTTCTTTTAACCAATCCGCATGTCCAAAAATGAAGTGATTATAATCAATTGGATCTGAATTTTTATAGAATGCCAACATTTTTTCTCATATAAAATAGGTTACATTTAATACTGTATAATACTAGTAAATAAAGCATTATATTTGTCTGCTGGAGCTTCCTTAACAAAATACCACTGAATGGGTGCCTTAAAGAATAGAATGTTTAATTTTTCACAATTCTACAGGCTAAAAGTCCAAGATCTAGGTGTCAGCTTGTTTGGTTTTATTTGCGGTCTCTCTTGTTGGCTTGCAGATGACCACATTCTTGCTGTTTCTACACATGAAAATACGGTCTTTCCTCTGTGTTCACCCATTCCTGATATCTCTTCCTCTTTTTAAAAGGACACCAGTCCTACCCAATTAGGGCCCCCTTATACTGGCCTGATTTAACCTTAATTACCTCTTTAGACCCTATCTCAACATAGTTTTGTTAAGGGCTAGAGTTTCACCATATGAATTTTGTGAGAACACAGTTCAGTTCATAACAAACACGTGCTAATTTTAAGGAAATTTTTATGTAGTCTCTTAAGATAAGAGGATTTCTTGTTCCTTAGTCATCCTCATCTTTAAATTAAGCAACATTAAGACATAAGTCTCAACTTCCATTTTACTAAGATTAATATAGCTAGATATTTAAGGCCATTTTTAGAAAATGTATTAGGAAAAAATTCAAATGCCAGATTAGATATAGTCCAAACCAACAATTATAAATATCTGATCTAATAGAAAAGTCATGAATACTCTAGTTTGGTACACAATAGAAATGCCAAACTGATATAACCAAATCATGCTGACTTGCTAGTGTAGTAACTTATTTTAGAATAATACCTTTGAAGGAACAAACATCTACATATAACTATCAGAAAAAATACATGAAATGTAGAAATAGGCAATAAGTTACTGACTATTCTGTTAATGTTTTATTTTGTAGTTACTTGTCAGTTATATAACTCTGTAGGAATGAAGAATGATTTGTAGATTTTGTCAGATAAAGTTGCAGATAATTCCTGTCCAATGGACAAGATAACCTTAAAAGCTAGTTTATTGCCCTGTAAGGCATGAACTAGTTTTATTCCAAGGCCAAAAATCTTAATAACATATTTTATATTTATCTTTATTTCTCCTTCATCAAATGTTCTTTAAACTGGTTTATCTTTACTTATTTACTTATCAATAAGCTGGCTAAATAGGATCTATGATGAATATTCTTTTAATATTTGCTTTCCTAAAAATATCAAAACATAACCAAATAAGTATTTATTCACTGACTTAAATAGCTTACATATTACACATAATAAAAAGTATAATATGGAAATTAAATTCTTCATGGATATTAGAATATTAAATGATTTGCAGTTTAATTTTAAAATGACTTGTTGTGCCTTTAGAAAAAACAATTGAAAATTTAAGAAAAGCAGCTAGAGCATTAAAAAATGTTTTATTTCATTTCTAATTTTATTTATTATATATGTTTGTAGAACAAGGTTTATGAACATTCCTGAATTTCTTCACCTAAATACGTGTTGATTAATTCTCTGTGGACATTGAGAGTATATATTTGTAAAGATAAAATAGGGGACTGTGTAGGACTTTAATCTATGGCAATTTATAGTGCAGTAAACCACCTCTAGTCCTCAGTGGCTAACTGAACAGACTTTCATCTACCTATTGTTGATTTGGCCAGAGTTTCACATTTACTCTTAGATATTTTTCAGGAAAAAAAGCAAAACAAAAAACAACCAAAAATCCAGTGGTTCATCTAAAGGAATTTTCATTTGAATAACTTGTGTAAGTAATTAGCCAGGTAGATCATTGAAGTTCACGGTACCGAATATCAGATGCTTTTGACCTAGTTTTACTAAGCCCATTTTTCTATCCCTATAATATTCAAGGTCAAAATATTTGCAATTGGGAAGTTTTACCTATGAACTTAGGCTAAATTTGATGTCTCTCAATCCCTACGCCACTCTTTACTCTTTAATTTTCATAAAAGATCATAAAATACAATATATTATATAGCTTATTTTATAATTTGTCTCCTTCCTATTCCAGGAGCTCAATATAAGCTGTCCTATTTGTAATACAATTAATTTGGGGTTTGAGAGCTGTGTATTAAACAAATAACATGGTATAACATTTATTTAATTGGCTACCAAAGTGAATTAACTAACTTGAAATTGTAACTGGGTATGTATGCTTAAAAACAGGGGTCTTATGGAATGTGCGTACCCACAAATGAAGGATCTGTATGCACAGACAATGCATGAATCATCGTATTTTTCCCACAATAACATCTTATTCAACTGAATTCAATCATTTTATTTATTTTTTGTTTGTTTGTTTTAAAATCTTACTTGGAATATGAACACAATCTGAATCCAAACTGGTCTGAAAGTAATCTTAACTCTATATACCTTTAACTAACAATTAGTATGATGTAACTTTCTCCATTGTCACATCACAGCTTTGACTTTGTAAAGCATTGACTTTCAAATTATTGGAACTTGTAGTCATTTTCATATAAAAGTTACAGAAAATTTTTTAAATATTCCAAATGTAACATCAATTTTTATTCCAAATGAAGGTATCGTACCTTTAAATGCCTGAAAATAAGGCATATAATAAAGATGCTAGTAGACCTCATACTTTAACAATATCACTGAAAACGGCTATAAAATCTGACTGAAACACAGAAAGATTTCCTCTTTGGGGGATGCAGAATCCATTTTGTTTTTAAACTGACCCTGAAGATGTGCCAAAACATTTGTAATATCCATAATAAAGTCAAATACATAGCTAGAAGATTTCTCAGATGGGAAATATTCAGTTTAATGATTCAACTTTCATGTAGTGAGGTGAAAACTGATATAGAGAAAAGGTCTTAGAACTATTTTTTATCTTTACCTATTAATTGCAACTTCTAAATTATCAAAAACATAGTTGAACTATGCAAAAAGTATTTTTCACTGCCAGAGGTGCATGAGGAAATACTAAAGTTCTTTCACTTGATCATGAAATCAAGAAACACTGAAGAGTTCATTTTCTTCAGTGCTTAAAAAAATCCTATTTTAACCATATCGATAGTCTATTTGATCTTTTTCTAATATAAGCTAAAATGTAAGTTATTCTCACACCTCAGCAAGGATGTAAAGTATTTTAAGAACAGCTCTGTGAGATAAAAATGTCAATAATATATTCATTCCTTCTAGTAAGATGCAGTCTTTTGCAGTCCAATAATTCAATTAGGAAAATGGATTATGAAACTCAGATTCTCTGAGCTTACCTTCAAAGCTTTATAAGAGCATGTTGTTATAACCTTGCAGTTACTGTTACTCAAAAAAGACTAAACCTTTTCTGTTTCTATAATGTATCTTTTCTGTTTAATTTCATCATATTTTATTAAGTACACATTATTTTTAATGATATATCTCTTCACTTTTCTTAAAATCAATCTTAGGAAAGATACCCTGGCAGATTTGTTATTCAAATAGGCAGGCACTCTGTTCCTCATAGGAATCAAATATCTTCCAACAATTAGCAAGTGCTGTGTCCTGTTACCAACCTAATTGCATTATGTCAGTCAAAAAGTTTGTTCTCTAGTCAAGAAAACACTTTATTTATTGGCTTATATATTCTGGTATGTTTCAAAGACTTCACTAGTTGTCTTGTCATATTTCAGCTTTTAAGCTGCTTTCCTGCCTCACTGAGCTCACATAAGATACATCTGAAAGCTTTAGTACAAATTTACTTCGAATAAAGTCTTCAATTCATTTTCATGGCACCAAAAAGACAGCTTTAATAACTGCAATGACAAATAAACTGGAAATCATTCCAGGCCTTTTCACTTAACTGACAAGTAGAACACTCTCATAATGAGCCGCAGGTTTTACGTTTTCTCTTTGACCATAATAGCTTCATTTAAGAGCGTCAGACCCTGACACTTCATCATTTATCTACATTATTTCTCATCTTCTTTCAAATAAATTATGGAATACTAGACTGCGCACATAAAAACAAAGTGACTAGTTATCAGTAAACAGCAAGATAAATTGTCCAGAAGTTCCTCATTTAGTTCCCTTTAAATTTAAGGGCAAGTTATTGGTACACCTTTTTTAACTTCCAGTGTTTGCATTTTTACAGCCATCTTATTTCTCTTGCCACTGGCCTCTGTGCACTCATCCAGAGCCCGATGTGGAAGGCATAAAGTAATCTCATTATCCCAAGGTTGGCCAATAAAGTACAGAGGCAGAAAGGGAGAAAATCAAATAAAAACTTGGAAAGAGATTTCTCCACATCTGTAAAATTCTCCATCCATAATATATCTTGTCATACTAGGAAATGTGACACTTCCAAAGTAATGAACAGTGCAACTGTAACTCTTTTAGTCCTTCGAAATATAGCACTGATTTTAAATGGATGGGTGAATGCCATTTCTTCTCATTGACTCCCCCTCCTTTAGTTTACATTTTTCTGAATATATGGAACCGGAGAAAAATCAAATAAAATCACTATCATATTGTATTTCTTTTTTAAATCGATGGCCACACTTGTAGAGATCCTCATGTTACTTACTTCTTACTTATTTGTTTGGTATTAAATTTCATAGACTTGCAGAATCACATCAGATAAATAAATAAAAAAACAATATTTAAGAAATCATTAAAACATCAATTTTTACATTTGTAATGGTACACATGAAAGTTTTGGCTGTATGCCAGCTATATAGTGTACATAGTTGCAAGGTGATTATATAAACAAATTTTAAATGATGATTTATTTTTGGACTAATCATCAAAATGTGTAATTATTTTCTGTTTTGTTTTCTCATGTACTTCAATCAATAAAATCATAAAATCTTTAAATTTTAATAAAACTGTATTACATGGAAATTTATTCATAACTGACTTAGACATCTATAGAGTCCCTACTCTGAGCAAACTCCTGAAGCAGGGAAATTGAAGGAAAAGGGTATAAATTTCATTAACTGTTGCAGAAGATATCTAGGAAAAGGTTTGCTCATTTAATGTTGGCATGTCATTTAAGTTCTGAGATTCTACGGAGGTGAGAATAATTTAAGGCGTTAATTTTTATGTCTCATTATTTATCCTTTGAGGGATAATACCAAATTCTAGTTTCTGAGAAGGTGGTAGAATTATATGATCTTCTTACTTCTTTTATATACCCCTGAAGGTGTTCCAGGAAGAGGTCATGGACCACATTGGTTGATTAGTGGGGCCTAAAGAAGTTGGTTAAGACTGTGTTTGTCGTGGGAGGGATTTATGGAAACGTTGGGGTGGATATGGAGTGGGGGGAAAAGAAGCAGAAGAACTTGAGGTAGAAACAGTCTAAATAATATGGATTTAGATACTAGTCATTAGATTGGGTAAAGGTATTCCCTTTTCTTTCCCATACTTTGCCCTTTGCAAGAACAATGCTGCCTAGAAGTGGGAGGGATCTCTTTAAAAAGAACGGAATCTGCAAAGTGTACAAAATACCCCAGAACAGTCTTTTCATACTGAGATGCTCCTTACCCCCTAAATAGGGACAAAGTTTGGGACATATATTTTTGCCCCATTCTGAAGTACACGACTTAGTGAAAGTGATTAATTCCACACAGAAATACAAACTCACAAAGAACAGTAAAAAGTCTTCTTGAGGGCTCAATAAATATAAGTAAAACAAATGACAAATATACAGGTAGAAGCAAATTTGGCAAGCATCTAGTAAACAGGTTAAATATTATAAAATAAACAAATTTTACATTTGAGGAGTGTATTGTATACTTGAAACAGGAACAATAAAATAATAAACTATAACCACCATAACAAGTAGGGAGCCTAGGTGTGAAGATGTCAGGTTAAAACCTAGAACTCCATGTAGTTCAAACAGCTACAAAAACAAAGTAGTCAGTGAAATGGAAAATTAGATAAAACTAATTCAGAAGGATCATAAAGGAAAAGTGGTAATAAAATAAATTGGACATCTCATAGTTTGTTGGAAGTCTTGCCATGGAAACAAAAAATAGATAAGAAATAAAAATAAATAAATAAACTGGCAGACACAGGAAAGCAAGTCCATTCCTTGTTTTGTACTGTAGGATCCCTAAATCTTTCTGCAAAGCCAACTGACAAAGGCAGGATGTTAAAGGATCCAGCCACAGTTATCACCAAGTAGATCAAGACAGGGTAGTTTGAATCTGAAAGGTGATACATTTGTAACTGGCATATGATATAGCAATATCATGCAGGAAATATAAAATATGAACTAGTAAAATACATCACTCACTATAGTAGCATAAAGGATGGGAGGAAGATAATTAAATTTAATTCAAAGACTTATGTGGGGAAAGAAAAAAATTTAATTACAGACTCCAATATATCAAAAATACATTGTCAGGATAAAAACTAACAAAAGAAGACATCACAAAAGAGAATGCTTCATTATTGAGTATTTATATGCTACTTGGTCTCATTTAATACTGCTGGAAGCCCCTTAGGTGCAATTTTCATTATAGTATAATCTCATCTTCATAGTTATAGTCACACATATATTGGTGGAAATCATATACTACATTTATCTCTAATTGGTGGGCAATCAGTATTTTTAAATGAACTTATTTTCTCTTGAATATTTTCTATTTCTCCCCACCATGAACATTTATTGGTATTTTGAAAAAAAAATTAAGCACTTAGAATTTAAAATGTGTAATCTAATTATAGTTATTTACCTCAATGGACAGATTAATTTATAAATTTAATACACACACGTAAATATTTTAAGAATATTGTGCTTTATAACCCAATAGTTAATATAGTTTTCAGATAAGATTTTTATTAATTTGAAAAAGAATAAGTATAGAAGATTTGACTTTTATGTCTCCATCATTAACAACAATAAGTTTTTTTCCCTACTACTTTTAATCCCCAAACTACAAACATTACTTTCAAGGGATTAATTAAGGTTTCATAATTTGATGGCTTAATTTAGATATACTGACATAAGGTGTCCACAGATGGTTCACTCAGTTAATCCATGTTTAGAACTACAGGACATGTATTATATCTGAATACAAGAAAATAAAATGACATCAATTTCCTACTCAGAAGATAACAGTCTTTATTTAAATAGTTCAATGTAATATTAATCAAAGAGGAGCAGAGATTTAGTAAGCAAGAAGAGCCAAATTTTTATGCAAGAGATTTATCATTCATCTCTCATTCCCAAGCACCTAATAATGTTCTTGAAAATCAAATATTTTTAGAAGACTTAATGATTAAATTGATAAATAAATTAATAAATGAACAAATCATTTATGAGCAGTGACTCTAATGTGAATAGTGAATATAAAGCTTTGTAAAGTCACATTTGATACTAAATTTCTAAGACCTGGGTTCTAGGAAACTTCCAGAGTTTTCCAGGAGGGAGTAGCATTGTATCAACAGTATCTTCAAAATGCTCTAAGGTCTAAAAATGACAAATGATGACATTTTTAGAGAGAGCATGGACTCACATTCTCTGTATTGCCTAGGTGCAAAAGATTAAAAATGAGAGATAATTCTTCATAAAACCCAGAGTTGACAATACGATTTCCACAGGAAACTTGGAGGCTCCCATTTTTTTCCTATTCAGCATTCACTTCACCCACCTTCGTTCACTTCTTTGTCATATACATGCATGTCTACATAGCCAACTTCACTCCCGGTAGACAGAAAACTCTCCTAGGGTAAAGATGTACCATAATCATCTTTTCTCCCTTTGCATCTCATTGATAACGTGAAGCATGCTACTTAGTTAACAGTAGGGATTAAGTAAGTAACAATAAATTCTGTGGAGTTTAGTTACCCCTTTGTAAGTAGACTATAAAAATATGCCAGGGCAGGAGATTTAAACCAAATATATTTAATATATGATTCTGTCACCAAATATGCCAACATTAAAGCTCTATTTCATAAAATCTAATAAACTTGCTACTCCTCTAAGTTTTAGTTGAGATATATGTGCATATTATATATATCATATTATAAAGTATTTTCAGCTTTATTGAGAGGTAATTGACATTTAACATTGTCTAAGTTTAAAGTGTACAACGTGATGATTTTATACACAAGTATATTGTAAAGTATTTACCACAATAAGGTTAGTTAACTCATCTTTTCACCTCACATAATTGCCATTTTGTTGCTATGGTGAAAATATTTAAAATGTAATGCTACAACTCTTATAACTTTTCTTGTATTAAGCATGAAATACAGTATTATTCACCATAGTCACCATGCTGTATGGTAGATCCCTGGAACTTATTTCCTTTGTAAACTGAATTGTGATTTTTGCTTACCAACTCCTCATTTCATCACAATTCCTTTACCCTCTGTCCCTGGAAACCATCATTCTACTTTGTTTCTGAATTTAACTTTTGTTGATCCCACATATAAGTGAGATCAAATAGTATTTGTCTTTCTATGACTTACTTCACTTAGCATAATGCTACTAAGGTCCATTCACATTGTCAAAAATGGCAAATTCACTTTTTAATGGTTGAGTAATATTATACTATATGCATATGTATAAATATATATTATATACATATATATGTATATATGTGTGTAAATATAGGTGATTTTGTTTTCTATAGTGACTGCTCCAATGAACATTCCTACAAACACTGCACAATGGTCCCCCTCACTATTTTTTTAAATCTTTACCAACATTTGTTATTTCTAATCTTTTTGGTAATAGACATTCTAAAAGGAAAGAAATTATACTAATTATGTTTTTAATTTGTACTTCCCTGATGATTAATGATGTTGAGAACGTTTTCATGTACATTTTTAAATAGAATTTCTTGGCTATTTTACTATTACAACTAAATTGCATGAGTCCTTTACATATTTGAGATATTAACCTATCATATATGTGATCTGCAAATTTCTCTCCCATTTAAATTGGTTGCTTTTTCATTTTGTTGGTTTTCTTTGATGTTCAGTAGCTGCCAGTTTTATCTTTTTTTTTTTTTTTACTGGATCTTATTCATATTTTTTGTCTCCTTGGTTAAATTTCATTTGATGCTTGATGTTGCAGTTGATAACCTATTTGTTGGTATAATTTGAGATTTAGGTTATTTTCCTCTGGTTAGGCAGCATGGAGAAAATGACATCCTGACTAGCTTTATCCAATTTGAGCACAGAATATTTTCCGGGTCACTTAAATGACTAGTAAATGGGCAAAATTGTTCATCAGATCTAATTTGGTTCTAGCTCATCTTGTTTTCTGGGTAGAGTGCAACTTGTATCCCAATTGAAAGACTCAGGGATATACCAGGGTCAGTACAGCTGTGAGTCTCTGTCTTTAAATTGTTTCTGATAGTCATGAAAGCATCAAGAACTAATCATTCTTTCAGTTACTTGTTTGGGAATTTGTAAAAGTCCCTAGGGTAAAAGCAATCAATTCCTCTGGATTTCCATTTCTTCTGGATTTTGAGCTGGAAACACTGTACTACTTGTAGGTCGCCGATGATTTCAAGCAGATGATTCTAGTAAGCCGCACTCCACCCCTGCCATCCTCCTCCCATCATTTCTAGTTTTCTTAGTGATAAAGTTTGCTCAATTATTGCCTAATTTGCTATTTGAGAAGGGAAAGTTTCCATACACAATTTTATGGACTTATACTTTAGTAGTTCAAAGTAGCAATAAATGTAACTTAGGGCAAGCAGGTTTTTAAACAAAAGACAGTCCAAAGAAATTTGAACTAATTATTGAAAGTGATTTGTGTTTAGTTGTGCAATATAAAAAGCAAATATCTTAACAAACAAAAAAAACAATTTTTAAGCCAACTCTGTAGCCCTCCAAGGACTTAAGAATTTTCACCTAGTCTATGAGGCATCACTATAAATACCATTTCTTCCTGTCAGAATAACCTACTGTGATTAGAAGTATGAGTGACTTGTTTATAGCAAGAAGCTCTCAAGATGCAAACATATAGTTTTCAATGATTCATTGACTTGTTATGCCTTGTCCCTGAACTCATGACACAAAGGTTGATTTTCATAGAAAAGTTTTTATAGTACTTTTAAAGATACAAAGACTTACCTTGATTTCAAAAATATCTAGGAAAATACAACACCATGATATTTTGTGTTTGTGTGTGTGTTTTCAAATTTATGATAGTTTTATTCTAATTTGGGAAACAAGGTTCTAGTAACAGCCTACTATTGCATTCTTAGACACTGTATACATTATTCCAAAGTTTTGAAGAATCTAATTTGCATAAATATTCAAATTAACCAAATGATTATCAAATTTTCTTTTCTCTATATCTAGATGGAAATTAGAACCATTGTCTAGCTGTGTATAGGATGAGATAAAACATAGTCATCTTATACATAAATGATTGATAAAAATAAAACATTTTTAAATTCTATTAGTCTTACTTTATGATTCAATTTTAAAACACATATGTTAAAGATCATGAAGATGATAACATGAATTTTAATAAGATATACCAGTTTTGAAATACACTACTCTATTGTGTATAAGAAGTTTTGTTCTATTGACACTACCTGAACAATTGCTTATATAACATTTCAGAATACAGGTGAATTTTGAGATTGCTTAAAAAAAGGTCACATTTCTCTACTACTGCTATCTTTTAATAATGAAATGTAACCTATAACTGCATAAATTATTTTAAAAGTACAAAAAACATAAATGATGAATGCAAATTTTATGTATATATGTATATACTATGTATGTATGTATGTATATACATGTATATATGTATATACATGGCAGCAATTTTTATTAAAATACATATATTATTTTAAGAATAATATTCTATTTGTGATTACATAAAAATACCTCTATAAAAAGAGGGTTAAATGTTATTTTTTACTATCTCTGATCTACAATGTAGAGTTTAAGTATAAATCCTTAAGAGTGCCTTATTATATGTATCTCATAAGAAAACATATTCAAGTGTGCCATGTTTTAAAGAAAATTAACAGAATAATTTTGTGAAATTGTGAATTACATTAAGAGAGTATTATATAAGAATACATATAAACCAATTCACAATTTAAACTCTTTATAACTGAAAATTATGTAATGTTCAGCTCTGTCTATGTGCTTTACATTATTGATACCCAAATTAATGTTGCATTGATTATACATTATCTTCCTAATCTTCTTAAGTCTAAATGTAAAATAACAAACACACATATAATTTCTGTGTTAGAGTATCTTGGGATATGTAATATTTTCAATTAAATTTGATAAACAATGAAATGTTCAAAAAGGTCTTATTATTTTCTGACTTACTGTTGTTATGCAAAAGATTAAAATGAGCAGTAAGAGGTAACATAATCAAGCAATGATGTTATGAGAATATGTGCTTACATTACTTTCTATAGCTGACATGCGTTTCTTGACCCCACCTCCCTTTTAAACCGTAGATCAGCCTGTATTTTCAAAAACAATGAATGGACTATGTAGGTCTGTCTTCGGAAGTAATGAGTTAGAGAATGTTGCAAAAGTGAGTACTTGCCATATCATAGTACCATTATTAATTCAAGCATGATGAAATTGTTCATTTTAACTATAATCATGTAATTCATCAAAATACTACTAGAGCATATCATTCTCAACTACCACACTGATAAAGCACCTTATTCTAACACCAAAAAATGCAGAAAATCATGTTTATATACCAAAAAAGTAATTGTTTTGTATCTGGACAGAACTTGCCTCATATTTTGATAAAAAGGAAATTTCAACATGTTTCTACATACTTACTTGAATGTAGTCATTTTTGCATTTGAGTAACTCCATCTATTAAGCTTTAAAATACATCAGGGTGTCTAGAAATGAAACAGTATATTTTTCACATGTCAGTTTCTTCCTTCTCCTTGATGAATTTAGAACAAACTGGGTTAATAAGTAAGCATCCCCTTAAGTCATAAATCAACAGAATTATGCAAAACCAGAATCTCATTACCCAACACCTCTTCCTTGAAAGTTCCTTTTGCCATCAATACTACAAACTTCTCAAATATTTTTAAATAAAAATGTAGTAGATTACTGTAAATAATCCAAAGGAGTAAATTGAGACACAAAAAAAATCAAATAGTAAAATTTTTGCTGTTTATAAGTTGGTAAGCTATCCAGGTTTTTCTTACTACTTGTGGAATTTTTTTCATTAAATAGAACATGAACTACTTTTGAAGCAATCTTTCAATGAATAATAATGCCAACTAATTTATTACATTATAGTTGAGCATTGAAATGTAAGTATGAATCTATCTGTTACCTTTCTGAAGATTAGGTTATTTCTACTACTAAGCATAGAGAACAACCTTACTAGAAAAGAAATTTATCAATAATGGGAGAAAGTCTGGTTTCTTTCTGTGCCACTTAATTTATCACTTCATTGTGTGTTTCCTTTATCTTGTTTTTAGGTTTTATATTTGTAAGTTAGCGTTTGTCATCCAGTATGTTGTACACACTTGGAGAACTTTAGCTTGGCAGATGTTTCCACAACGTCTACTGATTTTGATTCACATGAAGAGAGGAACACAGCTGGAAACATGTCCTTGCCCCAACCTTTTCTCTCCACAACTCATTTAAAAATACTCTCTTTGAGTTTTGGAACATCACAATTGGCATCTCTCAAGTCTCAAAAGTCTATTCAAAGTTTCTAGATATGGAAATTAAACTTATAAACCAGAACATTTGTAAATTTATATGTTTATAAACTGGAACACTCAAAATTAAACAGTTTGGGACATGACATTCAATAAGACATTCCTTGTATATACTCTATGATGTGCCTGATATGTTCTTCTCTTGACAGCCTATTGAACAGTATGATCTCCTATTCATCTAGAGTAACGCATCTATGTATAAATCCTATGCTGTGTGTTGGCATTTCACTTAGTGAAGGACCAACTGCATTGATCATGCTGATTCTCACGCACTTATTGCCTAGTGACATCGTGGTTGCCACAGTATCATGGAGTTTCACAATGGTAGCCGCTTCATAATCCAGTATTTATCGTGCTTCTTGATAGAATTATTTTCTTTTGTGTTTGATTTAATACCTTGTTGTTTTATTCCTCATGGCTCCTAAGCATACAAAATCCACTGCTAATATTTCCAGAAAGAAGTCACTTCCAGTGATAGACCTGGAAACAAAATTACAAGGGACCAAGGATTACAAAAGTGAAAAATCAGTGATGGTTATTGCTGACTAGTCAGGAATGTCTTGTTCTGTCATAGAAACTACTTTGAAGGAAAAAACTGAAATGACAGATGCCATTCAAAGTTCTGCTTCATTAAAAGAAATGAAAATATCAAATATTCAAGAAAGATCTACTGAAGACCAGACACAGAAGCATATTCCTCAACACCATGACAATTACAATAGAAGCAAAATTTTGTTTGAATTATTGAAAGTTAAGGCTGAACCCAACTAAAATGCTGAATTTACTGCTAATTCTCAGGGGTTTGAGCGATTCAAGAATCAAGAATGCTTTTTTATTATGCAATATGAAAATGAGTGCTGAGTCTGATGTAACAGTAACTAATACACCTTGGAAATTTGAGATGAGCTGATTTTGTAGGGAACTGATTTGGCAGAGCAAACATTATATTGGATGAAATCTCCCAGTTCTGGAAATGGATATCTGAAGGGACTTTAATCCATAAAATGGCCAAATTATGTCAGGAATAAATGATTTTTAAGAAAGGATAACTGTTCTGAAATAATATTTCAGGCTACAAATGAAAACCATTTGGGATGTGGCATGTGAAAACACTTCAGTGATTATTTTCCCCTTCAAGTAGTATAATAGTAAGTACGCTGTCTATTCTACAGGAGTGATAAGAAGTCATGGATGAGGCACTCACTCTTCTAAGATTCCCTACTAAATTGCCATGCCAGCTAAAAGGAGAAGTACTAATTGGAGAATAATAAATATTTTAAGAATTTGCTTATTGTTGACAATATTCACAGACACCTACTTTTGTAGGTGATCTTTACCCAATATGGAAGTGGTATCTCTCCCTCTAAGCACCACATCTTTGATCCAACAATGGTCAAGGAATTATAGCATCTGTTAAAGTTTATGATCTCAAGAGGAACTTTGTCTAGGCTATTGCTACAGTTGAAGACACTGAAAAGTACTTTATGATGTTCGTTCAATGGTGACATTGCTTACCATCATATTTCTTGAAATGTATACCCTTTAAGTGATGTGTGACTATATTAACTTGGAAGCAAAATAAATACATGAAATCCTGCTCTACTCTTATTCAAGAGTATCAAGTATAAAATAATATACATATTCCTTGTGATGATACAGATTTAAAATGTTCTCTTGAGTGTAGTAACTAGGATATAATATATGATACATATTCTAATTTACTCAAGAATTAAAAACATAATTAAAATTTTCAAAAATATTTGTTTTCAAAGCTTATCTTTTAATCTACTCAGTATCTGATATTAGCAAGTTAACAATTATTTTCAATAACAAATTTTGTGTCCCATACTAAACACTTTGCTCCTACTATGATACTATAAATATCTTATCTCCTTACTTTGCCCAAAACTATCAGAATATGCTTTTGTAGAATTAATATTTTTCTGAAATTTAAGAAAACACATACTAATTTTTGATCACTGTACCTAAGTATACAATTAGAGAACTCTCATGGGCCCTGTGTTTAAATCACTGTGAATTTCTAGCTTCTTCATTCTGGAGCTAACTTAAATAAACTTTAGTAAAGTTAAATAGACCAAATATTGCAATTTATTTACTCTTGACAAAATATGGCTCCATATGATCAGGAGAGAAAATGTTCTCCATAAAATTTTTAAAAACATGAAATATTTGTTGAAAATTAGTTATTTGTTCATTTCCATAAACAACATACATATTAACTTTCTTAACTATTCAGTGTTGTTCCAAAAACAAAACAAACAAAAAAAAGAAAGAAAAGGTAAAATCTTTTGAATATAAGATAAGAAAAATAAATAAATGCAAGGCATGGCTTAGCTTTTTCTTTCCAATGGCATTGCTTCTTGAGTATCTTTCCTGGACAAAAGAGAAAGCATTTACTAAATATTTACTAAAGTTACTGTTCTATCAGAATTGTATTCTTGACAAGTGAATTTTCCTTCACAGAACTGAACTTACTTCTGTGGTGAATCTTAGCATGTTAAATGGATCAACATGCTGTCCGAATATAATAAAATTTCAAAATTCTCTAAAAACTTTTTATTTAATTATATTTTCTTTCTTTTCTCCAAATCAATATGCATATGTTTTGTATGTTAGGAAAACAGTATTAGTGTTAACAAAAAGGGAATTCATAATCTGTAAAAATATTAAAGGGAAATCCATTTTTGTCACTGCCTCTTCACAGTTTAAAAGGTCTGAGATATCTAGATATTTTTATTATGTTATTCTTTTAAAATATTTAGACATGAGTACTCTCTTTACTTACATTCCATAATATGTACTATAAAATATAGTCAATTGGTCTTCTGCTCTTTTACATAATAAAGAGTACAATATAACAGTAATAACATTTAAACTACATACATGAATAAAATAACTATTACTAATATACAGAGGTTTCTTCTGTTGATGCTCATCTGTAAACCAGAAGAATTAGTATCATTTACTAAGCCCCTAGAAGGTTTTTGTTTTTCTTTTTTTTTTTCCCTTCTATGCATTAAAGTAATTATTGTACGTACGAAAAAATTTTAAGAGATTTGTAGGGACCACTAAGTACATAAAAAAAATTTCCTGAAAAAAAATACTTTTTTGATTTGCTAGGAGTTAAAAATATGGTAGGACATGCTATGTTCCTATTACTGAGATGTTTACATTCAATCAAACAGCTACCTAAAAAGAATTTCAAGTTCCTCCTTAATTGTGCACAAGGAAGTAAATAGGCTGATATGATAAGGAGGCAGCAGAGAAAATGTCTTTATATAAATTTGTCAGAGAAGACTGCTCTCAAACAGTAATATGTGATTTGTTAACTAAGATTAGGAGCCTGCTCTTATTATGTAAGATCTGATAACAACAACCTAACTTTTCCCCAAAGGGAAAGAGGACTATGCTTTCCAGAGGTCAGTAAGGGGGAACACTGATATCTTTATAAAATTTGGTAATGGCTAATGTCCACCCCCAATTCAGGGTTGATAATAGGAAATGCTCCCTTGGAATGGAAATAGAGAATTTCAGAAGAGCAGAGACCATGTAGAGGAACTTAAACACCAAGGGAGATATATCTTAATGAATTGCAATCATCAGTCATTTTAATGAATAGAAGCAATCATAGTATTTTGACCTTCAGAGGTCTATGACAATGCCTATATATTATGATGTTCTGAAGGGTAATATAGGTGAATAGTCAACTAAAATGTGCTTTATTTGAACAATCATAAGCATAATCATAATTATAATAGAACAGCTGGTGAAAAAATGCTCGTTTCACAGGAAAATCATGGTCCTCATATAGTTACAGATACGTCAGTATTTAGATTCCAAGTCCACCAATTAAAGGAAGGTTGGAATCCTCTTTGAAAACAGTTTGTAATACCAGTGCAGGATATAGAGTAAATACAACACATTGAAGCTACCCGCAAGAATTTGGAAAAGGGACTACTGAGACTTTTCAAGAACTGTTCAATACAGGAATGAGCTGACACAATGTAAGAGGATTTGTAATGCCATCAATATCCTCCTTTTATCACAGTCTACACGCGTGTTGTACGGAGTCCATCTCCTATTGTTTCAATGGGTATTTAGACCCACCCTGTAGTTATTCCTCGGTTCTTCAGAATGCTTTCAATCATCCAGAAGCAACTGCCTCATAAAAGATACAATAAAAAATACATAGAACTAGATGATTAAGATTTAGTTTCCCTGTGAAAATTCCTCTGCCAGCACCATTCAAAGATCCATTCAGTTGTCATGGTATCACATACAGCAATATCTCAGATTACAGAATTTCTATTATCTTAAAAACATAAAACTAAATAATAATTGTAGATATTTGTTGCTCTGAACATGTATACTGTTGCTCTTATATAATAGTGGAATTACACATTGAAGGTTTAGCTAAGGTGCTAGCTCAAGGACACTACCTTGTAAGACTGAGTATCAGTCTCCTTCAAAGAGGTGTGTATGCATAACAGATAATCAACAAGCAATAGCTAGATAACATAGGAATAATCAGGTAAATAAGACCATGATGATACTGGCTGTGGTAATTAGTTCAGATTACCATGAGGATCTAGTAACAACTGCATAAGGAGGGATATGCCTGGAACCAACAGTATTTATTGGAGAACCTTTGACATTTTCATGTCAAATGATAATTGCAAGTAGCAACTTCAAAACCAAAGGCACATAAGGCTAAGAAGCTTTGGATGTGAAAATTTATGGTACCCTACCATGAAAGATATCCAAATCAATGAGATTGCTATGTGAGGGAAAAGGATTCTAGACTCAGCAATGGAGGAGTGAAACGCAGAAGCAGGAGCTATAGTTTGAAATACTGTTGCACTCTATTTTACAGGAAATTATAGCTTGTCACTAACTTGAAACACTGGACTTGAAGCTGCATTCTATAAGAAATGAGGGCATTCATTTCTCATAGGTAATCTAGATGTCATAAGAGTATTGAAGCAGACTTGGTAGACTATTCTGAATCTAGATTACATTCTTTTCAAAAGCTTGCATTAAATTGGTGGCAGAGAAAATAGAAATAAATGGATGGTATTTGAACTACATTTTAGGGTCATCTACCTTATGAGATATGAAAATTAAAATTAAGGATTAATTGTAAAAATTAATTCTAACTTTGTTTTAGCTTGAAAAACTAGTTATATGACAGTGTCATTAGATAAACAAGACTAGGAATTGAATAGATTGCAATGGAAAAAAAAATCAGGGTTAAAATTTTGTTTTGGATGCATGATAGAAGTCAAAACCATAACAAATGACAGCTGGAGGAAATGTTCAATGTACAGAAATGCATATTTAAATGATATATGGATATTATTTAAGACCACAGAAATAGATTGGGTTACTGAGGATGATAGTATAGATAGAGAAGAGAGATAAACACCAAGTTGTAAATCAGAGGCTGAAAGAAAATGAATAAGACTATGAAATTTAAAGGATATAGTCTCAAAAGGATGACAGGAATACAATGAGAAGTTGTGGGTCCAATGTTATGAAATGCTCATAAGAGTATCATTATGTATAATTATGAAATGATTTTAGAAAATAAAGTATCCATTGGACATTACAACATGAAGATTGTTGATGAATATGTATGAAATTATTTCCATATAGTGATGGGTACAAAGGCAGATTAAAGAAGGTTGGTTAATGAATGAAAAGCAAGGAAACAGGTTGGGAAAGTGAACAACTGTTTTTTTTCTCAACTATTTATTCTCAAAATAGCAGAGAAAAAATGAGATAGAGATAGGAGAATACAAGATTCAAGACGTTTTTGGTGGAGGCGAAGGATTAAGAAGTACAGTGACTCCCAGATTTCAATAGGCTGATTGACATAGGACTGAGAGTTGCACAGGAATCCCTGGGGAGAAACCCTAACTCAGCAGATCTGAAGTAGGTACTAGGAACCTTATCTAATTAAAAATGTTTTGATATGATTCACGTATGCTAGTAAGTCTGGATAGCTCTCAATTCTGCCTTTAACAAACTTAAAGACATTGTGTGTTCATGTTTGTGTGAGGGGAGGTGGTGTTGAAAGTAAAAGAAATTCCCTTTTGACCAAGAGCCACTATACCTTCAAACTTTGATCTCCCTCAGTAAAGAACAATAAAATTGAGTAATTGGGGTTTATAAGTTGCTTAACTCCAAGCTTAGCCTCCTTAAATTCTGTTTGACATATAACCCCAGTTATCCCAAATGAGGTTACAAGTCCCTTGAAGTTCTTTAAAATCCTGGGAAATATTTTATTCTGAACCTCATACATAGCATGCATTAAAAAAATAAAAATAAATAAATAGACTGATAAAAGCAACTTTGATTATAGTATGTGAAACTGAACCTTTGTCAATATATTTTTGGTCCTGGATGTCAGGGTTCAGCTGTCTTTTCCATTCTACTACTAAATAACGTGTTTCCCACCATTATGAAGTGGTATTTTTTTTTCACTTCCAAATTTTCCAAATTTATTCTTCACCAGTTCCCATGATGTTATGGTATGAGGTTCTAAAGTAAAGACAAACAGATGGCTAATGGAAGAACTATTCTTTTGATATAAAATTGCTGTTATTTATCTACTTAATTTTTAATTTTCTTTTTTAATTGCAGTAATTATTCTACACATTAAGATAACTTCCTATGTATCAGTGCCCCATTTCTTAGATATATGGCAATACAACCTGCCTTTAACCAAATCACCAAGTGTTCTTCACCAATGTCCAGTGGGCTCCACCACCATTTGCCCTACCCCGTCCCACTCTCTATGAGTAACCTCAGTTCTGTTGCAAGTGTCCAAGGGTTGGTTTTGTTTTATGAAGTGGGATTTACAATTTGTTTTTAGACTAGAATTTCTTGCTGTGGATGACTGCTTGGCCTCCACAAAGCACAGCTCATTTCTAGGTAACATTTAAATAGTTTCTCTGCCCTTTCTATTGGCAATTTCTTCAATTATTAAGTAATTCAATGAGGATATATGTTTTCCTTTATTTTTTACAAGTTGGTTAAAATTTCTAATAATTACTTCAAATATAAAATATTTTTACAAATGTTGGACATCTCATCTAATGAAAATTTACTAGATATGAAATAAAAATGCATCATCATCCATTTGAACTCTAATGATCTAATTTTGGCTTGCATTGTAGATAACACAGTAAATGCAATTTGTCATCATAAACATATTATTATTTAATCATATGAAAGTTTGGGTTTATCTTGAGCAAACTTTATAGTGGTTTTAATACACAGGAGCCATGCCTGACAGATATGATGAAACAGATTTATCATTCTTGACAAATTATATTGCAAAATGTCCTCTCATGACTGCCCACAATGGAACTTGCATTGCCATATTCAACAGGAATGTCACCTGTGATTCTCATTTTATAACCTTGTTCGGTTATAATGTAAAACTGCTTTTCAGGGGGATTGCAGTATACTTAGAATGTGAGATGGTTATAAGAATAATTGTATGAATGAAGGAAACCTGTAGTCCTTTAAATCAAACGAAGTAGTGTTTTATTAAAGTGCTCAGCAAATCAATCTAAATCCAAGGGTAATAAAGCCCTAATCAGGTGGTAGAAAAAATAATAGGTTGTCATGCATGAGAAAAAATAGGCAATCATGGAATGTTTTCTTTAATTAGGTTGTGTAAAGTGGAGGAACTGAGTAGGAACTGGCAAGACATTTATCATGAGCAAGGTGGGAAATTATTTAGATTACTAAGAAAAGAAAATTGAGTGTGATACACTTAGATTTGACTGGACAGAAAATGAAAGTTGTTTTTTTAAATAATAAAAAAAAAAACCTCTGTGTATTACTTTGCTGGTGATAAGTATTGACAGGCATGGGGTTTTTCAAAGCTGAATTCAGCCAGTTGATCATCTAGTTTGTTAAGTCCACATATGTTAATTGTTTTCTAATGATTTTAATTTCAGCAAGACTCCAGGCAATAGGATGTGCTCCTCTGGCATCTTACTGCAAAACTACCTCTCATCTCCAATGGAATTTAGATCCTAATAAACTTGAGATTGATTATTAAGCACTTCTCATTTTCTTCTTAAACTGAAAGGAGTAATTAATACAATGTGGGATTGTTAGTACACTGTTCTGTACAGGGATACTGTTACAAATTACAAACATCAGTAGACAGATTTCTTGTTAGACATTGTCGCCTTCACAGCTCAGACTATTAAATATGTTTTTAAAGCCTTAATTTAGGAAATGCAATGACATGATTTTAAATATTTTCAGTATTGTTGCAACCACCTTAGACAAAATTATGTTTACCAAGTTAAATCTGAGAACTCAGCCTTCACCACCTCAAATAGTATTATCAAACAATAGGAATATTATTGTCTTCATTTCTCTACTCTAAAAGTCATTACTATGTTTCTAGTGCTAATTAAATACACTATGGTCATCTGTCTCTCCTGCGGTTCTTTTTATATCAATCAACCATGCATCAGGAACATATATACCACAGAAAAATCTGATGAGGCTTCATTTCCATGAATTGCCATCAGGAGGTTTATGATCAGCCAAGGGAGGGCAAATAGCAGCAGACACTTCTAAGATGTCTGTGGATATATTCTTACCTGTTAAATCCAGAATTGACCTGAATATCTTTTTTTGAATAAATATTATTGTTGACCTACCCAAATCTCACTGGCCTACCTTAGAGTTCTGCTTTTATTTCCATGCAAGTCTTTTGCTAACTCAAGTTCTATGTCTCTGTGAGGACCTGTTCAACCAGGACATCAGCCCACCAGGAAAGCCAAGCGTTAAAGTAAATGGAGTGTGTCAGAGGAGCAATCCTCATTAATATATGATCGTTAATATTGAGAGTTGTTGTTAGTGTCTACTCTCCTCGGCCTTCACAGCAACATTTCTGAATCATAAAAAATACAGTGCTTAAGGGGCTGATAGTGAAGTTGAGTCCAAATGCCTATAATTACTTTATATTAATTAGCCACTATTAGCTTTCTCAATTTTCCCTCTTATTTCATCTGCTGAAAAATCTCCTTGTCTTTGAGTCTACTTTGGGGCAACTTCTCAATACAGTACTTTCATCAGCTATTACCAATCACCACAGCTGCCTATGAGATGGGAATTTTCTGTCAGTCCAGCAGTAGGTATTGGCAATACTCCATCCTGATTTTTCTTCAGCATCAAAAAACTGAGCATTGATTTATTATTTTACTTCCTTCCACTATGACACAGTCATTTCTCTATAATTAATTACATGACCAGATTATTTTGAAACTTTTCATTTAGCTGGGCATAATCCAAAGTATTCCACTTATGAATTAGATGGCATACCTTGCAAAGAAGTTTTCTTCTCTCTCTTTTACAGGCAATTTACTGCTAAAAAACACGCCTGGAGCGTAAGTTTTCAAATGACAAATATTCCATTACTTTGAATAGGAAAAAAATATTCTTGAATTCCAGAACTGATTTTTCTTAAATAACAGGAAATCCTATTTAACATGGAGAGTTACTTCAAAATTTAAAACCATCCATTTCTTTCTCTTAAATATGCTCTTTATCGCCTTTTGTTAAACACTTTGTGACTGCTACAAATTGTATAATTAATATTATGCTAAAACAAAACATGAACAATAGCACCCACAGAGATCAATAAATAGAAATCAATAAAGCAATGTACTTTGGGTGACAGTATGTACAAAATTGCTATTTTAGAGACTTGCAAGACAGAGTACCCTGAAATTGTCATAAAATACATATCATCAAAGATTGTGTCATGATTTTTCACATGAGAAATCCAAATAGTATCTTTAAAATATAAAGAAATTTATCATATTTCCTTGGTAAGGACAATGAAGTTCTAAGCACAGATGAATTTTCATAAATTATATTTACTTGCTTTAGTATATGCCTGAACACCGGGATGGACAGGCTTTCCTGGAAACCACTGACACAGTTTGTTTTCCACAATCTCTGGATCTATTACATTGATTGTTACAACTGGGTAGGGGTTAATAACATGTAGTTTTTCAGGAACCCCAGGTGAATCTCATACAGAAAGCTCACAGACCACATTGTGAGAAAAACTAGTGTCTTTGGTACTTAGTAAATTCTTGTTGAACATAAATAATTCTTACTTATAAAATAAAATATATTAACATGACTATATTTTTTCTTGTGATTATACATACCTATTGACAGTCAGTGGATACAAAAACAATTAAACTATTTTCTGAGGAGAAGATTCTCATTAGCCTACCTGAGATTTTCAGACAATTTAAATCGCCTGGTTGGGTGCTAGGAATGTGCACTACATTCCGTTACCTTGGGGTAATAGTAAATGAAGTTCATACTTGCATAGCTTTCATATTTCCGTGTACTGCCTGCTGGATGTTAGCCTGAGCTCCAGAGCAAGGTCTGTTTGATTTAGTGGTTCAACAAGCCCGCCAAAGAGGTCCTATTGCCTCTCTTCCACCACTCATGAAGAACCAACCTACAAATCACTTGTCAACAACTTTGATCTACCTTGTTTCAGGTGGTTTGCTCTCTGTCTATTATTTCTGCTAAGAGACCCGTGAAAATTAAATACAGACCCCGCTGATGCTCGACTGACCTGGTGCTCCATCATAACAGCAGTGTAATAGCAATAAATCATTTCAACTTTAATCTATTGTTATTGATGAACGTACAATTATTTGTCATCTAATATGCTGAAAATGATGACCAAAGAAATAGATCAACTTTTTTTCTTCTTCCAAGTGCGGCATTGATGGATTGTATCCCTAAGCTGTTATTACACTTATAATGTACTCCCATGCACTGACAGCACAGCTAGTTTTTTAATCATTCCATAGTAATCAACTTAAGACAACATAGCAAGACTCATAACTCATGTTCTTTTCTTTTTTGGCAGTGATGGGAAATGAAAATGTTTTTATTCTTTTGAAATAATTCTTACCTGACTAGGCTGAAGATTGCTTTAAAATTGTAAATAAATGGTTGTTTATTGGGCTGGAACTGAAATGTGACATATTAAAATGTCTCTTTCCAAAGAGGGGGAAATTATTTAGGCCTGAATGGAGTAAAACAGAAAAAAAAAAGACATTTTTTTTTCCCCTTTTAACTGGTTCATTGCTAACTCTATATCTTCAGGAAATATATTAATGAAGTCAATGTATGGGCAAAAGTGTTTGGGAAAAAATGACAATGTTAAGTGATAATTTCTTTGAAAACACTACTATCTTTCTTCTCATTTATACTTGTTATAAGCTCAGGTGACCAATGCTATTGCTTATGTGATGAAATTTGCAGATCAGAAAGAAAATGGAAAAAATAACTTTTATCACAATTTACTCAAGATAAAGTTTCCTCTTAATCCAACAGATATGCAAAACTATAAAGCAGGTCTAACATCTTGGAACCCAAAGTAAATTTATTTTAATCCCTCTCTTAACTTGCCCTTATGATATTTGAAAATATTTTTTCAAATTACTGATAAGTTGTAACCTAAATATTTCTTGCTGCCATCTATTCATAAAAATTATTTTCCTACAGCTAAGAAAAATACTTCAAGGAACACTGCTGGATCTAAATGAAAAAAACTTTGATTCCCACTGAGTCCACTTTTATGTACTTACTAACTCAGGAATTGGTTAGAAAAATAGCCATAGTCCTAGATTATCAAAGATAGACAACTGGGAGGCATTGTAAATAGGGTATAGATTAAAAATTAATTAAACAGAATATATCAAAGTGATACACAAAGTGTGATCTATATATCAATGGTATAGCAGTGTCTGGAAACGTGTTAGAATGTTTTTCTGTAGGCCCTAACCCATTGAATCTGAATCTCTGGTGGTGGAGTTCAGGAAAATTTTAACAACACTCCAAGTGATTCTCATTCATATGTACATAAAGTTTGGGAAGCAATGATTGACTAAATCTCCTCTTTGCAGTGTTAACTGTAAAAGACAGATATGGTAAGAGGGTACTTCTACTGTAGACCAGAATAACGTAGTCATGGAGAACACAACTCTGGAGCCACGCTATCTAAAACTGAATCACACTCTCTGAGTGTGACCCAGAGAAAGTCATTCACCCTTTTTCTACTTTAATTTGTATATTGCTAACATGAAACTAAGAAAAACGTCTACCCCGTTAAGATTGCTGAGAAAATCAATTAGTTAATAAATGTGAGGATTTCAGTAAAGTCCTATCATAAAGCTAATACACAATAAATCCTAGCTATTAATAGTTCTCTTTCCTACATATTTGGAGACTATTTTAGAGAAATTGAAAGTATGTGGAATCAGGCTGTAACTTTAAAGAAAGTTAGCAGTTGCCAATATATTACTATGCAAAGTTTTAAATATTTGAAAAGATAATTTGAAAGCAACCATTCTCAAAAGTCTACACATTAAATTATTCCATTTATATAAAATGTCAAAAACAGCCAAATAAAAGACAGAAAATAGGTTAGTGGTTGCTTAGGATTGAAGAGAATGAGGTGGTAGGGGGATGTAGATAAAGGAAATGTGTTTTCTTTATAAGATGAAAATCTTATAAAACTGACTATGATGATTTTGTACATATCTGTGAATCTCCTAAATTCAATGAATTATATACTTAAAGTGAGTAAATTGTATAGGATGTGAACAAAATCTCAAAGTTGTTAAAAAAAGAAAATAATGTTTTATTACTGTTATATGATTGAAAATACTTGAAAACAGGACAATATCTGACATTCTCAAATTAGTCTTATCAAATTAGTTATTTTCATAAACAAAACAAAAAACTGGCATGATTTTTTTAAGATTCTGATCACCACTACATGTTGATATGCCACACTATTCCAGTCTTAACCTATTCATTACCTAGCTGTTTTACTTAACTCTGAGATAGCTGATTAATGTAAAATTCTGGCTTCTGTTGGAACAACATGGTAAGGACTTTAAGGGGTAAATTTTATTGTTATTTCCTGTACTGTTAATCTACTTCTGGAGCAAAACTTCAGGTCTAACGGATAAAGTCAAATTGTGGTCTAATGAATTATGAGTTCACTTGTTTTCTATTCTAAGTTGTGATTGGTATGAGGGGAGTAGAAAAGAACAAAAAGATTGAATATTATCACTGTGAATAGAGCACTCTAAACTGTCATACTAAGAAAATAAGTTTTTTTCTGCAATAGTAGGTGACAACCCTGGATACTACCAGTAGGAACAGCTTCATAATAGCTACCACACATTAAATAATAGTTTTAAGCTATAGTTTGTCATACCTGACTGTTCTTCGGATACCAGTGCCTGATAAATGAATATTGTAGAATCAGTGGCTTTATAATGTTATGTTAAAGAATCACTTTACAATAAAATATTCATTTGCTTTATATTTAAATGGGCCTTTCTCTTTAATCATTGTCATTTCCACACTGTCTGTGGTGGCAAAAAATTGTTTTGTGTATACTTACAGTGAGAATGTAGGAGATGCAACTGTCCCTTGATTTAATTAATAAATCATTTTTCTTCTATAATGCTAAAAGAATACAGAATATTTTATAAGTAAAATATTGAAATTACTTATATCATTGTCATGACTATTATTTAACTGCCAAATCATCATGTAAACTTTCAACTAATTCTCTATCTTCTGCTCAGTATTCTTTTGCAATAATTTATATGAAATTATCCCCTAGTCTTAAAACCCTTTGTAGACTACAATATGCTGCAAATGAAATCCCTCTGCAAAGTTCTCATACTGACAATGCCCTTATTTGTTGGACTTTGTTAGTATAAGCAATGCTCTTTATTATGTGGAATTTTATTAAAATTGAGATTGTTGAGAATAAGTCAACAAGGTCAAATTCTGTTCATTGTAACCACTTCTTGACACTAAAATCCAAGTCTTTAAGTATACAAATTAACACTATGTTTATAAATAACTTGACAGAGTCTGGAGGGCATTTTCTTTTTGATTTCATATGTAAATTGAATAATGACTTTGGTTCAAATACAAATTTATCTGGAAATATTAATGTCTAAAATTTCACTTAATGAATAAATAGAATCAAAAATTGCATTGCTATACTGAAAATATGTCTGTCCCTTCTTTACTGCCTTAAAACAATAAAAAAAATGAAATAAAATTAATTTTAACCAGGTTAAATTGTGGGCTATTTGCTTAAATATATTAAATATACCTGCAATTATTTTTCTTAGTTATGAAAATGTAAATTGAAGAAGCTTAACTATTAGTAAGTAGTCATAAAGAATATACACAGGTCATCAACTGATGGTAAAATGAGTCATTTTGTGAAATAAGAGTACTGAGTAGGTATTTCCCAAATTGTTCAATTCTTATAAAATCCTACATTTGCTTTGGTAATGTGTCAGGTCAAAAATATTTCAAGAAATCTTAAAAATGTTAAAAAATGAATCATCAGGACACTTAACTTCCTTAGTCTCCACATCCTTTTGCTGAACTTAATCTCTAAACTCCTACTTCTCATAAAACAGTAATTTGAAAATTGTCTCTGTGTGGTAGACTCTATCTCATATCAATTTAACAATCACTTTTACTTAATATATTAGAAATAATTCCTGAGAGATAAATAATTTCCATACTGTTCGTAAGAGGCAGAAACTGAATTAAGAGACCAAAGAAATCAACCACTGTTATAACCAAGATTTTTTTGTACACAAAAAACTCCAAATCCTCCTCTAAATGCCCCAGAATTCCTGGCATATTACATTGGCACTCTGTTGATTTCAACTCATGGGACTATGAACGTAAGTGTTGTGCCACTACTTACCAAAACAGTTAAAAAACAGTAACCTCTCTGCTTTTCTCTCTTAAGACTATTTTGGGGGTACCTTTCAAATGATGAAATTACAGAGGGTTGAAATCCACTTGCATTAGCTTCCTAGGGGTGTCATAGCAAAAAGTGTCTTAAAGAAGAAATTTATTGTCCCACACTCTGGAACCTAGGACTCTATAATCAAGGTGTCTGTAGGACTAAGGTCTCTCTAAAGGATACAGGAGGATACAGAAGGATAAATTCCATGAATTTCTCCTCAGGCACTCCTTGTGTCTCCTCACATTGTCTTCCCTCTCTATGTCTCTAAATGTGTCCAAATTTCTCCTTTTTATAAAGACACTGGTTAAATTGAATTAAAACCTAAGAATGAACTCATTTTAACTTAACTGCATCTGCAAAATAAGGTCACATTTTTAGATATCAGCACTGAAATATTCAGCATATCTATTTGGGGGATACAATATAATCTGTATTACCAACCAACTTGCATTAGTCATGTGATCAAGAAGTTAAAATTTTTGTTTAAAATATTGAGATTTGAGGGTGTTTTTTGTTACCCACCAATTACTGTTCTTAACTTTTTCTGTACATACTGATTGTCCTACTTTAAAACACCTCTAAGAAGTTTTCCACTTCTACTTCAATGTTTTTATTCTCATACCAAGGATGCTTAGTCCAGTTGAATAAAGCTGTCAGCAACATAAAGTTCGCAGGCCCTGTTTTAATTAAACCCCTCTGTCACTCAAAACCTTGCTCTGGTCATTAGTCATAAACTTTACCATTTTCCTCATTGGTCCCATTAATGGTCAATATTCCTTTCAAATCATAAAATCAAAACCAATATTTCTTCTTTTTTTCTCTTTCTTCCTAAAGAAAGTGGCAGTCACAATGATTACCGTAATGCTATTACTCTGTGAAATGTACATTATAATCTCTACATACTTCTCTAGCCTACTCTGCACCTCTCTCTTCATCATAATTGATATGACAGACATACTCAATGAATTGAAATATTTTATATGAACAATTTTTCAGGTTCCAATACTTTTGTTCAAGTTGTACTTTTTTACATATAACTTCTGTACCCCAACTCATCTTCTATATGCACCCCTGAAAAACTCATGTATAATTAAGGAATCAACTTTGAAGCAATTATAAATCAATTCAGATAGAATTGATTAGTCATATCATTATTTTATTGAATTATCCCAAAATGTCAGTGAAGTGATATGGCTGGTTATAATGTTCTTGATCAGTGATGATTCAGGGAACCAGGCTCCTTCCACCTTGAGTCTCTAATTTCTCTATTGGTGCAGGGAAAGTGAAAGAAATAGAAGGCACATTGATGTAAGAAGGTCTGGAAGATATCATCTTTTGCTGGGAAATACCTTTGGTGATAACTCTGTGTTAGTGGTGAGTTAGTTTGCTTTGCCTCTCTTGACTTCCAAGTCCATTGGGCTCTCACTGCCCCTTGTGGCTTACTTCCTTTATAGTATTTATTGTGCTAAATTGAATTGTGCATTCTTTTTTCATGTTTTCTCTCAAAACAGAGTCAGCTCACTGTGAGAGCAAATAGTGCCTTGATAATTGATTTTTCTGAGTACATAATTTTACCTTACACATGGTAGACTAAGTGTATATTTCACTTAATTACTAGATGAAGCAAAATTACTCATCACTGTTACTATTAAGACTTTCACTGTCCTGTGATTTTGTGCTTCTTAAGATCAAATGATATAGGAAATAATTCCAATTTGATGTAATCCTATGATTTTTTCTACATCTAAAAATTGTTAATATTCAAAACTAAACTTGTTAAGCAGTAGTCCTTAAACCCATGATCTAGCACATCCAGTAGCACCTACTTGCTCAAATATTCAAGTAATAGAATGCCAAAACATAAATTTTATATCAGTAAAATAGGCTAACATTAATTTGGTTGTTCTTATTCCTGAATATTTGAAACTAAATATTACTTCTAAGAGGTTTATGTGAGAATTAATTTTTCCTATTTTGTTTATTGCTTAGAATTATTTGGGCTATGGTATTAATGTTGATCATGAAATAACAAAAACTAATGAAATACTTTGGGAGCTAAGCAGGGAGAACAAAAGCCTAAATATGCAGCTGCATAGAATCACTCATATTAAAATTTATTTTAAAATTTTATGATCAGTTTGGATTTCATTATGTATAGTTCCACATTTTTATTTGTTTCTACATGTGTTAGCTAAAATGAATTGTTGTTATTAGTATGAACTGCTATATAAGAGAAATAAAGAAGTTAAAGCTATCTTGAGGCCACTATAGCTCAAAATTTGGTCAGTAATGTCCCAATTCTTCTTCTCCACATGTTGTCATTAAAACATTATACACTTAATAAACAAAATTTTTAAAGAAATCTAACAACATAGCCAATAACATTAACTCTGAATTACAAATCTCATCATAAAATTCTGTCTAGACAGCATTATCTGTTTGTCATTAAAACAATAATATTGAAATATTTGTGAAGTTATATTACAAATTTAAATTATAGCTACTAAAATTATTCTTCAAAAACAAAAACTCTCAACAATTTCTTTTTTATAATAACTGTCTTAAATCTTAAACTCCACAATCTCTCATCCATATATGCAAACAAAAAGCAGATGTGACTTTTAAGTCACAAATTCTGATTGATAAAATATAGCTTGATTTTTTAAATATTGTCTTTACTTTTCCTTTGACATTTTTATGACCACTAGCAGAAAAATCAATCTATTTAACATCAGATAAGCTTGATTACATTAGTGCTTTTCTCAGTCATTTTAAGTTTAAATAATCAATTAAGACTTTTTTTTTCCCTTTCTTTCACATGAGCTGGATAACTTAGACACCCTGGCTTAGAACATGAATTCAAAAGACAAAGTATGGTCAGAGACAGGGTTCTATCCATGATGTTCTTAGTTACAAATTTGTCTCTGCTTTCCAGCTATCATGGCTTTTCCATACTGGCAGCTGCTATCATGAACACAATTTCGAATGGTCTCCAATTACATGATTCATCCTAATATGCCCAGAGCTCTAACCAGTTCACTCACACTCTTTCTTCACATCCTGTAAATGCTATATTCTTCTCTATGTAATTATAAAAACACATTTATTGTACTAATGTTCCATATATAAAGTCAATTACATATACCTTCTCTTCTCACAATGTATAAAGCTGTCTTAGAATTTTATCTTAACTCTGGAATTCTGTCTGGGACATTGAGCATAAACTCTTCAGAGAGCCTCACTCTGTGTCTGATAGACCTAGAAATATTCATAAATTCTCACTAGGTAAACTGACTTTTAGATTTCATTGCATTATTACCATTATCTATTAACACATTTTAAAAATAATAACTGTATTATTGCTTTTGTTTACAATACTATTTGCATATTAGGATATTGAAAGTGCACCCCACTCTATGAGTATAGGGTACAGATCTTTTTTCTGATTAGAATTTTTATATTTTCTCCATATAGACTTAAAAGTGGGATTGTTGGATCAAATGGTAGGTTTTTTTTGATTTTTTAGGAATCTTCACCCTCTTTAACATTTGTTTTTTTCTAGTCTTTTGATATAGGCCAATATCACTGCTGTGAGATGATACCTCATTATAGCTTTTATTTGTTTTTCTTTGATGTGAATGACATAGGGCATTTTTAATGTGTCTGTAGGCCATATATGTGTCTTCTTTAGATAGAAGTATACTCAATTCTACCTATTTTCTGAGTGGGTCATTTTATTTTTATTGTTGAGTTATTGAGCATAAGGCATGCTACTCCCTTTTGTGTATCGATTTTTATATCTTGTCAACTTGCTGTATTCATTTATTATTTCTAGTTGTTTTTTGGTGGAGTCTTTAGGGCATTTTAGCTATAATACCGAGTCATTTGCAAATAATGAGAGTTTTATTTCCTCTTTTCCAATTTAGATTACCTTAATGCTCTTTCCTTGGCTTACTGCTCTGATCAACACTTCCATAACTACACTGAGCAGCAGTGGTGAGAGTGGGCAACCTTGTCTTGCTCTACATCTTAAGAAAGAGGCTTTTAATTTTTCAATTGCGAATATGATGTTGGCTATTTGTCATATACTGCTTTTATTATGTTGAAGTATGTACCTTCTATTCTTATTCTGGCTAAGGTTTTTATCATGACTGGATATCAGAGCTTTTACTGCATCTATTGATAAATGGTCTTTTCTTTTGTTGACATGGTATATTACATCGATTTGTGTATATTGAACCACCCTTGTGTCCCTTGAGTAAATCACACTTTATCATGGTGTATAATTTTCTTTTATGTGCTCTTGAATTAATTTTTCTAGGATTATGCAATCTATATTCTTCAGCGATATTGGTCTTTAGTCTTCTTTTTTTTATGCAGTTTTGTCTAATTTGGATTCAGGGTAACGTTAGCCTCATAAAATGCATTTGGGAGATTTTCCTCTTTAATTTTGTGCAAGAGTTCAAGGAGGATGAGCATTAGCTCTTCTTTAAATGTCTTCAGATCTTGTTTGGGGGGAGATATTTTACTACCATTTTAATTTCTGTGCATGTGATTTATCTGTTCAAGTTATATATGTCATTCTGGTTTAGCTTTGGGAGGTGGTAGGATATAAAAATATGTTGATTTTAAGAAATCATCATGATTTATGAAGTTGTTGCCATTAGGTGCCATAATACTTTCTTGTGATCTGTTTTATTTCTGCAATATCAGTTCTAATCTTACCTCTTTTATTTTTGATTCTTGTTACTAAGTTTTTCTCTTTTTTCTTCATGAGACTGGGTAAGAGTCTATCAATTTTGTACACATACACACACACATATATATTTGAGTCCTTCATTTCATTGATAGTTTCAATGTTTTTGCTTACAACTTTATTTATTGGTGCTCTAATTTGGATTATTGTCTTTCTTCAACTGATTTCTGATATTTATTGTTCTTCCCTTCCTAGTTCCTTCAGGTGTGTGGTTAGATATTTAACTTGGGCTGTCTCCTAATTTTTGATGTGCACTTGTATGACTATAATTTTTCCTCTCAGAACTGCTTTTGCTGCATCCCACATGTTCTGGTAGCACATCTGTTCATTTTCATTGTTTTCAGATCATTCTTAATGTCATCTATGACCTAGATCTTATTTGGAAGCATGCTGTTTAGTCTCCATGTCTATGTGGTTCTTCTACTTCTGTTTTTTTGGTTCATTTTTAGTTTCATCTGCTTGTGGTCAGAAAGGATGTTTTCTATAATTAGAATTTTGCTAAATTTACTAAGACATATTTTCTGTCCCAGGAGAGAGTCCATCCTTGAAAATATTCCATGTACGCTTGAGAAGACTGTGTATTCTTTTTGTTGCTGTTGTTAGTTTCTAGCATTCTGTTTAAGTCTGTTAAGTTCATGTGATCTGTTTCTTCATGTAGGGTATTTATTTCTTTTTTTTAATTTCTTCCAGGATGATCTATCTATTGATAAGACTTGGATGTTGAAAAAGTCTACTACTATTGTGTCACTCTCAATGTCTTCCTTTTGTGCTATCAGTATGTGTTTTATATACCTAGGTGGTTTTGCACTGGGTGCACATATGTTCACGATGGTTACTTCTTGATCACTTACCACCTCAATCATAATGTTATGTTCTTCCTTGCTTCATGAGACCCTGTATAGGTGAACGTTTATCTTTGACCTTCAACCTATGATTACCTTGGATCTGAATAGTTTTTCTAGGCAAAATATCAATGATTCCTGTTATTTTTTTAATCCATCCATCCACTCTATGTGTTTAATTTGCTGAGTTCAGTCCATTCAATCAATATGTAAGGTTTTATTGCTATCATTTGAGTTTTTGCTTTTTGTCTCTGTTGTTTCTTTTCCCTTTTATTTTTTGTTGCCAGCATAGATTCTTTCAGTCTGGTCTTCTTCCCAGCTATATATCTCTTTCAGATTGAGTTTTGAGGTTGCCATTTGTATTGCCTCTAATTTTAATGCTTTATGATAGTCTTTTATGTGTTGACACCAGTTACATTTTTATGTCCATTCAGATTCCATGTTACTTTCCCCCTTTAATGTTTGCTGTTGTTATTGTTTGCTCCTGTTGGTCTCTATTTCCAATTTGGTTGTACTATTTATCACCATTCTTGGTGCTTGGTGACTCTTTATTTTAATTTTTCTGTAGCAGAACCCCTTTCAACATTTCTTGAAAGGCAGTTTTGATGATGGAAAAAAATCATTAACTTTTATTTATCTTTGAAGACCTTTATTTTTTCCATAATATTTTAATGATTCTTTTTCAGAGTACAGCACTGTTGGTTGCTAGTTTCATCTTTTAGTATTTTTAATATGCTTTTTTGCTCTCTCTCCTGAACTGTAGGGTTTCTACTGAGAAGTCTGACAGTAGCTTGAAAGGCATAACTTCACAGATTATGTTATTATTTTCACTAGAAGCCTTGAATAATTTTCTTTATTGTTGACTTTTGCTGGTTTTACTATAATGTGTCTTAGAACAGATCTTTTTATATTTAGAAATTTTGATTTCCTATCGACTTAGTGGAATTTCATGTATACTTTTTGTGACAAATGTAGGAAATTCTCTGCTATTACTTCTTCAAATAAGGTTTTTGCTCATTTCTCCCTCTCCTCTCCTTCTGGGATACCTATTATTCTTATGTTTGTTCTTCTCATGACATATGGTATATATATATAAAACACGGTTTGGGAGTCTTTTGAGGTTTTTTTTTATTTTGCTTTTTGTTTTCCCAATGTTGTTTCCTTCTCCTGTTCCACAAGGAGCTCTTCTGTGACCTTGTAACTTCGGTTTTTGATATTCATTCCTCTGTGAGATTGAGTCTGTTTATGGAGATTTCCATGTTAATTTTCAATTCAAGGTCTTCCATTTGCCTTTGGGTATCTGATTATGTCTCCTGCATCTGTTTCACCTCTTTATAACTATTATTTTGAAGTTTTTATCTGTTAGATTTTCTTAATCTGCATCAATTTATTTCTGCTCTGGGAAGCTTCTGACAACTTCTTCTCTTTGGGTCATTCACATTTGGGGTGAGGGTTGATTAAAATTTCGATCTGTCTTTCTTTGTCTTATAATTAACATTGTGGCTTTCTTTTTCTTTCTCTTTCCTACTAGGTAGTGGCTATCGTGCTGACCCCAAGGAATCCTCAATGGACTGTGAACTGTTGGAGTTTGCTACAGTAGGTGGTGGGGATAAGGTTGGTTTCTCTCCCTTTCACTCATCTGTGTACTGAGGCTGGGGAATGGCATGGCCGTGACCCACATTATTTAACAGAGGCAGGGGCAGAGACCATGCATTCATTTTTGTATTGTATATGTAACACATAACTACTACATCTAATGAATTAATGTATCAGATTGATTAAACTAAAGAAGCAATAGGCAATTAAAGTCTCTGGATCATCATGCAAAATGAAGGTGTTGTCCAGCACTACCTACAGGAATGAATAACTGTCAAACTAAGTAAGAATTTTATCAGCTTCAAATATTATAGCATGAGACCATTACACATTAGACCATGAAATTAATTTTCCTATTGCTGATTTCAGACTCAAATAACATTGTAACTATCTTCTTAAATACATGGAATATACAAGTGGGCACTCATAGCTTATTGCACACAGATACATTAGCATACTTTGTACATAATTTTCCATATTTTTATTTCCATAATTCCAGATCTTTATTTTTAGTTTATGTCAACACATTTTTCCCCTTGAATCTACAGAAAGATCAGGCAAGTGGTTAATTTTGTTAGACAAGTGTTTTCTTACATGGGTCTTTGCCCCAATACCCTTCTTTAAGATTCCATAATTTAAATTTTCCTGGTTTATATATGTCATGTACAGACTTTGCAAATTAAAAAATGAAAGCTCTAAGCGAAGCTGTTCAATCTTTAAACACAACTTTGGTATATTTACCTAATTTACTGCAAAGCTTTCTATTTGTTGTTTGTATGTATCTACCAAAATTTATTGTTATTTTACACGTAACTATCTTAACGCATAACTGTGCTTACTTGTTTCCATAAGTGAGACTGTCTTTGGGAAGAAGTTGTTAAACACATACCTGAACATTTGGACTCAGATTACAAAGGAGAGACAAGTGATGTCAACAAAAGTGAAAGCAAGCGTTCAGGTGACAAGAGAAAAACCAGATGATCTCTGTAACTGAGAAGGTGCTGTATTCATACTTCATATTCAACTACTGCCAGGCAGTAGTCAGTTATTATTGATTCTATACAGCTGAATCACACAGAATTCATTCTCCCTGGGACTTGGCCAGAAGCAAGGTTTATTAAGCCTTATATCACTTTATCATCAAGGTTAACTCCTCACTCTAAGGGCCATTAAGAGAGCTTTATTATTAGTTTGTAATTTTGTATGTTTTAAGTGGAATGACATTATTTTGCCCAAGTGAATAAAATGAAGTACAGTAATTGTAATTGCTATTGCCATACTCTATAGTGAGCCTCACAGGATTTTCCAAAAGTAAAATGACAATGCATCATCATCAACCTGGCCACCATCCTGCTACAATGATTCCTGGCATATTTCCAACATTTTCCAATAAATCTTGGGTGTCCCTATATAAGATACATGCATGTCAAACTCCAGATTCATTACCTTTCTACTTTTTTTTTCAGTGCCAGATAATCCTTCATCACTGACTCATTTTTAAAAAGAGTCCTCTTGATAAAAATGTATCAAGATCTTGCCATAAGATTTCTTGGCACTGACTCATTATTGAAAATATGTTCAAGGAAACTAATGGGTAGTATAATGGCCAAGTGGCAAAGCACAGCACTATACACATACAAGGATGGATAACATTGACATAAGATGATAAACTGGTTACCTGATCATTCATTGTGATTTAAGTCATATTCAGTTAAGAAAAGTTAAGTTGAAAATTAAGAACAAACATCATAAACAATCTAAGTATAATAAATTTGTAATGTCTTAAGCCTGTATCACCTGTTTTCTATCCTGATAGGTAATTAAGTTACGTCATGCTCATTTCGCTGCCCACTACCCTTTATATTTTACCATTTCATAGTTGTGTATATGTGTGAAACTTATAAAACTTATGCATACAAGGACGTACTTGTAACCAGTCAACTTGACTTCTGAGAGTTTAACTACTTCATGTTTTTATATGTCACTGGGATTTTGTTCTTCTAGTATCCTCTTTCAGCGAAAATACAGACGTCACATTTGATAAGGCCACTTCTCACAGAAAGGAAGCATAGTAGTATTGCTGAGGAGAGGCTTATGATATGGTTTGATGAGGCCAGAAAGGATAAGTTCACGCATAAATGGTGATTAGATTTCAATTAAATCATACTCAAATATGCTTGCACTCAAAACTTAATGTTTCAATTACAAATTTCTTTCAGAATATCAGAGTCAAATAAATCATGTAACGTATCTGGTTTTCCCCTTGTCACTATACACACAAAAATTAAGACTAGTGGGATTAGCTAATTATTTAATTAAAGGTACATTGCAAAAACAATGTATATCTTTAAAGGGGCCTGCCCATATGCACTAAGCAGAAAGAAATTAGGCTCTCTGGTGCTTCCTGGTGGAGCAACAGTTAGGTAATTGCCTCCTAAGGAGCAAGCCACATCCACCTGGGTTTGAATCTCAGGCCACAGGGGAGGTCGGGTGGGGGTGGGAAACAACCAGTATGAGCAACTAAATAAAAATGAAACAATGATACTTCTTTCTCCTTTCCCTGTCAGCCTGCCTGCTAACCTTCATTCCTGCCTGTACCTTTTCTGAAAGAAAGAAAGAAAGAACGAGAGAGAAAGAAAGAAAACAAAGAAAGTGTACTTATAAGTGATTATGTCATTGATCAACCACACTTACCTTCTGTACCACTTACTGAATACGCTCATCTTAATCTATTTTCTTTAAAAAGCATAATTATAATATATTTCATGGTGCTAATATGATATTTATATAAACTAATATCAGGGAGATTCATAGCTCAATAACTGGTACGGAATAGGCCCCCTTTCTAACTTTCTATTTAACTCCTATTAGGTTGAGTTTATAACAGTATTCTTACTTATTAAATATTTAAGATTAATATGCATCATTCATAAATTTAATTACTTTTATATTATAGTAACAGGTATGCAATATTATTAATAGGGTATGTGTCTATGTATGTACACACACATACACATATATGCACATATATTATATATCTCAATAGATATATTATATATATGTATATATACATGTTTTACACAAATGTTATGTTCCCTTTCATATCTTGCTGCATGCATCCATCAGTATGAATTGAAAAACTTTCCACAGAGATATATTTGACTTTGTGAACTACAGCAGTATTTCAAAGAATGCATATTTTAAGGTTATTTTAAGATTATTTAGCCAGATTCTAACAGACATTCAGTCTTAGATTTATCAAGGTTTTTGTGCCTACAAATTATGATCTAACAAATATTTTAATAAACTTTGTTGCATAAGAGCTGTTTTTGAGAACACACCAGATGAGGTTATACTAGCACACGGGCATCTTAGTAAGTATGTTGAGTAGCAAATTATTTCAAAACTGCATAGTTACATACAATAATTATTATCTATCAAGATTTCTTTCGGTTAGATATTCAATAGGTCCCAATAGAAATGACGTGTTTCTGCACTATGGTGATTAAGGCTTCAACTGTAAAATTTGAAGGCAAAAGTTGGGATAAAACTAATGGTTGAGATCAATGGTCATCTGCAAGTCTGGCCAGAGCTGTCAGTGGTAAACCTGCTCATAGGCCCTCTTAGTAGCCAGGACTTCTTCACAAATGGTGGTTGGGTTTATTAGAGTCGCTGAGAAGAGTGCTTTGAGGTTCCCAGAATAAGTTTGAATTAGCCAATTCAAATTATAAACAGCAAGTTTTGGTAAGCCCAAGGGAATCTTATCTAAGGAGAGCAAATAGATAAATCTTGGACTCATGGGCCTATGAGAAGTATTAAAATAATAATAAAATATTAATGAATAATAAAATAATTATAAAATAAGAAAAAGGAATAAAACAGAATATTTTCTATTTTTATGACTAAACTTAAAAACATGTATATTAGGGAAATTCCAAGTTACTACCTTGCAGTTCCCGTGTAGTCTAGAGAAACAGATGTAGTTGTTACATGAAAGCAAGAAAGGAAGCATCCAAGTGGAGAAAAAAAAAACATCTGGAAGGTAGAGTTTTATGGGCTCTCTGTTGTCTTCCAGTTTCTCGTTTTAGCCCCTTATAAAGACCTATCTGTATGTATCCCCACAAATTCTAAGGCACACTCTGTTTCCTGCAGCATATCTTCATTATCAAGACACACATTCACATTTACTTGGATTATTGTTAATTTGTTAGTACAGGTAAGTTTCTGTTACATGTAACCAAAAGTATTCAACTAATATAGTAAGTATAGCAAAATATAAACAAAAATAAACTTTACTGCTGGAAAATCAGCTCCTTCTCTCCAATAGGCAGAATCTACAGAGAAAGTCAATCATAATTATTAGCTAGTTGGGTGAATGCAGAAGAGGCCTGAAATAAGTTAGCTAAATTGAGGTTTTAGTGATAACATACTCACAAAGCCTTATGTCTTAATGACCTAATACCAAGTCTTGATCTTGTCAGTGGTATTGGAATAGTCCAAGTCTGTTTTAAAGGCTCTCTCTTCTGTCTAGTGCTTAGAATTATACTTATTTCTAACATCTTCTGTGAATAATTATTTCTGTACTCATGACTGATCAATACCCATTTGATACTATTTCTTTTAATACAATAATGTACTCCATCAAGTTCAAGTGGAATCTTATGGGTAACTGTGTATCTCTTTCCTTATCTAATAAAAATTGATCTTTAAAACTAATGCCTGAAGAGAGAATATTTTATTTTCACATTTTTCAGAGACATCCCAGAGATACAATCATTATCATCATTACTACTCATGGCAAAATTACTATTAGCAGGGGTTTTTTCTAGAAATAAACTTGAAAACTTTCTGAAATAATAAACTAAAAACTATACAAATAAGAAAACTTGCTATTGATATAAAAGTCAAAATAGTGTTTTAATATCTATTTTTGCCTCTATATTATATTATACTTTTCTTATAATAATATACATATAGTGTTTCTTCAGTCTCTGCATGTTATTTAAAATGAAAGACCTTAAAATGCAAGACCTTAAAATGAAACACCATAGATTACTCACGCCGATACTAATCAGGAATCATGTTCACCTTGGTCTGTACTATTGAACCTATAAATGACTATGTTATACAGAGTCCAGAAAGGAAGTAGGTAGAATTCATTTCGTTAGCAATGGATAGACTACATTAGTGTTCAGAGTTCCAAATATGTATTCATAAATACACATGATCCTGGATTAAGGCAAAGCAACCCTGTCAATAATTCAGTAAACCAGATAGGTAAGCAAGTAAATCTATATGAGACTTCAGAAAACCTGAAGAACATGAAGCTGAAAAGACATGTTGACCAAATCAGAAACTTTATGGATTTCTAAATAGGTCAGACACTATTCTTTAATCGAAAACAAACACAAAAAACAACCACCACCAAAAAACACCTGTCAGAAGGATCAAAGAATATCAAAGTTAAAATTGATTCTACAAGACATGTTTTGTTTAGGGAACATACTCAAGAGCCAGACCTCTCAGATTCTCATTCTCAGCCATATACTGACTACGCGACCTATCTTTGTTTCATCATCTGTAAAATATTAGCTATACATATGTCACAGAGCTGTGGTGATGATTGAATCATTTAAAAACTAAAGTCACATCGTCTGCTAAGCAGTAAGTCCTCAGTAAGCTATTAGAATTGGTATAAAAAATGAGCAGAACTCTTCAAAACCTCAATATTTTCTCCATTCTGGGAGCTCAGAGCCAGGTCCAGGTGGTGACATGCAGTTATGATGGACAGTGATCATTTGGATGTCTGTAAATATGCAAATAAAAAGTTGTGTATACTTATATACATTTCTCCTTATTGTTAAATTTCTTTACTCCTAATTTATTGATATTTCTATGACTGGCGATTCTTCTATTTCTTGGACAATTCTACATCTCAAATGTATTTTTTTTTATTCACAATAGAGATATGAGCTCCTTATTTAAAAAAAAAAATTGGGGGGGCATGCCCTTGTTGCTCAGACAGCTGAGATGCTGAGATTTGGATCATGTAAAGCCCAATGATCTGGATTCATGATCCAGGACTAGAATGAAAAAATGAAAAATAGATCCTTCTTCCTTCTGTTCCTCTGCCTTTCATTCTTCAAAAGTCTTCCTTCCCTTTCTCTCTTCCTCTCACAAAAAATAATTATTTTTATATTATCCACCTGAAGGGAAATTCTAACATCTCCAGATATTAAGAAAATTATACAATATTAATAAATATAAAATTGTTTATTATGAAAAAACACTACTAAATCTTTCCTTCCTTCCTTTCTCCCAGTACATTTCATCTTCAAAATATCATTATGAAATAGGTACTTGTAATGACTCGGTACACAGAAATTGAAGAAAAGAGAACTTCAGATGTCACCACAGTCGGCTTTCTAGTAGGAGGCAAAGCCAAAATTTCATTTCAGGAAGTCATGTTTCATAGAGAACTTACCGGTTCCCAAGCTCAGTGTCAAGCACTTTGCATGGATGCTGCTAAACTTTACCAAAAGTCATAAAATTCCTTCCAGAATTCAATAGGACCCAATCTGTAGCTGGAAGCTCGAAAGTTCCTTTCATCTAACACATCTATTTTGAGTGTGCTAGATTTCAGGTACTAAGTAGATATAAATACAACAGGAAATAATCCAACTATTTAATAAGGGTAGAACATGAAGTTAGATCTAGAAGCAAGGCATGTATGATTTTGTACACTCTTGTCCCTTTAACAGATGGCCAACACTGTGATTAGTTATAATTCTGTTTACTGAGCACTGAGTAAATCCTTGAAGAAGGTCAAAACATGGCCTTAGATATCAAAAGTCATAAAATTTTATTAATAACATAATCACAAATTTCCAACTATATTAGTTGGGTATATACACAATAATTTATTTGAAGATGTCTAAGGAAGAAAACTATGAAAATTAGACATTGAGCACATTTTCCAAGCAAATAAAAATGGATCAGAACTGTTATGGTTTGTTATTTCATTATATATCTAAGTAATATTCAACTTGAATCAAGTATTTTTTGGCTTAACAGAGTCCAAAACCACCAGACTGTAAATCTCTTATTTATTCATGTTTTATATAAAATATATAGTGATTAAGATTACTTTTCTCTTTCACCTGTGAATCTCTTTTACATCAATTTCTTCATTTCCAGAAACCATTTTCAAAAATTAAGAGAAATCGTTCATAGTAATTTGTACCCCAGTCAACTTCAATCATCACTCACCGCCCAAACTTGCTCAAGATAAATAGAATAGAAAATAAAACCTCTTTATCCCTCCACATTTCCCAGCTCTTGTCTCCCCTCTTAATCCTATAATCCTGAGTTTGGTGTGGGGTGTGAGAAAAAGGAGAACTGATAGAGAACAAACAAGTCCACTATTCAAAAATCGTAATGCATCCACCATAAAACAAAAAGGCAACCCACAAATTCGAGAAAATATTCACACAACATTTCAGATAGAAAGAGCTTAATCCCCAAATATACAAAGAGCTCATATATCTCAACAACAACAAAAAAGTTATTCAGCCCACTCAAAAAATGGACAGAACTGAACAGACACCTATTTGAAAACGATATACAGACAGCCTAAAGACATATGAAAAAATGCTCTGCATCACTCATATTCAGAGAAATGCAAATAAAAACCACAATGAAATACTACATCATACAAATGAGAATGGCCTATATCCAAAAACCTAGATAGAACAAGTGTTGGAGGGAGTGTGGAGAAAAGGAACCCTCCTTCACTGTTGGTGGGAATGTAAATTAGTGCAGTCTCTCTGGAAAACAATATGGGGATTCCTCAAAAAAATTAAAGATGGAGCTATCATTTGATCCAGTAATTTTACTCCTAGTGATATACCCAAATGTTACAAAATCTCTAATCAGGAAAAACATACATACCCCTATGTTCATAACATCACAATTCATAATAGCCAAGACATGGAAACAAACTAAATGTCCATCAGCAGATGACTGGATATAGAAACTGTGGTATATATACTCAAAGGAAATCTATGCAGTTACTGAAAAAAAAAAAGAAAGGAGGAAAGTGTGCCCTTTGCATCAATATGGATGGAACTGAAGGGGGTCATATTAAGTGAAACAAGTGAGAAAAAAAAAAAAATGAAACATACAGGATGATTTCACTCATATGTGGAATACAGTGAAATGAAGCAAATAAATAATCAGATCCCAGCAAAAATCCACAGGACACCCGATGATGACTGCCAGGATTGCAGAAGAGGTGAGGGAAGGAGAGAGGGAACAAGGAGATGGTAAAGAACACTAGAACTCTGGTGGCGGGGGTGGGGTGTAATACCCATAGCCCGAGAAGCAATTTCAATATCTTAAAATGAGTATGATTTCATAAATAAAATAAATAATAAAATAATTATACTATATAAAATCAATGTGTGAAAGAGACAAAACTGAATAAATCCATGAAGCATTCCAAAAAATTATCAATGATAAATAAAAATCAGAATCATATATAGCTGGGTTCAGATTGTGCTCCTTCTAACTCATCCGGCTAACAATGGGCTATTTATTTAACATGCAATTGAGCCTTAGCAGACAGGGATAATAACAACTAAGCAACAAGTTATTACAAAGTTTAGCACAATAATTATCTATTTTGTAAAAATATGAAAATAAAGAGTGAGTTCTAGTTCCTTACATTTGAGTCAATGGAAAGAAATATAGTTACCTGTCATATTCACGTGTGAATAGTGCATGCTTTATTCAAAAATAATTTACTAATATACTATTTTTATTGACACCGAGTTTTCTACTGGGACAAAACACAAACCATTTTCCAGTATGGGATACCAGCATCTCAGGTTGCCTGACTGGAGCAAAAACCTCCTTTCATCAAAAGTCTGAGCCAAATTTATCCCAGGATCACCAGGTGCTAGCCACCAGTATCCTCTGATAATTTCCTGCAAAGACGGAATTCTCATAAAAACTATATGTTGCCTAAGTGCTATCTTTTTGTATCCTACATCCAAGGCTGTTTTCATGCTTATACAATGAGAAAGTTGAAGACAGGGGAGCTGGGTTCCTCCCTTGGGGGATTCCTCTACTGAGTATGCAGTAATGCCATTGCCACAGTGGTAGTTTGTGTTTCTTTTGGATTAAAAGTCATCAAGAGCCCACTTGTCTCCCGTTAGCTGACCCTTGAATTATGCTTCCTCAGTAAAGTCTGTTACTTAACCACATCACATAACATTGCTATATTTGTTTTTGCTCACTCTGCTACATAACGGGTGCGTGGATTTTTACTTAATAACTTCAAACATTTAGAAAATAACATATATAACTTAAATTAAAATTAATATATTCTACTTAGATATTCAAAAATTTTAGTACTTTTTGAGAAAAGGCAGTGCTTGATTTTTGTCATGAATATTAGAGTCCTTTAGTAAATAAGTTTAAGTAATAAATTTTTGTGGCAATTGGGAATGGATATGTGATCATGATCAGTATATTTGCTTACTTGTTTTAGTCTATCTGATAGTCTGGTATAATTTAGAAACAAAAGAGATTAATCAGTTTTCAAAATCTTAGAAATCAGTATTGACCAAATATTTCCTGCCGGCATCAAAGATGTTGGCATTGCTACATTTCAATCCTGTTCAAAGCTGTAGCACAGACAAAAAATATATTTTATAGTAATATTTGTTATTTCTTTAGTTCACAATGTTAAATTTCCCTGAGGATATTGAAATTGCATCTCAGTCTATCTTTCACAGCACACCTACCACCAGAGTTTCAGTGTCCCTTTTCCCTCATACCACATTACCACATTTCAAGATTCTTTTGCAATTCAACCCCTCTATCAATTGCTATAATAAATTTTATCTCACAAGAAGAAAGAGTTTGTGGGGAATACAGGAGGAATAAGTTAGTCTTAAAACAGCTTTCCTATAATTTGGAATTATTTATTCTTAGTCATCTCTACTTGTGACTTTATGGAAACTTTGGAAACTTAACAATTATGATCTGACAGCACTTCTCCTTAGTCCTAGAAAAGTCTTGATCTGAACCCAACCATTCCGAAATATCCAGTGTCCTTAATAAATGAAAACAATATATTATATTCCATGTCATTATATATCTCCAAACATAGACACTTTTCTGTTGGTTGCTTCAATTCAGAGATTAAAAGAAAATGCATAATGCTAGACAACTATAAATTCACCCTAAAATGAGAAGAAAGAAATCTACATATTACCTGGTTAAAAAATGTTTCTCCACTGACAATCAGAATGCATGTTTTTTAGAGAAAACCAACTCTTTATCTTAAAAAAAATGTCAGAATGGAAATCAGGAGTGGTAAAAAAATTTTCCTTAAGATGGGTCATAGATCTAAACGCAAAAATAAAAGTATGTAACTCAGAAGAAAACATAGGAATACATTTCATGATGTAGTGTTAGGCAGTTTCAGGTATGACAGCAGAAGTATAAACTACAACAGAAAAAAGGGATAAATTAAATTTCATAAAAATTTTTAAATTGTACAAAAAATAATATCCTGAAAAAAATGAAAAAAATGACTAACAAAATGAAGAAAATATTTACAAATCATATATCTTATAATTAATTTATATCCAGAATGTATTTTTTTAAACTCTTAAAATTTAATAATAATGCAAACTAATTTAAAAATAGATAAAAATTTCAATAGACATTTTTCAAATATATATATATAAGTGAACAAATATATGAAAAGATCTTGTGTATTAATTACCATTACAGAAATGTAAGTCAAATCCACAAAGAGATACCTCTTTACATGTACTAGAATGACTAGAATCAAAAAGATAACACCAAGTATTGGCGGTGGTGTGTAGAAATGGGAAAATTCTTAGATTACTGATGGGAATGCAAATGTTGCAGCTACTTTGAGAAGTATTTGGTAGTTCCTGACAATGTTAATGATGATGTAATTCTGCAATCTCACATCTCAGCATGTAACTGAGAAATGAAAAGATAAAAATATGTATGTCCACACAAAAATGTATACATAAATGTCTGTAAAAACATTATTCATAATAGTAAAAAAGTGTAAACAACCAAATATCTATTAATTGGTAAATAAAATATGAATTATCCATATAACTAAATAACATTCAATAATAAAAAAGAATGAATAATCCAATCAAAAAATGGAATAAAGATCTGAACAGACACTTCTGCAAAGAAGATGGTCAATATAGTGGTCAATATGGTCAAACATGAAAATATATTCCACACATATTCTCAGTAGGGAAATGCAAATCAAAACAACAGTGAGATATTTTTACCTCACACCTGTGAGTACTGCTATTCTCTAAAAAGTGATGAATGAAAATTTTGTTGGCAGGAATGTAAATTGGTGCAACCACTATGGAAAACAGTGTAGTGGTTTATTAAAAAATGAAAAAAAAGAGTGTAAGTCCATGTTATCCAGTTACCCTACTTCTGGCTATTTATCTGTAAAGCACAAAAGCACTTATTGAAACTTATTCTTGTTCATGACAGCATTATTTGAAAAAGCTAAGAGCTGGAAACAACCTAAGTGTTCATCAATCGATGAGTGGACAAATAAGATATGCTCTATGCATGCACAATGGAATACTACTGATACATTTTAGAAAACGAAATCTGCCATTTGAAACTATATGAATGAATGAGTCAAAAGGAAATTATGCTTTGTACGAAAAGTCAGAAAGAGAAAGACAAGACAAACTATGATTTTTACTCATGTGATATATACAGAAATCAAACAAATGAACCAAAGCAAGGAAAAATAAACTTTTATTCTATAGAATCAAATGAGTGGGTTACTAGACGAGAAGAGGGCAGGGGTGAGTAAATGAGTAAAAAGTGGTCAATTAAATCATAAAGGATGGAATTGGACCGATGGTGGTAAACTTAATGTATTATATACAGATGCTGATGTACAATGATGTACAACTTAAACCTAATAATGTTATAATGCAACATTCCTTCATAAAATAAAAATATAATAATTAAAAAAAAAAAAGAATGAAATACTGATACATGCTGCGACATGGATGAACCTTGAAAATATTATGCTAAATGAAAGAAATCAGACACAAATGATGGCCATGTAATGCATAATTCCATTTATATGAAATGCCCAGAAATGGAATATCTATAGAGCCTGAAAGAACATTAGAGGTTACCCTTATCTAGGGAACTGGAGTTAAATAGAGAAAAGTGACTGCTAAGAGATGTGGGATTTCCTTTTGGGAAGATAAAAATATTCTGCAATTGATTATGGTAATATACAACTTTTTTAATATGCTATGAGACATTGAATTGCACAATTCAAAATGGTATATTACATGTTTTTGAATTATATATTAATAAAACTCTTTCCAAAAGTCGAGTGAGGTGATGTCTGAATAAATGACCGATGTCAATCTCACTGTTACTGCAATGTTCAGTCAGAATAGAAAGCAGAGTGCATGGTGTATGAAGAAACCAAGAAGACTTTTATCTGTAGGATTTGATCTAGCTGTTGCTAACTTATTCAGGAGTAATAGAGTTTGATCAGGCTGAACTAATTTTCAGATAAGTCTTGAGTTGGTATGTCTACATGTCAAAAAAGTATTTTCTTAAGAAGCATTAGGCCCTACTCAAATGTAAAAAACAAAACAAAACAAAACAAAAAAGCTCTCAGCTTTGCTTCTGCTAAATTGAAAATAAAATAGAGATAATTAAAAGGATTTTAAATTACCTGTCAATCAAATCATGTAGGAATAGTCATGTCATCAGGGATGAATGAATTCACCACTGGTCATGGTAACATAGATAATACTCAAGTGAAATACATCTGCTAGAATGAAAGGAAGCAAATAGTAGAAGTTAGTTCAACTGCCTCCAAAGGAGTACAGTCTGTGTACGTCCTAAGAACCCAGGTTCATATGCCTCATCCAGGGAGAAAATCAATGTGAAGCAAAAAATAAATAAATAAAATGCTTCTTCCTCTTCTCTCTCCCTGCCTGCCTGCCTGCCTACTCAGCTTCATTCCTCTCTGGAATTTTCCTTAACAAACAAACAAACAAACAAACAAAATACTTCTACTAGATTCTATGACATTATTGACATTGTGCAGAGAAGGTCATTGGCTCTTATGCTATAACTCTTAAGAAGATGTTCATGTAATTATTAAGCTTGTTTTAATAGTAAGGAGGTCAGAGGGAGCTTGCAAGTATTTGGAAAGCAATAATGAATGGACAATTATAAAGCTGTCTAATATACAAAATTTTAAAACATTTTCTCTCTTGTAATTTGTATTATAATAGCTAGTATGTATTGTTTTAGAATTGCTTCAAAAGCTAATAGTTACATATTTTCATTACATCAATTACTTTGGAAAGGGAATAATTTAACATATATTTACATATGCATGCCATAAAGGAGGTATTTTGAAATGAGCTAATTAAATGGATACTAAAGGGAACTGATTATAAGCATTGAAAAAATATCAAATAGAGTTTCATCAGGAGACTGTACTCAATCTAAAAAAGAAAATCTTTCTTTTGATATTAAGCTATTGGCAAGATTTAACCATAGCTACTCCACTGGGAATTGTTGATAATTGATTATTATTTCTCGCTACACATTAAAAGATGACCTGTTAAACAAAATGCACACTCTATCAAAGTCAGAACTGTGTTTACTTAATTATTTGTATGGTTTTCTTGGGGGGATTTCAATGGGTGTTTTAGACATAACTAGATTCACTGAACTCAGAGACAACATTATCAGTTTTCTATAGCATGTCTCATTTTTCTTAAAATCATGACCCATTTGATATCTTAAAAACAGCAACATTAATTTTAATTTGTCATATTGTAGGGTATAAATTGACTAAATGTTAATAGCATTCTTCTTCAGTAATCAGTTCTACATGATTAACCTAAAAATTGCCAAAACATTGTTTACTCTTCATTTGTATCTGAAGAAAAAAGGCATGATGAGTCAGACAGAGTTGGATTAATTTACTTTCTGATTTGTATTAAAACTTGCCACAATGATTCATAATCAGTTTACTAGATATTTATTCTGACAAAATAGCTTAATTTTGAAAGCAGTTCATTGGAAAATAATTCTGGGCCAAAAGGTATTCTACTTCATAACTACAGTTAAGTTGCATGAAAAATACTATTCCATTTTATTCTTTCCTTGATTCTTCTCCATTTAACGAGAAATGGGAAAAGTATAATCTCTGAAACCTTATAAACACCCTTCTTTGAAGTTTTCTTTTCTTCTTTAGCAAAGTAAAAGTACGTAACTTGTGGTTTTAACACCATCTAGTGGACTTCTTTTGTGACAGCAAGTGAAAACTAAAGAGAAGAAAGTAGTACACAGATCATTTTCATACTTCCACCTGTGAGACTTTCCAGCGTTTTCCAATAAGGTCACGTTTAATCTACCAAGTTTCCCACATTGAAGATGACACCTACTTATTTGTTCTAATGGAAAAAAATCAATTTGGCATCACCTTAAAAGAGTAAAAACTGAGAAGTGGCCACAGAAATACACTTCTCTCTCTTTATAAAATTTTTATGAAAATGCAAAACACCAAGCTTACCTTCAAAATTCTAAAGTGATAGTGTTTTCTTTAAAGAGATAATTCTGACCATAGATTATTTAGCAAAACAACAGCAAACTATATGGCTGATGGGAAGTAATATAGTAGAATGTTTAAAAGAAAAACTTTTTTATGTCTTGGTTTGAAAGAATAAGATTTTAACAGAGCAATTCAGATCTTAATAGGTTACTAATTAAAGGTATATTATAAACAGCTATGATTTTAAATTCACTGCAGCATATGGAGCACAGTCGTCTTACCTTCTTTCAAAACTATCTGGCATTAAGATGGGAATTGAGGGAATATAATCTGTATATATTCAATATACTCCATACATTCCATATAATGATTGCTTTATACAGTAACAACCCATATAATCAAGCCTGGCTTACCATAGTTTCTTTGTTTTAATTCAAAGAATTGAATCTAGTCTTATATAGACTTTAAAGATCTAATTCGATTCTATTATAATTTTCTTAAGTATTTATGATCTATTCTAATGAAATATTTTTCTTTCATACTATTGATGAAATCCTGGATATCAAATCCAACAACTTAAAAAAATCATTCTTCCTAAATTTTCAAAATTTATTGGCTAGGTTGAAAATTGTTGTTTTAAAAATACTTTATTTCCTGTTTCTATGATAATATGCTTTATTGAATCTCTTATCTTTTTTGTCTTTTCAATTTTTCCGCCTTTTATATGTAGATAAAAGTCAGTTGCTGTGGTCCTTGAACTTCCTTGTTTATTTGACATCAACTATGACTTCTGTGCATAATTACTGGTCTTAACTACTCACGTACATTCAGCCCTATTTTTCTCTCCGCCTGAGGTACACACATGTCTATCTAGGTCATCAATTCAAATGTACCTTATATAAGCTATAGTCCATTCTAGAAATCTATACCCTTCAATATTATACTTTTGATTGTTTGGAAAATATTACTTATAATCAAATATTTTAACTCTTTAGAATCAAATTGAACTTACTACACTTAGAATCCTGGAGTATCACACTCTAAGAAAATGCTCCCTTAAAAACATATGCTAAGCAAGTAAGACCACATACAATCTTTTTCTTTTCATGCAATTTTTTTCTTATGTAGCATTGGATGCCATTCCAATGGCAAACTCTTTCTCTTGTCTGTATAGTTTCTCATTTTGCTGAAATGTTTACTTTCTTTAAAAACCTCTCCGCTGTGGCACAGCATAAGTGAACTTGAGGTCTGTAGAATTCATTATTAATATGAGCAACATACACCGTTGTCTCTTTTTTCCTCTGTATATAATATTTCTCCAACAATATTAGCATTCCTCGATACTTCAGGTGATAGGCTGAGGTACAGTCTCAGCACATAGCAAAGTATTCTGTATACAAATAGCAGATATTTAACTATGCTACCACTTCTGAGAAAAATCTAAGTGTTAATCATTGCAATAGCGAAAAGTATCAGGCAGATAAGATCAATCATGTAAATACTTACAAAATTGAACACCTGGGCAAACTTTTTTTTTTGATCACTGTTGAATCTAAGATAGCATACAGTGCTCTACACATACCAAGTTCATTGATTCAACTAATATTTATTGAATTCCTTCCGTGTTTTAAGCACTAGAAATGGAGAACACACACACACACACACACAGACACACACAGAGATATTTCCTCCCTTTTTAACAATGTCTAGCAAGAGAGACATATATTAAACAAAAGATTACATAGATGACAATATTTAATATTTACTGAATATTCAACATATACTTGGCATCATTTTGAGTGTAAACAAATTAATAATTTCAATACCTACAGTAATTATATTATGTATATATATATATATATATTTTTTTTTAGTTCTCATGATTAAATGAAAAAAATTGGGATACTGAAAGATTAAAGAATATATCCAAATTTATCAAACCAGTCACTGTACTGTTAACTATTATGTGAGGGGGCTAATGTCAACATTGCCTTTTTAAAAGAAATATATGTGGGTTATCTATTGATGACTTAATGTAACAATATTTATTTGTTCAGAATTCTATAATATATACAGGACTGAAAGATATTTATGTTATGTTTCTTTAGCATCAACTAGAACAAATGGACTGGGGCTGAAAGACCCACCTACACTGTAGATCCATAACATGGCTAAGAAGTTTGCAGTGACTGACAGCTGGGATCTCAGATGAGGCTATAGCACAGAACTTTCCATTTTCTTTGTCACGAATCTGTAATATTAAGTACAATCAAAGTGACAAAGACTATATGAAATATAAACGATGCTGGAAAACTTTAAATCTCTTAATTTAATGGTATAAGTAGTTTTTATGCATATACGTTGCACTCTTCTCTGTTCATTCATATTGGGGATTTAAAGGAAGCCTGAATGAGAGTTCTTCCTGATTACTCCTACTAGCCTCCAGCACACAATTTTGCATCTTCTAGAAAGCACATTCATTGAAGAGTTAGGGAACAACATATAATGATATATGTTTTCTTAGTAATAAGTAAAGACAAACTGTCCTTTAGAATTTCATATCAATTAGCTAATACAAATAACAGACAAAGTAACTCTATCACTTAAGAGATTATTAATCAAAGATATAAGAAACTATATATTTAAGTGGAAATTAATATTAGTCTCTCATGGAGGCAGTGATAAACACAACAGAAAATGGAGAAGGCAGAAGAAATCTCATCACAGATTTGTTTATGGTGAAGTTTGAAGGTCTAAGATGTTTGCATGTGTAAGTTAATGGTCATTAATGGAACTATCAATGAGCCTTAGGTAAGAGGACTTGGCTTCATAATGCTCACAAAGCCAAGGTAGTTACTACATTGACATTCAGTAGAATCTTATTGATCCATTTATAAGGGAGGCAAAATTACTCAAATTCAACCACTGAGAAAAATAAAACACACTGAATTAATGAATAAATGAAGGTCTTATAAATTCTTAAGCTTACTCAAGTTCTCAAAGTTAGGAAGGGGAGGGGATAATATTCACATCCCAATTTACTAACTCCAAGTTCAATATTAAACTCGTGACTCAAACACAATTTCCATTTGAGTAAGCAATTATAAGATGCAGTCATTTAATATTATAGGAGAATTTTTCATTCTTTCAGCAAATATTTATTAAATAATTTCAATGTTTAATCACTGTCCTAAATATTTGATGTGTTAGATCTAGTCTCTGTTCACCACCAGTTTATATTTTCAGAAAAAACAATATACACCAATACTGATAAAGGCAGGATATAATAAATCTCATATGACCATCACAAAATTGTGAAGTAGGATATCTTTTATAAAACTAATGTGCCAGAAATCCCTAGAATAATCCTGCATCAGTTCACCCAAGGACTCTATTGACCATTTTCAATGTGTTAGTGTTGCCTTCACTAATAAATATTTGGATATTATGTACAACATTGTTATGAGGAGAGCATTGGACAACAATATCTAGACTAAATTCTATAAAGTGATTAATCTAATATTTTGATAGGTAGGACAAAAGTACAAGGTGTTCTACAATATAGTCTTTATGCTTTCCCCATGTCATGAGAGTTTTATCATTTGGTAATGTCTCTGAAATTAATGAGAAGAAACTTTCTAATCAAGATCCCAAATATGGAAGCAAGAGAGACTAGATGTTGTCACTGTCAAAATCTTGAATATGAAAAACAACACGTCTCCTCATTGGAAAGCATAGTGAACACACTGGTCAATCAGTTCTGCTTAAACTTTAAAAATATTTAAAGAAAAATAACTGAATGCCAGAGGAAGGTGATGACATTGTAATATCTGATTATAATCTAAGGTTGTCTTCAGTTAAAATTCAGTGACTTTAGAAGTTCTTCTGGATAATGACTATATTGACATTCTATTTTCTTTCTCTCTTACACAGTTGTATTACAATATTCTACTATCCCACCCAGCTATCCATTAATATATTCATTAATATATTCAATTAAGGAAGGACTCAGAAAAGGTGAGAGTTTTATAAATCCTAACAAAAAATAAGATTTTGATAGGTCAGAGTGGAAAGGAGTCATCAATGGTAGAAAAACATGTAAGAACAATTATGTAAGTACAATATTGGTATAAGCATTTCATAACTAAGAATAGGGGAAATTTTTTGAAATGAAAATGATGCATATAATATCTATGGATTAAAAATTAACAGGATTAACAACTCTTTCCGAAGATAACCAGTGAGGAGGCGGGAAGAATAAAAAAGTTTAAGCCTAGGATAAATAGGGTGAATGGCTGATAGGAAAATACAATTAACAGACATTGAAAAATCAGGAGTAAAAGCAAGTTTTGGAGGAAAGACAGATAGGGATAAAATAATACTCTTTGACTCCAAGATGCTTTTTTGAAAATATATTTAGAAATGTCCTTTATACACTTAAAATTTCAGAACTGGAATAGGGAAAAGGGTTCATGGAGTACAGATGTGATTCTTTAAGGAAAAAAAAGTATTTAAACAAAAAACAAAATTGCAGAAGTGCCAGCAAAGAAACAGATTACGAAGTTCAGAGAGGTTGGAAAATGGTTAAATAGTACCATAGGGGAGACCCTTTCTTCAGGACATAAATCAATACTCCTTCCAACAATATTATAATTAGATCTTCATGCTCAGAATTTACATATTTCTCTAAATTTCCTAGTTATATTCCATTAAACTTATAACTGAATGGGTTGGTTTATTAAAATAAAACCCATAATTATTGAAATAAAATGTGACTTTATGCTTTCAATGATTCTTGTCAAAATTAGTTTATTTAAGAATCTAGTTATTTTAAAGCTGAAAGAAATTTGCACATTACAATAAAAAACTATGTACTCTATCAAAAGGTAAAATAAAGTTTTAAAAAGATGTTTACCCATGCTATATTTTAAAGTTCAGCAAAATGTTTGCTTTTGAGCTTACTATAGTTTATATAGTACTAAAACAAAATCTTTTGGAAATACTGAAGTAAAAATTTCAAATTTTGATATTTTTCAAAATTTTAAGCTTTCAACTTATTGTATTCTAGGAAAGTAAAAATATAAAGTCCATGATCTGTCTCAGAGTTATTGAAACATTCCAGCAGAGACATATGTTCCGTAAGTACTGTGGAGACTATACCAGGCACTTTTTGTATATTATTTTATAGCTTAAAATATCATGTAAACATAATAGTTTTAGTTATTTTTTGCCTAATATTGTGTATCTGTTCATTCATTCACTGATTCAAAAATATTTATAGAGTAGTTATAATGTGGTACTTAATAAAACAGACAAAATCTCTGTCCTCTCCTTAAACCTGATTTAAGTTCAAACAACAAGATAGAAACCAAGTTATACCTTGACTCTATGGAATGTAGAGCATTTACTGTTAAATTAATCAGTGTATTTATGTGTAAAGATAATTTTTCCCTCAGAATATTTATGTTTTTCACGTGTGAAGGAAACCAAATGACCTTCACTCCTGTCTACTTTAATAACATGCAGGCTGTTAATTCTCACCAAATCATCCCATGTCACACCCCACAAAAGTAAACATACTTATTTTCACTTAGATTATGACAAATGATCAAAGACGAATCAAATTCCAAACAACTGATCATTGAAATCCTATGTCTGAACTTTGTCCTTCCTGGAGGGATCACAGATTTTGTAGCTAATTAAGTAGTAACCGAGCAATGGATTAATGCTCTCAATGATTTTCTGATTTAGTTGACTAACTGAAAATTTCCACAGGGCAGAGTGCAATTTACTTGTGTGCCCCAATTAGCACTGCTAACTAGGGCACAAAATCGGCACAAAATTGGGCCCTGATTTTGCATCAGCTACCATTCAGACAATGGCAGGTAGCCAACAGGACTCAGAGGGAAGTCTTTAGCACCCTTTCTTGTATCATTAAACCACACAGTAGTCCAGTGTTATTTTTATAGGAAAGTTTACAGTTTGTAGATTATTCTGAATTATCAAAAGGGATGTAGTTCATTAAGAAGAGTGTGAAGATTGAAAGTCTTACACTGACTGGGAGACAAAAAAGGCAGATGAGGCACTGGTAGTTCTTTACTAGAAGTTTTTAAGTGTCAAGCTGAATCACAGCAACATCTTTTCTTGCAGAAAGAAATATATTAAAGCATAGGAAGTAATTTTCTATGCAACAAAGAAAATGCATGCCATGTTTCCAAAGATTGTTGGTTTGTGAAAATCATAGCCACATAATGGACTTTTCTATCCATGCTTCACAGGTTTTTCTTTCCATTCTTTTATAGTCCTTCAGAAGCCCATAGAGACATATTTAAAGAACAAGAATTTCCAACAGTTTTTTTGCCATTTGAAAGTCCAACATTTTATTTAATCTAATATTGCATCTTTCTGCTATTTATTCATTTAATAATAGACTTCAGTACAAACACATAGTAATGTTATCAAAAGGGCAAGTGCAGTAAATAGCCTTATGACGGAAAGTCTGCCAGCTTTTCATAATGCAAATTGGGAATCTTGTTAAAACATGATTGTGCATGGGACCTTTACAGAATAAAAACAACTCTTCTTCAGAAACCCATCTTGACTTTCTTAAATTATATTAAAGTAAAAGATCAATTGTGAGTTTTTCATTAGCCTCTACCCTGTACTGCTGCTCCTCTGTGGATTGCTGCAGGCACCAATCCAGAGCTAATATAGGTGAGTAGAGCTCATGAATGCAGGTAGAGCAAAAAGTGTGATAGATGCAGTTTGTAATCATACTTTATGTTATAATTGCCCCAATAACTGCCAATGCTAACCTAAATCCCATCAGCAATATCATATAAAAACAATTAGAATATTTTGGAAATGTGTCACCTTAGGTATCTATAAATTAGAAATATAATTCAGTTAAAGAAAATCTTAGATGAATTCAAGGAAAGACTAAGATGATTCATTATGTACAGCACACTACTCTAATGATTGCAGATAGGATAAACACCCTATTATTCCAGTCAAAAAATAACCCATAAAATCAATAAAAAGAAAGATAAGCATGTGGTCAATATCATAATACTGTATCTGGTAGTCTATAAACCACTTAACAGTGGTATAAAGATTAAAGAACAGAACTATTAAAATGTGTTATAAAAATAATCTCTTAATAGGTACACAATGTAAAATATGTAAATTTTGCCATTAAAATACAAAATATGGGAAATAAAAGGGTGGGATTTTTGTATGTTATTGAAGTTAAGTTGGTATCAGCTTAAATATATATATATATATAGATAGATATATATATATGTACATGTTGTTTCACGTAGGTATCAGAATATAAGAACAAAGCAAAAACCTGTAACAGATACACACAAAATAACATGAAAAGGGATCAAAGAATACCACTATAGAAAAATTAATAATCATAAGGAGGGAGGGCAAGAGAAGAATGTACATAAACTACAAAATAGCCAGATAAGAATTAAGATGGCATTAGTAGGTCCTTACTGCATGAACCAAAGTGATTCCATCTTAAATGTGCCATCTTGGGCCTGTAATTGATTATTGTCTTCTTCCAGGCATGTAACCATAACCAGTTCCTTGAATCTTTACCATCCCTATACTCCTGATATCTTTTGGAGAATAAAGACACCTGAGGTGCTCTTCCAGAATAATGACTTCAGTTCTCTTACACAAATATTAAACTTGGTCAGCTAATAAGATGAAAACATATACTATGGAGGGTTGTATGAAGATCCTTTAGTTTTGAGGGTGATGTGAATATTGACTTGACTAAAATCCCTTCCATGAGCTCCCATATCTAGGACAACTGTATGTCCTGTATAAAAGTTACTTTGATAATTATTAGATTTCATGGGTGTGCCTGTTCCATTCTTTATACCCAAATTACATTCTTAGCTTGAGGAACTTATTTGCTCTCAAAGGCATTTATAGTAAATAATTACTCTAAATACAATGGATTGAGCTCTGCAATCAAAAGACATAGAGTGGCTGAATGGATAAAAAAGACTGAATAAATAATACTGCCTTCAAGAGATTTACTTCAACTTTTAGAACACATATAGGCTCAAAATGAAAGAATAGAAAAAGTTATTCTAGGAAAATGGAAAACAATGGAAATGGAAAAGAGACCAGCAGTAGCTATATTTAGAAAAAAGACTAAGTCAAAAACTATAACAAGAGTCAGAAAGGTCATTATATAATAAATATATATATAAATATATAATAAAATATGACAATTGAAAAAATTTGCTTTATCTAAATATAGATATATCTATATCTGTACATGTCTCCATCTAATCTAACCTGTATATAGATATATATTACCCAACAGGGGGCACATGAATATATTAAACAAGCACTAACAGATCTGTAGGGGTAAAAACAACAATACAAGAATAGTAGAGGACTCAATACCCTACATTCAATAATGAATAGATTATCCACAGAAAACTCATAAGGAAACATTGGACTTAAACTATATTTTATACCAAAGGGACCTAACAGAATTATAAAAAACACTTCAGATCAAAATATACATTTTTCTCAAACTCATAGACATTTTCCCAAATAGAATATATTAGGTTTAAACATTCTCTTAAAAGCTTGAAAATAGTTCTGACAATGTATAAAAATAAAAATAATAGAAAAACTATAAAACTAACAAATATAAGAAAATAAACAACATACTCCTTATAAAATACAGAAATTTTTAAAAAATCTTAAAACAAATGAAAATGGAAACCCATACCAAAATGTATGGAAAGTGGCAAAAGCAGTACTAAAAGGAAAGTTTATGATAATTTTCTACATTTAAAAAGAAAGGATCCCAAATAAATAACTTAACTACACTTCATGAAGCTAAAAAAACAAAAACAACTGCAAAAAAAAAAAAACTAACCAAAGTTAGCTAGCTAATGGAAGCTGGAAACAAAAATTACAAGATAAATAAATAAAATAAGAATACTTAAAAATTGGAAAAGATCAATGAAACTGAGTTGGATTTTTAAAAAATTGACAAATCTTACCTAAACTTATCTAAAAGGAAAATATTGTTAATAAATGACATTATAAATGAAAGAGGTGACATTGCAATACTACAAAAATACAAAGAATTTAAGAGACTAAGAGCAATTAAATGCCAATAATTGAGAAATCTAGAATAAATGGTTAGAAATCTTAAAAACATATGATATACTGACTGAAAAAACAAAAAGTAGAAAATGTGAATAGATCAATAATATATGAAGGGGTTGAATCAGTAATTAAAATCTCCCAACAAAGAAAAGCCCAGGACAATATGGCTTTGAGGGTGAATTCTACTAAACATCTAAGAATTAATGCAAATACTTGTCGAACTTTTCCAAACAATTAAAGAGGAGGGAACACTCCCAAAATTACTTATTGAAGTCAGTATTACCCTGATACCAAAATCAGATAAGGATACTACCAGAAAACTATAGGTCTCTGATGAATATAGATGCAAATATTCTCAACAAAATAACAGAAACCAAATTCAATGGCACACTAAAAAGATCAAGTGAGATTTACTACTGAAAAGCAAAAATGATTCAAACATGCAAATTGTAATTGTAATAATCACATTAATAGAATGAGAGATAAAATTCAATAATTATGTCAACAGATTAAGAAAGAGTATTTCATAAAATTCAACATTCTTTCATGATAAAAGCTCTCAATAAATTGGGTATGAAAGGAACATACCGCAACATAATAAAGCTCATAATAAAGCTCACTCCTTAACTACGTTCACTTTCATGAAACTGAAATATTTTTGTCTAAAATCAGAAATAAAATAAATACATGTGACTTTTTATGCAATATAAGACTGAAAGTCTTTACTGGAGCAATTAATCGAGAAAAATATATAAAAGGCATGTAAATCAGAATAGAAGAACTAAATTATATTTCTAGAGGACATGACACTATATACAACTGACCTTTGAACATCTGTGAGATTAGGAATGTTGATCCTCTAAACAACTGAAAATCCACATATAACTTTGACTCACCCAAAACTTAGTTGAATGTGTCCCTTGGGGTCCTCAGATCTTTGGTTTCAGAATATAAAAATACATAGATGCTCAAATCCATTATAGGTGGCTCTTTCTATCTGACAGCTTTGACATCCATGGATTCAGCCAAACCATATCCACATTTGGTTGGAACATTGAATGAAGAACCCATAGATATGGGGGCCAAGCGTATTGATAAAAGTATATTGAAAAAAATCAGGTATAAGTTGACTCATACAATTCAAATCCATATTGTCCAAAGATTGTTGCATATAAAACTCCAACCCCAAACTTTTAGAATAAAAAAGTTCCATAATAATTCAGGATGCAAAATAAACATACAACAATCAGTTGAATTTTTATCTACTAAGAATGCATTAACTGAGAAAGAAATGCATATTCACTGATAATACTACGACATTGATGAAAGAAATTGAAGACACAAACACAAATGGAAAGATACTCCATGTTCATATGAATTGAGAGAGTTAATATTGCAATAATGTCTGTACTACACAAAGCTATCTATAGAATTTATCCAATTCCTATCATGATTCCAATGGCATTTGTGCAAAAATAGAAAATACAATCTTAAAAATTCACACAAAACCACTACAGTCTCCAACTAGCAAAAGAAATCTTGAGAAAGATGAACAAAGCTGGACGCAGCACATTTCCTGTCTTCAGACCGTACTATAAAACTACAGTAAACAAAGCAATATACTATTGGCATAGAAACAGAAATATAGAAAGGGAAATTGAATAGAAAACCTAGAAATAAATATGCACATGTATTATTAACTAATATTTGACAAGAAATATAATAATACCCAATGGGAAAAATATAGTCTCTTCAATAAATGTTGGGAAAACTGAATAGAAAAATGGGAAAGAACAAAACTGGGTCACTCTCTTATACTATTCACCAAGCCTAACTTGAAATAGTTTGAGAACGTTAACTTAAAACCTGACACTACAAACATTCTATGAGAAACACATTGTGAAACTCCTTGATATTGATCTTGGCAACAAGTTTTGAATATGACTCCAAATACACAAGCAACAAAAGCAAAGATAAACAAGTAAGACTATATCAAACTCAAAAATTTCTAAGTTTCTACACATTATAAGAGTCAAGAATTAGAAATTGCATAAGTGCCCAACATCTGATAAATGGATAAAGAAGATGTGATGTATATGTGTGTAAATACATATATATGAATACATATATATGTATGTATACATGTACATATATAATAGAATATTATACAGCACTTAGAAAAGATGAAGTGTAAATCTTATCATTTGAGATTATGTTAAGCTAAATAAGTCAAAAGAAGACAAATAGATTATCTTACTCATGTGAAATTTAATAAAGAAACAAAGCAAAGGAGCATACTAAACAAAAACCAACTTGTGGACATTAGCAATAGAACTGAGGTTATCATCAATGAACAGGGTGTGGGGTGGGGGTGTGGGTGCAAGTGCTGGACCGTGGTGAAGAACTTTCAGTATTTTGGTAGTGGGAACTGTGTGTTGTCATGTATTTCAACTATGAGAAACAGCATGTATAGCTTTATATTATTTTGTAAATGAACTTTCATGTCAAAGCTTTCACACAACAAGTAAAACAATAAAATAATGAAGATGCAACTGACCACATGACAGAAAATATTTGAAATCCAGATATCTGAAAAGAGGTTAACATCCAAAATATACAAGTCAAAAATAACAAAAAATAAAAAATAAAAAACCTTACATACGAGTCAAAAGCAAAAATATATCAATCTTGTTTAAAAATAGGCAGAGATATGAATAGACATTTTTCCAAAGAAGACATACAGCTTACCAATAAAGTACATGAAAATATGCTCAACATCACTATCAGAAAATGCAAATCATACTAAAGAGATATCAACTCGTACATATTAGTATAGCTGTTAACAAAAAGAAAAAAAGATATCAAGTGCTGGCAAGGATGTTGAGTAAAGGGGAGACTTATGTAATGTTGGTAAGAATGTAAACCAGTGCAGCCTCCACAGAAAAAAATATGGAAGGTCTTCAGTAAATTAAAAATAGAACTACCAGCATTACCAATTCTAGATATATATCTGGAGCAATTAAAATCATCGTCTAGAAGATATATTTGCACTCCAATGTTCATTGAAGCATGATTCACAGTAACTAAGGTTGAAAACTGCCTAAGTGACCATCAATAGATGAGTTGGTGAAGATAAAACAAATGAAGAAAGTGGATAAATAAACAATTCAGTCATAAGAAAGAAAGGAAGTCCTTCCATTTATGACAAAATGGATCTTGAAGACATTAAACTAAATGGAATAAGTCAAACAGAGGAAGACAAATACTGTATGCCCTCATTTATATCTGGAATCTATAAAATAAAGTAGAATGTTGGATGCTAATTATTGCAGGTTGAGGAAATTAGGAGCTACAAAGCATGCAAAATTTCAGCTATCTGAGGAAAGTTGTCTAATCTAAAATGCAGCATATGGATTATAATTAACAGTAATGTATTTCATACTTGATCATTACTATTAGCATTGATTTTAAATTTTATCACCAAAGTAATAAAAACAAAATAGTAGCTATGTGAAGTATATGTAACATCATTGTGGTAAATTTTTCATAATATATACACATATTAAATTATCACATTGTACACCTTAAACTTACATAATTTTATGTCAATAAATCTAAGAAGAAAAAAAAAAGAGAGAGAAAAGAATACTGTAAAACAAATCTGGAGAAACTGGAGCATGCATATGTTCTTGGTGGGCATATGAAATAATATAGCCATTCTGAAAATCTGTCTGGCAATTTATTAAAAAGTTAAACATATGCTTATTATATGACTCATGAATCTCAATCCTGGGCATTTGTCTCATAAAAATAAAAATTTATGTTCACACAAAACCTGTAAATTAATGTTTATAGCATTTTTATTTGTAATAGCCCAAAACTGGAAACAACCCATGTTCTTCAGTGGGTAAAGGTTAAACAAACATCCCTACCATGGAATATTACCTATCAGTAAACTGGAATGAATTGTCAATATATGCAAATAAAAGATGGGTCATGTGGCCAGATTCATACATATGTGATCCAGGCCATATGTTAACTTGCTGATGTAAGTTTTCAATCCTAGGTTTAGTGTATGTGTGTGTGTGTGTGAGAGAGAGAGACAGAGACAACGAGACAGAGCAGAGAGAGAGAGAAAAGAAGACAGAGAGACATGAGAATAAATTACCATTGAATGGGAGTAAGAGGAAAAAACATAAGGAAGAGAAAGGAAGTGGGGATTCCTGGCTATATTACAACTATGAAGTTATTTATATCTAGTCTTGCCTAAATGTTCACCCACTTTGAAAGCCAAGAATTGCCTTTATGTACACAAAATTCCTACTCTAGTTTATACCATAGCTTATATCAGTCTTGGTGAATTTGTCTATATTTGAGTTTTTAAAACACCTCAGTTTTACTTTTGTGAGGCAGAAATCTTTTTTCCAGATACTGATTAAAAACTGGAAATTTTAATTTCATTAATGCTTTTAAATAGAAATACAGTCATAACTCAGAACCACATTAAATACATGAATTTGTAATATAAGAGAAACAAAGTTTTATCTGAATAAAAAAGGAAAACTGAAAATTTCCACTCCTCTCACAGGTTGTCTATCAGATCTCTTTTATGAAAATCATTTGATTTTCTAAGTATTTTAAGTTATACCTTCAACTCCCGTTTTTATATATCTCTAAAAATTTAGTTGGTAATATCAATCAGATATCACTGCAGCCTACAGAAAGTGATGAAACTAGGATGCTAATTTATCTTAATCTTCAATAATAGCTAGATAATTTAGGCCTTTATAGCATTGTTTAGTTATTCAAATATTTCAGTTATTAGTTGGAATTCATTAACATGTTATTGCTTGTTTGGGTTACCTTGCTTCAGTTATATGCTCTGAATTTAACTTTAGTATTTCTGTATTTAGCTGAGTAAAGGAAGCTAAGGAATTATACTAATGAACGTTTTTATATTGCAGCCTGCTCTTTAGAATTTATAAGATGCTTCTTAAAGTTTACACATTTTGATCCCTACAAAATACATGAGGATGCTAGATGTGTGTTATCCTTGTTTTATATAACATAGAACTAAGACCAGGAAAGACATTTGACTCTTAGGAGGCTGAGGTGGAACTAGAATCTTTTTATACTCTTTGCAATATCCCACACGCTCGCTGAAATAAGCCTCCCTGTGATCATTTTATTTTCAAATGAATGACCAAAGTGCTGTATCAGCATGTCAAAATGCAACCATGCAAAAAAAAAAAAAAAAAAAAGAGCCTAAAATAAATTATACACTTAAATGTAAAGTGAAAAACTATATAACTACTATAATAGGGAAAAACTCAGGTGGCAATGGATTTAATTATGATATTTTAGGTACAACACAAAAGAGCACTGTTATGAAATAAAATTAATGTAAAATTTCACTAAAATTAAAATCTTCTGTTCTATAAGAAACTGTTAAGAAAATGGAAAAACAAGCCAAAGGCTGGCAGAAAATCTTTGCAAAACTCATATCTTAATGAAGTACTTTTTATTAAAAATATACAAAAGACTTAAAATTTGACAGTAAGAAAACAAACAACTCAATTAAACAGCTGGCAATAGTTTTAAGTAAATGTGTCAACAAAGAAGTTATTCAGGTGAAAATTTTTTTATATATATATGTATATATATATGTATAGATACACACACACACACACACACACACACACACATATATATATATATATATATACATATATATAAGGATGCTTAACACTATGTGTATCTAGGGACTTGTCACCTAAAATGACAATGTTATAGAAATAAAAATCCTGGATTATATGGCAGTTTTATTTTTACTTTTTGAGAAACTTCATTCTGCTTTCTGTAGTGACTACACCAATTTACATTCCTACTAACAGTGCATGAGTTCCTTTCTATCCACACCCTCACTAACACTTGTTTCTTGTCTTTTTGATCTAGGTCGTTCCCACAGTTGTGATATTTCTCATTGTGGTTTTGGTTTGAATTTCACTAATAACAATTGATGATAAACATCTTTACATCTACCTATTGGCTATCTATATCTTCTTTGAAAAGTATATATTCATATTCTCTGTCAAATTTTTGATAGGGTTGTTTTTTCTTCATTTAGTTTTATATTTTTAAATAAAATTTAGATGCTAATCCCACTAGACATATGAATTGAAGTGGGTGATAATTTGGTGGTTGGTGTACTGTAGTAAATATATTGGTCGAAGTGTGAAATTCTACTCTTGAAACTGGTTTACAATATTGTGAATTTACATTAGTTAAAAAAAATCATAGAATACCACTATACACCTATGAGAATGATTAAAATTCAAAACACTGACTACACTAAATGCCAGCATGGATGTGGAGCTGTAGAAACTTTCATGCACTGCTCATGAAAATACAAAATGGTACAGTAACTTTGGATGAAAATTTGACATTTTCTTACAAAACTTGTCATTCTTTTACCATATGATAATACAGCATTTTTTCCCCTTGGTATTTATACAAATGAGGTAAAAACTTATATCCACAAAAAGATTTACACATAAATGTTAATAACAATTTTGCTAATAATTGTCAATATTTGGAAAACAAGGTGCCCTTAAAAAGGTGAATAAATAAATTGTGATGCATCCATAAGGTGGAATATTAAATAGCAATAAATATAAATGAGTATCAAATCACAGAAAGACATGAATAATTCTTAAATGCTTATTGTAGAGTAAGAGATTTAAAAAGACTACATATTGCATGAATTCAATTATATGAAATTCTGTAAGGTAAAATGAAGAAACTGACTTAAAAATTATTTGCCAGGTAATCAAATTGAGAAAAGAATGAATAGATGGAGAACATGGGATTTTTTTGCAGTGAAATTATCTAGTAAGATACTATAATGCTGAATGTATGCTCCAATATATTTGTCAATACTCATAGAATACATAATAAAGCAGTGAAACCCATTGTAAACTGTAAACTTTAGCTATTAACATGTGTCGGTGTTGCCTCATCAGTCATGAAAGCAACAAAATCATGCAACAATTTAATTTTGCAGGAAAAATGGCATGTGTGTGGTTCAGAAGGTGATAAGATAGGAGGGCTCAATTTTTTGCTGTTTATCTTTAATACCAAACTGCCTCCAAAGGGCTTATTAATTTAGGACAGTATTTTTTCACTTAAAATATGTAGCATTTTGGACAAATATGAATTGAACTTCGAGATATTTTTTCTATCGACTGGGCAATAGCTGTGTTTTTTCATGTTCAAATATGTCCCTGTTTTATAAAACAGTGGTGTTAAACCTGCTTAAGATTTTGCATTCCAAATAATTCAAAAATGGAATTATGTCAGAAAATACATAGAACAATATAATTTCAATGTCTGTGAAAATTGTCAAAAAGGGGAGGATTACTAGTCTCTAATTCAACAAGATTGCAAAAGGTTCATGTAATTCCTCAGAGTGAACAATAAAGAATAGATTGGGTGATTCTTCTCCCAATGACTCCCCAAAACTTTTATTCTTACACTGTTCCATCTCAATGACTAAAAGCAAAAACTGAAAAAGTTTGTATATGTGCATAAATAGTCATCACATGTACAGTAGAAAATATATGTAAATATGTCTACATGCATTTAGTATTGCATGTTGCATAGGATTTTGTTGTGGTGCTCCTACCTATTAAAAGTGTAATGGTACAATTTAAGAGTTAAGTATAGCCTACAAAAATGAGTACAATGAAATGTAAAAACAAGCTTATAAATAAAAAATGTATTATTGATGATTTGGCGCTTAATTTTCGACAGGTAACTTTATCTGAACTATGTTTCTATACAAGAAAATCATAGATTGAATATTTCCTTCCCTTTCTGAGGTGAGATAGTATCTACCTCTATTTAAGTTTGATCATAATGTCTAGGAAATAGAGCATATCATCCTTCCCACTGAGAATAATGGGAGAAATATTACCAGTTCCCCAGATTACAATTAACAATAATAATAATAATAATGTGAGAGCCAGTTTAAGCTATAATAATACCCTAGATGAAACGATGATGTGCCATCCTCTACCACTGCATTCAGTTTGCTAATCAAATACTGACAGAATGAGCTGGAGTTTAAGCAGGATCATTATTATGATTTAAATGTAAGTTCTTGTGAAAGACTGACAACCTTGGAAAAAAGAGTCATCCATTTATCCACAAAATAGGCAGAACCCTTGCAATGACAATGCTTGCTTCCCCCTTACTGACTGCCAAGAAGTTTGAACTCTTTTTCCAAAAGACCACCCCTGGTGAGAAGATAGTCCTTAACCATTAGGAAGCAAATGCCCACATCATCAAAACTAAGATAACAGCGCTGGCAAACTGAAGGCATAAAATATGCTTTTCCCAGAAGGCCCACAGAATGTTTAGGCTATGGCAAGAATCAATAAATTAGTATATTATACTTTCTGTCTCAGAAATTTTGCATATGATATGATTTAATTAGACTAAAATAGGAGAAACATTTCAGCTTGTATTATATCTCCAAATGTTACTCCATTGGAGTTTTTAAGAATCTGATATTCTTTAGTAGTTTGGTGGGAAAGACCAAAGTAGTTAGTCTTCTGTTACTTACCAGTTGTTCCAGCTGTTTTCTTCTTTACTTCTCAAAAGTGATGAAGGACACCATTAGTAGGTTAAGTAATGATAACCAAATTTTCATTGCACTTTCTAATTGAGCTTCAGTCAACATCACCCCACTTTGTTATGTTCCTTAAATTTTTGTGATATTTTTATAATTTGTATAGTTTTTACCCTTTCTTTTCTTTCTTTTTAAGGAAAAGTTCAGGCGGGAATGAAAGTGAGTAATCAGAGTAGAGAGTAGGAAAAAGCATTTAAAGCATTTTATTTATGCTTAGTTTTCCATATTGGTTGTCTTCCCCTTCAACCCCCCAATTCGACCCCCACCCAACCACTTCCCCTACCCCTCTACTACCCGCCACCCCCTAACTCTTCCATCCCCCCAAAACAACCCCACCCAACTCCATCCCAGCCCGGGCCCAGGACTCCAATTTAGGAATATGTTGCGCGCGCCCTTCAGTGTCCATTAACCTGACCGCTATTCCACCAGGGTACTCTGCTTTCCCCTTTCCCTGAAATAGCAAACAAGAATTAGATTCTTTATTAGGTTAAATGTCAGTGCGCGCGCGCACGCGCGCGCGCACACACACACACACACACACACATACACACACACACCCTACCAGATTATTCCATGTGCCTTACCTATATTTATTCATTTGAGGGAGTTCAAAACAATATCCAAAGACTCCGGAGATCCCATTCTACTTTGAGCCGAAAAATAAAATGGCTAATTTGGAGATGAAACTTTGACTCCGGAAACTTCTAATTCTCTTAATTACCACTTCCTCAAATCTCTAGTCCAATGCTAAGAGAAATAATCATTGTTCCTTAATTCCAAGAAGAATGTAGTTTGGGGAGTCTTCCAAGTCTCAGAAACCATCTTTACTCTCAGGATAATGATAAGACCATCTCCTCTCTGTCACATGAAGCCTCCATCTGCTAACTTTTCCCTTCACCCCAGACCCTTTACTAAATTGTTCAGTGTAAGATTTAAAACCCAGTTTCCCCCAGTTGAAAGTGAGACTTACCCAATCATGGTGGCTCCCCCATGCACATGTTATTAAATTGTTATTTTTCCATTGTCAACCCACTTGATGCTGTTTTGATTATTTCATCCAGCCAGAGAAGATCATGTGAGGGGGAAAGGGAATTCTTCCCTTTTTTGGACCCCAAACATTCATTTCTGAGAACCATCCTTTGGTCATCTCCAATTTACGGGTGATGAAACTGAAGTCACATCACTGTGCAAGGAATTGATGGAAACTACAGTCATGTTCAGTTTCCTTCTCCCCCACCATATTTAGGTAGTATAACACGAAGTCCACAGATGTCTGCTATTAAATTTTATCTGACTCAACTGGCACTTTTTGATTTCTCTCTATCCACTGCAGGCACCTATTTGATAATGACAAAAATCTAGAGGAATTCCTTGAGAATATAATCTCAAAAAGCCATTTCATATCTGGATACTAGTCATGCAGAATAACAATACAGCCTGGGTTGGATAAGTCAGAAAAACTCTGCCATAAAACAGATAAGTTCCAAGTATAAATAATAGCTTGTTCCTTTGTCCTAGTCCTATATGAACTGTTACCCTCTTCAACTGAAAACAAAACAAAAACCCATCTATGACACCAAAACATACACAAACACATAAAATTATGATTATTCATTTTAGATTAAAAATTATATGTCATTCAAATAAACAAATTCTCTCATAGAGGGAAGTGAAATGCATGTCATAGCTTAGCCAAAAAAGTCCGTGACAAATACTACTAATTGATTGTATTGGTCTTTCCCATCAAGTTGTTACAGAGTATTAACACCATTCTTGCTCGTTGGGCTTGTTGAGTTGTAAGATGAAATATATTTCCCAAATTTCCTGAGAGAATATCCATGCTTTATCAACTTAACTGTTTTTGGAAAAGGCATTGTTTTACAAGCCCTAAATACAGAAGAAAAAAATGACACCTGTGTTTTATTCTTCTCTATATTCGAAATCATCTGTCATATTAACTATCTGGCATAGTATGCTGGGCGGAGAATTCAGCAGTAACGCTCATAAAACCCTGATTCTCATTCACATGGTTGGAAAATAATTTATGTCAAGTTTGCTGTCATGTTCATCGGTCAATCAACTTTACGTATTCAAATTTTTGTAGTTCTTCTTCCTGTAAATTTTTTCCTTTGTAAGAGAAAAACATGTTAATTCCCATTGAATATACCTGCCAACTTTATTTTTTAAATGAACAAGATTTTTTTCTGGAGATGTATAATAAAGCAGAAGAAAATCTGGGAGCTGAATTCTAGAATCAATCTGCTTCTGACTACATGAAAGCAAGGAGTCTACTTGTACTCCCAAGATTTTATGTAGAGCATAAAGTCTTAAATATGTCCAATAGTCCTTTTTAATTCAATGGGAAAATATATGAACATGAAAAAACTATTCCCCATTGGAATTAAAAAATATCAAAGTTCAATTCATTAAAATTTTTACATATTTTGAATAAAAATAACTTGAGAATGGTCCTTATCTTAAATATTCTGCCCTGTCATCAGACCTACTACCATATTTCCAAGAATAATGCTACTTTTATATTGCACTAGATAAATTTAAAACAAAATATTATACTTTGATCAATAATCCAAGAGGTCTTTTTTTTTTTAAGGTAAATAACCCTTTATAAAAATAGAATACACATTTTCTATAATAAGAGTCTTGATATTTTCATTTCACATAGACAAATTTCCTTATCCTAATAATAAAGCTAGTGAAAATTGAATCACCGGAAGAAAAGTTTGCAGGATAATTAAATGATTCAGGTTGTGTCAACATTTCTTCTTCCAGTAATCTCATTTTCTCCCACCTTTCCATTAAACCTTAAGCATACTTCATTGGGTGCATTGGGAGGGAAAACAGAATGGACAGTATTTTTTAAATTGACAAACCCAAAAACTTGAATAATTAAGTAGAAAGTTCAAAATATTCCATTTTTTCTTATTCAAAGAATCTCAGAGATGTGTATATATATATATATATATATATACATATATACATAGCTTATCACATCAAGATTCTTATTTCAAAACTTAAGAAACTCATAAAGATGAGGGCTTTTTACGACATCATAATTAAATACATAGTAGACTAGATTTCTGTGCCAACATATTTTGTGTCCTCATTTTTATCTCTGAAATACTTTTATCTTTTATTTCTAATGGGTTTGTGGACTTATTTTCTACTCTTTTTTTTTCAATTTTACTTAACATGAAAAAGTTTTCACTTTCATCAAATGGAGTCTTAGAAAATAGGTTATTCCAGATTGTGAGGATTTAGAGAAAAAACACAGCTAGAGAGCAATGTATATTCTTCTAGAGAAGAGTTATACACTTTTAAGCCAATGTAACATTAACAGAGCTATTAATTAAGATAAAATGATGATTGATATGAACCTAAACGTATTAATCAATATTTACAATAGAGAATTGAGAGGGAATATGAGTACCTAGTCAATCAAGGAGTTTTTAATTGAATAATCCCTGGATTACCTCCTTAGCTCTTCTTAATGAACAGAAGTCCCATTTGTATCAGAGGGTCTTCTCATTCAGGCTCAATGTGCAATGAGTGTGTTCTACCATGGGTATCTTTACTTCAGAGTCCAATTGAGCCCAGTCAAAAACTGTGTTTGCTCAGGCTTCTAACCAATCTTTCAGAAATTCTTATCAAAGGCATTGATGTTTTTTCATTGCCTTATTTATTAGTTCCACCTTTTCTCTTAGAGCCCTCTTAACTTTTTAAAATCATATCTTAAAAAATTTACATAGATGTTCTTCAAACTTCTTGTAGTAAAAATTTTATATTTAGATATTTGTCTGCTAATTTATAAATTTTTATTCTAATACTGATGTGTATATTATAAAATATATATGAAACACATTTTTAAATAATGAATAAGAAATGAACAGTATTTTATGATTTCTATTTTAGTCTTTTGTTAACATTACACAACAATTTTTTGGCCTCACAAAAAGTATTACTAGCACAGTTTTAGCGAGTGACATGATTTAATTCATTATATTCTTTGTGAAAATATTTTTAACATTTTAATGGCATAGCAATTTTTGATTCAGTTTATTTCATCCATTGGTTTTAATGGCATTCAGAGCTTAAAAGCCTGTCTTACAAGAATATAGGCATAGAATAAGCATAGTAGAAATACATCAGGATTTACTCTAATTATGCATACTTTTCAATCTTACCTACCAAGTACACAAAATTTGTTTAAATTTGTTAAATTTATATTCTTTGATGATACCTTTTCTTTATAAACTAATTGGATATTTAGCATTATTATAAACATTAGTTTGATAGTCATCAAATTTTTCACTTGGCAGATTTTAAATGTGTTAAGTTTGTGATATTTAATAATCAGCATCATTTTAATAATAACTGAAAACTTCTCAAAGTTAGGAAGTCTCAACTTTTTCAACTGTGCTTTCATTTTTACTTAATTGTAGCTCTATGAAGTGTTACTATTTTGATCTCTATATTCATGTGAAGACATATACAAGCCCTTTTATGTAGTCAGGATTTTTCCTCAAGCATTTTGTAATAACTTTTCCTGTTATCCAGATTTTGTGAATTTTGGTTTTGTCTTTTTTTAAATCTGTCTTTTTTCTCAGTCATGTACTATAATTTGAAGGAACAATAAAGTATAAAAAGAGTACTTGTGGGTGTGTAAGCACATATCTATTTGTGTGTGTTTAAAAATATTTGTAATTTTTCTAAAAGCCATCCATCAGCTCAGAAAACTGCTGTACATTTGGCCCGTTTTTTTTCTCTGTAAAATTTAACATCGGTTTTGAAATGTCTTTACACACTTGGTCAGAAAAGAAAGAACTTCTGTGTGTAATAAAGGTTTCCATGGTCAGTCTCAGTCTTTTCCTCAGAGTAATATAATGATTTTATCAAAAACATAACTTAAATATACCTCATCTGGCACATGAAAACAAACTGTTTGCACAAGGTGAGAGAGAGAGAGAGATTATCATTATATCCTCTCATTACTCCTTCTCAAGCTCTGAAAACAGACTTCTGAAATACCAACCTGGTGTTGGGTCATATAGATATGCATAATTCATTTCTTATTTTAGATTGAAATGAACCAAAAATAACATTTCAGTGGTTTCGTTTTACATTTTATCCTGCACTTCCTCTTCATGGAATTGAAATGCCCCAGACAGGAGCTTCATCATTCTTACTGTCATGCTTTACTATCATAGGTAGAAATTTATTGCTAAACTTTGTTTTTGATACGAAAACTTCAGAAACCGGTGATCTTTTCTGGAGAAACTAGAGGCTTCTTGAGTTTTAGAGCCAATTTCCATTTCTTCAACTGACCTCTAAAGGATGGACTATCTTACATAAGCTACTGAAAACCAACTAATTGCAGAGACAACATGAGAAGGGACTTTCCTGGAAAGGAATCAGCCTGGTACTCCTCACCTACCTCATGTTAGGGTTCGAGGCATTCTCAAAGGTTAGACCCAAAATATTAATTTTGCAGCAGCACCTTTTTCTCTTACAAAGAAAGAATATTGAAAAGAACCATACTTCAAAAGATACAAAGTCTCAACCATTTTTATTGTGGCAAAGATTAGTCATAGAATCTTGGCAACTTAATTTTCTCTTCTGTAGTCATTTTCAGTAATTATCAACACTGTTGTAGCTCAGTGCTCTTCAAATTTTATTTTGCCAGTGATGCCTTTTACTATGACTTCCAGGTGACCTGATAAACATCAAGAGATGAGGGTCTCATGTGCTCCATTCTCCTCCTGCTCCAACCGCAGCTTTCAAGGTTATTCTGGAGAACCTGAATGTGCTACTGAACCAAATTTGAAAAACATCAAACTAGGTCACCAGGAGTATCTCTAGCTCTAAAATACTACAACTGATGAGTCAAGAAACTTAATTTAGTTTCATAGCATCTTGTCTCAACAGAGGATGACTCAATATAAAAAAGGGAAATTTATATAACTGTCACTTAAAGGCAGAAAAACTGTAGTCTGGACAATTCTACTGAAATTCTACATGAAGTTTTTTCTCAACATGGTCACCAAGGTTATTAACTTGACTCTTTGTACTCAAACATTCCCAGATATGCTGTCACTATTCATTAACCTTTCTCTTTCTTGTTAAATAGCAGCACTAGAAATCATCAATAGATGAGTGCTCAAACCATGTTTCTCTTGATGTGTATTCTTATTTTTGCCTTCCATTTTGAAAGCAAACAAGCCAAATGCCTAGGAAGTCACAGATACAATAGGGACATGGCTATATAAAGAAGGCTTTCATTAACCTTGCTGACCCACCATAATTTCAAATCTCAGCAGCTAATCAGAGACTCACTGACATCATCAATGGATGGAGAGGAGAGATATCCTGTGGAATCAATCTTTTCTCTAGGTCTGAAATATGTATTTATAACGCCGCAGGGTTACTTTTGCTCTGAAGTGGTGTTGAGAAAATTCCCCTGTACTATTGAAATACATGCTTCCAATGCTGAAGCTAATCATTAATTTTGATGGAACAGCAAAAACATTTATTTAAATGTCAAGAACTGACTACATTATTGGCTTCTTTTCTACTCAGTTCTCTCATGGCATTTTGACAACATGGGCAGCTGTAAGGTTTGGTTCACTAATCCAGAAAAGAAAAGGTAGGCTAAACTATATTTTCTATCTTACATAGGATTTCTCTCCACAACTTGTATTTATCTCAATGGGAAAAACAGATAAAGAAAGTATTCATTATTACTTCAGTTGCTAAAATTTATAATATAGTAAAATTTCCAATAATTTGTTCATTCCTTTTAAAACACCCAACTCGGAATAAAAACTAATATTCAAATTAATTCAGCCATATCCAAGAGAAATGGGAGGTGAAATTTCACCTAAGGAAAATAAGAATTTATAATCTGAATTTTATTAAAACTTATAGTTTACGTAAAGCCGATTTTCAAAAAAAATTTTGGCAAAATCTCTGCTTAGACCCTTACTGACCCAATAGTTCCAGCCAAAATTGCAAATAAATACACAGTGGTACCCACAAGTTTTCAACATATATATACATATATATGTATATATATGTGTATACACATATATATATGTATATATATATGTGTATACACATATATATGTACACATATATATATAATGTGTAACTATTGGTCTTGAAACATTTTTTAGATCTCAAAAAAATTTCATAAAATAAAAGATTTTTCCTGATTTGAGACTTTGTGTCTTTCATCACACTCAGGTAATTTTATCTCCATTCATCTAAAGTAGTGAAACCATGGCAGCATGATATAGCATCCTTGCATTGGATTGAATCCAATTCATCTGATTTTTAAAAATGTCTTTGAAACAGTTTACTTATACTTTAGATCTAATACTTTAGAACAGCTCAGTGATAGAAATCAGGTAGTAGAAATTTTAAATCAACCATATGCTATTTGAAATAAATATTAATGTATGAAAGTTAGAGGAAAGAGTAAAATACAGTTAGTGTACTTTTTTCAAAAAATAGAAAAATTCTATAAACTACAGTTTATCAGCAGTACCTCTTTGAAGAATTCAGCACCTAATTTTCAAGGTTAAAAATGTATGTCTCTTAAATTATAGCATGAAAACCTTCACACCTAAAGTAATACCTTCTGTTGGGAGAGAATTGTGGTATAGTTATAATTCACACATTAATACTAACAGAATAATCAAGACCTTTAATTTTTACCATGCCCTTTATAATAAGCCAAAAAATAGTATATTGTGAAGTACCATAAAATTACTGATGGACTAACTGTTTAAAATTGGATTCAATATTTTGCAAAAGTTAAAACTAGGCAATGATTTCTTCTGCATAGTTTCAGATGAGTGGAAGAATCACTCTTACTCATTTTGACTTCAGCTAATTTGAAAATTCAAGTTAGTATTTTATTATTGAACTATTTAATCAGAAAATAATATATGTAGTCATGTTCTTGCAATTTGAGTTCAGAGTTTGACTCTTACAAATTTTATAGTATCATGCGAATCACTTAATCTCTATGGGGTTGCTTTAAAAATAAAGTCAAATAAAACACGTTAAAAATTTCCACTGAACTATCACCAGTGAAACTCTAGAACACTTTCATACCTCTATTCCTACTATTTGAATCATTTGCTTACACACCCCAATTCTTCTAGATATGTCTGCTTTACCAAAGATCATTTTAATTAAATACTAAATTTAAACTGATAAACTATGTCTGTAAAAATAACTGGTTGGATATAGAAGTGACAAGTAAAAAAGTTAGGAAAAATTTCAGGAGAATATTTTACTCATCATATAATACACTAATATTTAAATTTGTGACCACTTAAGGAAAAGCACACTGGAAACCAGATAACATTTAACACAGCTTTCATTTTTGCAAGAAAGCTGTTTCAAATCCAATCGGTAAAGTCATATGTAAAAAATGGATTAAGGCCCTATATCAAAAGACTACTGAATAGGTGTAGGTGTGATGTTTTTAATCTAAAATGAAATATTTAAAATGTGTGCCATATCTTCACTATACTTTTTTGGTTTTTTAACTAATTAACCACATTGGGTTCTAATATTTTATATAAGAGGAATTGCATATAGCATGATGGCTACATAGGAGAATATAAAATATAGATAATATAAATATAGGATAATAAAATATAGATGTTCTCTCATTCTGTATGTACATAACATACATACAAAGATACACAACATCGTAAAATGATAAATCAAGGATATTTTTGAGATTTCACATAAAATACATTTCTCTAAGTAATTTAGAGATACAATATTAATGTATTTATCACAGTATATTATTTTTCTAAAGTTCTGAATATTTAAATATCTGATATATGCAGTTTTTTCAGTATTCTAGAGTGTTTTCCTTGTCTTCTAAATACTTATTTATAAATAAGTGCTTTACTTTTAAAAGACTTCATTTTTATTTCTTTCTTTATTTTAATTGAAGTAACATTTCATTACAATGTTTCAGGTGTACATAATTATAAATCAACATCTTTTAATTTTTATGGGTGGAAATTCATATGTTATCTTGGATATGACTTTTAAAAATACCAGGAAGAAAAGTAGGGAAGGGATTTATGAAAAAAGAGTGGCGGAATATTGGTAGTTGTTAAAGCTGGATTCATAGGCTTCCGTAATTTCATTCTTTCTAATTTTATTGATTTTAGAATTTCTTTAATATATATTTAAAGATGGAAAAAAAGAAATAAAATTACGTGAATGAAGACATGGCATTCTGAGGCTATAGTACAAAACATTTTAGGTTTTCTAAACCAACGCATTCTTTCTGCACCGAAGAAACTTTCCAACCTCAACTCCAAGAATTGCCTTATGGAAAACCTATAAGTGCCCGTAACATTTTTCTCTTAAAATGTTTTATTCATATCCTTTGGGTTCCAAATAACTCCATAATACTGTTTATTCTTGCAATTTGGAGGATTTTTGTCTAATTTTATTCATAGATGTGAGACTAAACTAGCATGTTGTTAATTCATAGATATGTCAGTATAACACAAAACAAAATTATTGTAATTCATAATATTACCTATATTATATTGTAATACTTGGAAGTAGTAGCATTTATTTCTTCTAGACAATTTTTATGGACATAATTACTTGAAAAATATTTTGGGATAGACCTTGAATGCTTTTAACATTTAGTAAAGCATATCTTGTATGCTTAAATAGAAGACAGTTAGATAGATATAGATAGATAGAGAGAGAGAGAGAGATAGGTAGATCTATATATATACATATATATGTATATATATAAAACATAAGACATATCTTAGGGACCAATTAATGAATAATGCTCTCTTTTCAAGGTACAATTTAATTTTATCTTCACCCAATATGGGCAGTATATTTTTTTTTATTTTAATGTTATCCAACCATCTAAAATTGGGTGCAAAACAAAAAAAAAAAAAGGTTTGACCAGAAGCCCTTTACTTTAACACAAATATATCTAATTGTGTCCAATTTCTACGTTTTTGACTCTGTCTATAAAGAAAAGACTACAATGAATATAAATGTCATAGTGAAAGTTATCCTAAGTCACTATTTTTATGTTAGTGGATGTTATTATGCCTTGTACATAGTAGAGTCTTACTCTTTTTAGTAAATGAATTGATATTACTAAGTGCATTTGTTTATACATAAGATGCACAGAAACAAAATCTGCCATATGTCCATGTTCTATTTACCTAAGATGGTAACTGGCCTCTGTTCCTTTCAAAGTTTGTAATTGTTAAATAAGTGTAATTTTGTTGTTTCTTTGGGGAGGAGATGAGGTGACTAAGATGACTTCCTACCACATTTATGTGTTAAGCATTGTCTTTTCTGTTTAGTGTTCTTGCAATCTTGAAATTCAATTAAGAATTTTTTCTAGTTTTATCTATTGCAAACTAGCAGTTGTTATTCTTTTTTCTGGCTAACGTTGGCATTAATTTCTGTATATAATTAATTTTGCCTTTAAAAGCTTCATCGAGAAAGACTATTACATCCCTTCATTACCCACAACTTATTTTGGCATTAAAATTTCTTAAATTATCCTTTAGTGCTATTGTTCTGGTGACCCTCAGAAGTTTGTAAACAAATACATTTGTTCTCTATATGTTTATGTTTATTTTTTGCCTTCTAAATACAGCAAAAATGAACCTAGAATCTTTATCTTATTCTCAACAGGCTTTGATGATACAATTAAAATACAAAGTAACCAGAAGTTAAATTATCAATGAGTCATTTATTTTGCATTTTTATTTTAAAGAATACTTAAGAGAATTGTGATGAATTAGCAATGACAAACTACTTCTTGCAGGCTGATTTTGTGTGGAGAGTTTAATTAAACATTGCAGCTGTTTATCTCTATGGTGATTAAATTTTCATATGTAAATTACATGTATTAAGATCAAGATACTTATGTAAATGTCACTTGTCTTAATGCTTTTTGTTACTGCTATTAACATCTAAACCATTAGCTTATAATCTTCTTGTATTGCAATCTATTGGCATAGATACATTGCTAACACAGGCAGATTCAGATCTTAAGAACAAACAAGTTTATTCTGTATTTTTATCAATAATCTAAATTATATTATACAATATGAAAATGTTTAGAGAAAAGCAAAATTTAATAAGCATCTAGGAGAAAAAAAAAAACCTCTCTATTTCCAGATTTACATTTAAAAAAACACATTGTATGTAGCTACTAAATTTAAATGAAAAAATGATTGATTCAGTTCCAAGACAGCAGGACTGTTAAGATCTTGAGCTACTCTCCTCTCCAAAGAAACAACAACAAAGTGACACCTATTGAACAATTACAACCTTTGAAAGGAACAGAGGGCAGTATCTCCACAAAAGAGAAGGAAGAGATATTTCACAAATGGCAGAAGAAACCAATAAGTTCTCATGTTCATACTGCCCAGTTCAGAAACCCAAGTTCCATAGGGAGGAACCAGTGATAGAATCTTCCCAGAACTAAAGAGCTTACCTACTCAGTGAGTGCCCACATACCTGGAAACTGACGTACGATCATGTCTAACGGGCATGGAAAATAAAGGGTTTTTTCTTTGGAGACCAGTAGAAATCTATGGATCAAAGAAACCAGGACAGATGAAGAGCAAGGTAAAGACCTGACTGAAGGCCTTTGATTTGTTGAACCACAAACATCAGCATGGGGTAGAAAGACAGATAGCCTCTTTGTGAACTTAGACACTGCTGAGTATCCTTTCCCAACATCCCTTTTCTGTACGGTGCAGATGTTGGAGGCTGAATTGCAGGAACACACTAGAGTGAAATGCACAGCACCTTTCATCAAAACACACTTCTGGCACTGGGCAGCTTTTGCTCACAGTTGCAGTTTTCTGAAGATTGACAGTCATTTCTGCAACTCCAGATAACTGAATAATTTCATGCAAGGATATTCTATTCTGACTCTCTCAGGGAGAATCATCAGAGAGACTCCTTTGAAATAGCAGCTTTACACCCACCTGATATTACTACTAAATATATTTGCATACCAGTTTGCTGTTTGCTTAGAGCTTTCACCCCCAATTCTCATGGCTTGTTTACCCCTCCCTGCTAGGGTTGCTGCTCAGATAACAGACTGGGAGACTTTCACAAAAGAGTATGCTTTGGAAAACCATTTAGCTCCCAGTTCTCTGACCAGTGGCCTCTGTTGGGACAGTGACCTGCTTGTTACCTCTATCCATACTTCTTGGGTCTCTCTTTTTATGCCTTGTTATTTATTCCTATGAATCTGGGGGAAATCTCTACATTTCCTATGCCAACTCCAATCCAGAAACCTGGACTCTCAGTTCTCAACACAGTGCTGGTTTTAGAGCTTTTAACAGTTCTGTCTAGTGCAGATCACATAGCAAAAGAAAGCCCAAGTTTCTGAGCCAATACTCCAGCCCTTATCTGAAATGTGATACTAAAATACAAGGTCATTACATCAGGGAGATCTAATTAACAGAAATATACATGGAGTGCCAAACAGCCTAAAGAGACAGAGAAAATACACAAAACAATGGAACAAAACAACATACTAAGAAAAATTGGAACACAATAGAATTAAGTAAACTACCTGATGAAGACTTTAAAGTTACAATTTTAGTGGCATTCATGGAAATAAGGAGAACAATGAGGAACAAAAATGAGCTACAACAAATATAAAACATAAGGAAATTCCAAATAGAATTCATGAAGTTAAAGAACACACTTGTTGAGCTAAAAACACAAGAGGGGTTCAAGTAGGCTAGAAGAAGCTGCCAATCAAATCAGTGAGCTAGAAAATAGGGCAGCATAATGCACCCAAGATCAGAAAAGAGACAAAAGAATTATAAGAAACGAAGACTGCATACGACTATGGGAGAACAAAGAGGAACAACATTCACATCAAGTGGCCCCAAAAGGAGAAGGAATAGGGAAAAGGACAGAAATCTTATTTGAAGAAATAATAGCTGAGAAGTTCTCTATCTTAAAAGAATCAAATATTCAGATCCATGAAGCGCCAAGATTACAAACAAAAGAAATTCAAACAGACATATGCCAAGATAAATAGTCATTACAATAACTAAAACCAAATATAAAAAGTAAATCTTAAAAGCAACTAGAGAAAAATGAGTTACATATAAGGGATCCCCCATGAGACTGTCAGCAAATTTCTTAGCAGAAACTTTACAGGATGAAAGGGAATGCTGCGATATATTCAAAGTGCTAAAATAAAAAGATTTCCAAGGAAGAATACTCTACCTTAATAGATTATCATTTAAAAATTAAGGAGTGGTTAAGAGCTTTATAGACAAAGGAATTCATCAACAATTGAAACAGCCTTAAAGTAAATACTAAAATAATTTTTACAAAATGAAGATACTCTACTTAGAAGCAGCATGACACCAGAAACATACAATATGAGGAGGAGAGTAAAATTGTGGAATATTAGAATGAGCTCAAGGCCAACTTGCTTTTAAGTTCAAAAGGTTATAAGATTGAAAGTCTATGTAAATCCCAGGGTTAACTCAAAATACAAATTCATAGAGAAAGCAAAAAATAAAATGAAAAGGAAAACCAAGCATATTTCAAAGTAAACAACAAGAGATCAAAAGGACTATTGGCAACAACACCCCAAAACACAAATAGTAAAACGGAAATAAACACTGACATTTCAATAATATCTCTAAATGTTAATGAATTGAACTCACCAACCAAATGGAATAGATTAACCAAATAGTTAAAAAAAAACACTTTTCGTTGTATTCAGAAAACTCATCTAAGTTCTGAAGATAAGCATAGGCTCAAAGTGAAAGATTGGAAGATAATTTTATAATCAAATGATAACCTAAAAAAAAAAACAGGGACAGTCATACATAAGCATAAATAGACTTCCAAATAAACAAGGTAACAAAAGACATAGCTACTATATAGTTATATATCTATATCTATATATGCACCAATTAAGGAGTCACCAAAATAAATAAAACAATTACTAACAGAATTAAAGAGAGATATTGAAAACAATAAAATAATAGTAGGAGAATTCAACACTCACTTACAATAGTGGACTGACCAACCAGACATAAAATTAGTAACAACAGCAAAAATAGCTTAAATAACAAAGCAAATGTATTTAGTAGGTATTTAGAGAATATATCACCCCAAAACTGCAGAATTCACAACTCTATCAAGTGCTCATAGAATATGAAATAGTCTCAAGGATAAATCATATGTTGGGAAGCAAAGTAAGTAACATCAAATTAATAAATATTGAACTCATACCAAGCATCTTTTCCGATCGCAATGAACTAAAACTAGAAATCAATCACAAAAAGAAAAGTTGGAAAACTGCAAAATATGTGGAAGTTAAACAACACTTTCTGAAAAATTTTTGGTTAAAAAAGCAAATCAAACAAGAAATAATGTAGTTGGAGATAAATAAGAATGATAATACAAGCTATCATTACTTACAGAATGTAGCAAAGCAATACCAGAAGGAAAGCTTATAACAATTCAGGCATACATCAGGAAACCAGATAGAATAAACATATCTTAATATAATACAGGACAATTATGATAAATCCATAACCAACTTTATACTTAGTGGTAAAAACTGAAAGCAGGTCCTTTAAGATCAGGAAAGAGGTAAGGGTTTCCACTCTTAACACTGTTATTCAACATCATATTGGATGTCCTAGTCAGAAATTAGGTAAGAAGAAAAAGTAAAAGGAATCCAAATTGGAAAACAAGTAAAATCATCACCACTATTTGCAAAGACATAATATACATAGAAAAACTTAAAGACTACACAATAAATCTTTTAGAATTAATAAAGGAGCACAGTAAAGTTGCAGAGTATAAAATAAGTATATAAAATGGTGGCATTTTTGTGCAAAAAATGGGATAGAAAAGAAAGGAATTAAGAAAACTATCATTTTCAGTAGAAACAAAAATAATGTCTTGATATACACTTAACTAAAGAGGGGAAAACTTTATGCTATGAAAACGACAAGACCATGTTAAAAAAAATAGAAAGAGATTTGACATGAGGAGATGAAAAGATATTCCACACTCATGGTTGGGAAGAAATAACATTGTTAAAAAGGGCATCTTACCTAAAATAATACACAGATTTAATGCAACACCCATGAAAATTCCACTGGCATTTTTCAAGGAAATAATTTTAGATAATTAAATTTGAGACTCACAAAAGACCCCAGAAATCATGAGAAAAAAAAAACAACCCACAACTGGAGGTATTACACTCCCACATCTTGAGTTATACCACAAAGTGATAATGATCGAAACTGTCCAGTAATAGAATAAAAGCAAAGACACAGATAAGTGGAGTAGAACTGAATCACCATCAATAGATTTATACGTATATAATCAGTTAACTTATGACAAAGGAACCAACAGCATTTAATGGAGAGAGAAAGTTTTTTCAAAAAACTGGTGTTATATAATTGGACAGTCACATGCATAAGAACAAATCTATACCACTACCTAATACCATAAATAAAAAGTCATTTAAAATGGATTAGAGACTTGGATTAATAATAGAAACATAAAATACTTAAGCAATATGTTCCATAACATCTGCCTTACATCACAATAAAAAGTTTCTGTACAAAAAAAAAAAAAGCTATCTCAAAAAAAAGTAAAGAAACAACATCCTACTGAATGAGAGAAGGTGTTGAGGGCTTAATATGCAAAATATATAAAGAGATCATGAAACTTAGTAACATAAAATCAAACAACTCAAACAAAAATGGGTAGAAGATCTGCATAGACATTTCTCAAAAGAAAACATAAAGATGGTCAAAAACACATGAAAAAAATTCTTCTCTTGTTATAGATAAATACATATCAAACTAAGATAGCATCTCACACATGTGAGAATGGCTATTATCCGAAAGATGGGAAATAACAATCTTTTGTGAGGATAAGGAGAAAAGGGAAGCTGATTAATCTTTTTATGGGAGTGTAAATTGGTGCAGTCATTATTTCAGCATGAAGACTTCTAAGAAAACTGAGAATGAAATTTATATATGATCCCATCATCCAACTTCTTGATGTTTACCTGAAAAAAGAAAAAATACTAATTCACAGAGATATATGCACCTCCATGTTTACTGCAGCATTATCTACATTACAAGAACTGAAGACTACTTAAGTACCCATCTTCGGATGAATGGATAAAGAGATGTGGCGCATATATACAATGGAATATTACACAGTTTTTAAAAAGGATGAAACACTGTCTTTTGTGACAACCTGAATGGAATCAGTCAAAAGGAGCCCTCTCTCTTCACTGATCCTCCCAGCACATTGTTTAATTTCTCAGTGTGAGCAACTGTCACTATGTGATATTTTTGCCTGTTTCGTGTATTCTTTTTTTTAATTCTCATGTCACTAGAATGTGAGTCCCAAGAGAACAGAAAATTAATCTTCTTATTCGATGTTCTATTATTACTCTTAAGACCAGTCTCTAAGACCTATATTATACTCAATAAATATTAAAAAGGAGTTACTGTGTTTGTCTTAAATTCATTGCACGTTGCTATAGTGAATTAAACTTCATTGCAAATGATGTTTCTCAAATATTTGAAGACAACTATCTAGCTCTCATTTTTTTCTTCTAGTTAAAAAATCTCATTCTTCAGGAATTTTCAGTTTATTTCTGATCTTATTGTTTTCCACACATTCCAGTTTGCCGATAAAACTTGAAAAGCATGAAAATCTAGATATACACTAGACTATCTAAAAACTGTAGTGTACAATAATAATAATAATCCAATACTTTTAATATTTTACTTAAGCATTTTTACTTATAAAAATACAATGTATTTGTGTTTCTATTTTGAATATTTGACATGTATTAATATTTGCCTATTTGCTTCAGAGGCCTCATGATTGTTTTCATGAAATCAAAAACATATACATTTAAAGCATTAAGGTCTCTATAGCCTACCCTCAATTCCATTGTCCCTGTTGCGTTGACAAATGTTGATGTTCTCAAACTAATTAAACACTGCCTCCTGAAGAACAGTTAAATTTCATTATTTTCCATAAACTTAGCCAGTTTTCCCTGTGCTGTTTACTCAAAAGTTAATTTTATATTGCTACTTCTGTCACATATCATAGTTCCTTATATAAGGATTTATTACCTATAAAATTTCTTTCTTTTTCTGTGATATCACTATTTTAAGTACCTTAACCCTTTAACCATAATATGTAGTAAAGCAAACTTTGGAAATTTTATTAGTGCAATTTATTTAATAGATTCATTTTTGGGATAGATTGCTGCCCTCAATTTATTTTTTTTTCCCAATATATGAGTTTGAGGCTATAAATTTCTGACTATAACTTTAGTTATTACTTAAACTTTGACATATACTTAATTGTTCAATAATAAGAATTTTCTGATTGCAATAACAATCTCTTTGTTCCACATAATTGGTTGGAAATAAATTTTTTAATTTGCAAATTTTGGAGTTAAGGTGATTACTTTTTTGTTATTTATTCATTAATTAAATTTTATAAAATTTTGGTCTAACATTGAGCATTTGCTATTACTCTAAAACTTCTTTTCTCTTACATGCTTTGTAATATTTTTGTTCCCTTCTTTATGAATTCTATCTTGTATCATTTCCCCGTTGCCTGAAGGACATTTTTGGCAATAAGTTCTTTCAACCTTTATTTATCCAAGAATGTCTTTATTCTGTATTTATTAATATATTCTACATGATATATTATCATCTGAAATAGAATTTTAACTATTTTTCTTTCCCTTATTTAAAGAGATCTTTTTAAAATGCCACCATTTCTTGAGAAGTTTGTGGTAATTCTTTTTCCTGTTTCTGTGTACTCAATGCTTCTTTTGTTTTTTTTTAGGGACTTGTAAGATTTCTAAGTTTGCTTTTTAGTAGTTTGATTACGATATTCCTAAAAAGTGGTTTGCTTATTTATCTTTTTATTTATATTCATATTTATCTTTGTAATTCACTATGGTGCATAACTGTAAATGATTTTCATCAAATTTATCAATTAGTTTTTTCAAATATGATTTTTTTCTACCTTGATTTCTCAATTTCTCATTTTCTGGAAATCTGATTTACACCACCTTCAGTCAGCAGGATTGCTTTGTTCTACTGATAGGTATCTGAGAATTAGGGGAAATCCTCATGAGTACACCCCCAGAAATTTGAATAATCTGGAGGAACATGAGGCTTACAATATCAATTTCCTGCCTTAGGTTGACAGGCTTTAGTGCATGTTAGCTGCTGTCCCAAAGCAGCTACAGTGCCTTTCTATGTTTTGCCCCATTTTACAGAGTTTTTTTCTCTATGTTAGGGTTAGTCCTTAAAGAATTTATTGTATCACGGAAGAATACAACATCTCAATATTGTAGTCATCAATTTCTGAATTCGAGTTTGTTAGCATCATCCATGATATCTTTATTTTATTTATTTAGATTTAACATTGTCTTCTTGTAATTTAATTAATTTTATTGAAGAACCATTGCATCACAATATTATAAAGGTTTAAGCTGTGCATCACCGTAAATCAACATCTGTACATTAAGTTTAACACCACCAGTCCAGTTATTCCCTTACCATATAATTGATGCCCTTTATCCAATTTCCCTACCCTTCTCATTTCCTGTAACCACTAATTTGATTTTGTAGGCTAAAAGTCTACTTTTGTTAGATTTATAATTTGTTTAGTTTCTCATATACCACATGAGTGAATCACACGATGTCTTTCTCCTTCAGTTTATCTCATTAAGCAAGTATAATTCCCTCTAAGTCCATCCATACTACTACAAATTGAAAGACTTCATCTTTTTTAACAACTGAGTAGTATTCCATTATGTCTATATACCACATCTTTAACCACTCATCTGTCAAATGGCACTTAGTTTGTTTCCAACTCTTGACTATTATATATGTTACAATGAATATATGGCTACATATAGCTCTTTCAATTAGCTTTGTGGTTTTCAGGGAAAATAGCCAGCTGTGGAATAACAGGATGACATATAATTTCTATCCTCAATTTTTGATAAATCTCTATATTGCTTTCCATAATCACTACAAAATTTACATTCTCTTCAGCAGAGTATGAGTTCCCTTTTAATCCACATCTTCACCAACACTTGCCCTCTCCAGTCTTTTGGATAATAGCCATTCTCATAGGTGTAAGGTGATATCTCATTGCATTGAGCTATATTTCTCTAATAATAGATGTGAAATATATTTTCCTATATCTATTGCACAACTGTATGTCTTTTTTATGGAATTATACAGATATTCTGCCCATTTTTAAACTGAATTATTTGTTTATTATTAAATTTTGAGTTCCTTTTATATTTTGGATATTAACCCCTGTCAGATATATGATGTACAGATATCTTCTCTCATTCCATAACGTGCCTTTTTGTTTTGATTGTAATTTCTTTCATTTTACAGTGGTGTTTTAGTTTAATGCAATTCCATTTGTTTACCTTTGGATTTTATTTCCCTTGATATTTGAGTTGAGTTTCCAAAGACATCTCTTAGGCAATATATAGAAAGTTTTCCTTATGTTTTCTTCTGAAAAGTCTTCATATTTATTTGACTACAGTTATTTTCTCTTTATCTCACCTTTGGATTTCTTACTGACATAATAATTCAGTAGTATTGTGCTCATTCTTTGCTCTTTGTTTTTTCCCCTTCTTTCTTCTTTTGGTTGATTTCTAGTTTCATGACATTATGATATGAAAAGATATTAGATATGATTTCAACCTTCATAAATTTATTTATACTTGTTTACTATTCCATCATATGATCTATCCTTGAGAATGTTCCATGAGCACTTGAATGCATATTCTATTGTTTTGATAAAAATTACTTTCTAGATATCTATTAAATACATCTCATCTAATTTATCAGTTAAGGTCAACATTAATTTTCTGTCTGAAAAATCTCTCCATACTGTGAATAAGCACATACCTGTGCTTGTGTATGTGTGT